>PVLD010001238.1:0-212284 GCA_004027595.1 Dinomys branickii | reverse complement strand
GTCTGACTAAATTTGCATGTCTGTATATGGGTCCATACATCTACAATTCGAAGATATCAATGGATAAAACAACAACTACTGTTGAGACCATATCACCTTGTCTATAGATTAGTTGTGATTGTACTATTTTCTATGATAATTGGTGTCTGTTTGTCAATATGTTTTTGTACTTTTATGTTTCTAAAATAAAAAAAAAAAAGAAATTATGATTCAAAGAGGAAAGAGATGAATGCAGTTAAATTGAATTGGCTCTGAGTGATAAGAACCCTGTAACAGAAAAGTCATCACAACTGGAAAATGCTTAGCTGTGGAATGCAGCAGACTGTCCGTGGCCTCTGAGTCTGTAATCACTCAAGAAGCAGCGGGGTGGGACGCGCCTCGGTCCATCCTTGCAGTGGGACAGCACTCACGGGTAAAATGACTTTAGGAACAGTGCAGTGAGAGTGGGGCTGAACACATTTATATGTTAAAACAACAATGAATTACTCTAAAGTACTACGAAAATTTTCTTAATGTTTCATGTAGGTTAAGGTTTTAATTTTTAAAAATACTTTTTAAGTATTTTTCAGTGTTTTGAAATATCTTAACAAACAAACCCACTTAAACTTTCAAAACTGGCAGCTTTTTCTAATCCGCCAAGTAACACGTGAGCTCTCACTGCTTAGCCCCGTGAGGATACTGTTGCAGGATGCAGCCTCATGCTGCCTTGCTCTGTCCTACCCAGGATGTGGATCTCCATCCCTCCGTCCGGTGTATCCACGCCACATACACTACGTGCCTTACAGTTACTCAATAGTCATCTCCATTATCAGTCTGACTCTCATGCACAGAAAGGCCTGTGTTTAAAAAATAGGTTTTATTTACTAGCGACCCTAAAGATAAAGATTAGCATCACAAAGGAGGCACCAGGGCATAAAAACATGGAAGGAAAAATTATCTTTAATACTACACGGCAAGGCTTTCTGTAGGGCAGAGGAAAAACATCACTTTGTATAGAGGGCTAAGGACTAAGCTTTGGGTCTCCAATGGGAGTCTTGAAATGAGTAAAGGGGGACACTGTATTCTATGTGAAAGACCTTTGAGAAAAATATAAAAATACAATACAGGTACAACATTTACTAAAACGTCCAATAAGAAAGTCAAGCTTGTTGTTGACCCCAGATTTCCATGGTGTCTCTCCAGAGACAGACCACATTACATTACAGCAAGTATGAGCATGCTTTTCTTTTAACCATGCTGCCGTAAGCTCTCTGGGGTGCCTTTCTCTTTCTTTCAGATAGACATGTACCCTAGTGCTCTATCCTAAGAAGCAAATACAGACCTACACCTTCTTTATAAAAATCAGTTTTATGATGTTCCATGGAAGGGTTGCACCATTATCCTCCAAGCAGGGTCCATTCATGGACATTTTAGGCTTCTTAGAATCTTTTGCTTTTGTAGAGTGGGATGCTATAAAAATATCTCTGTGTATTGGTGTAGACTTTGATAGCAGTGACTTTAGATACTTAGAAGAATTATAACACTCTTATCCTTTCCCTTGTCACCTTGGACTCCAGGTGAAAAAATTTCATGTTGAAAGTGTGCTTTTAATACGATCATTTCTACTGGAATATAATACTGCCAAAAGGACCCTGGCGACAAGGTTGTGGTTCCAGACACAAAATAAAAGCACAGAATTGAAAGGAGAAATGCCATTCAGTCTTCGCTGCCTTTAAAAACAGCAACAACAGACGTCTGCAGGGGGCGCTGCAGGTCATAATCAGGATCTTCTTAGCGCCTCCTACCAGGTCCTTAACAGTGTCACACATTGATAAAATCTTAGAGCTGGTCTAATCGCTTCTGTCAAATAGCAAATAATACCCAAGACAATTTTAATGTGTCAACAGGGACATACTGATTGCAAGCCTGATCAAAGGGAAAGCACTTTTTACAACTCAGCTCACGCAACAGGAAACCAAGCCCAAAGCAGCAGTGCTGACAGAAATTCAACTCAGGCAGGCACCCTGCACACACCTGTAGGAGTCGGCGCGCTCGCGATCCAGAGGCTCCGTGGCAGTGATCGTGCCACTCTGCGCGTGGATCTGGAAGGCCTCTCCATGGTTGCCAGAGACAATCGAATACTCGACGAGGCCGCTCGACCCGCTGTCCAGGTCGGTAGCGGTCACCTAGGCGGAACCAAGTCCTCGGTTAGAAAAGATTTAATCTGCAGTATGGGCTAAGTCTACTCTGCAGAGAAATGTATTGTGAAAAAACCACAAATTGCTCAGTGCATTTAACAAACTAATTAAAAGGATACCAACCAGCAGCTGTAATGTACACTTAACTTTAAAATAAAGTGAGTGATAGGAGGGGACATTTTCTGGACACTCATTCAAAGGATTTCCAAATAAATTTCATATGTTGTTGAGCTATAATTTTACAAAAGAGGAAAAAATTACTGGAAAAATATCAACTTTTCTTGAACATAAAATTTCTAGTATTGTCTGTGGATTCATGGTTACATCACAGAAAAGGTGATAAATACAGGAAAACTACACACACTGAATATCTTTTTCATTTGTCCTTTTGTTCTGTTTCAAGCGACACCTTTAAAATAGGCTACGTGCAAATTTTTATATTGTACTAAAGCTTCAATTTAAAAGATCTTTAAAAAATAAGACAAAGTCTACAGTTGTTGCTAACAAATTTAGATCCTGAATATTTTATTAATCATCCAAGTACTGTTGGGGATGGAACAAAAGTCTTAGAACATTGTTCACAGAGACATGTGGCTCGGTCTGTATTACATTTCAGTCACTGAGCTAACCATGTAAGTGGATTCAAGATCTCATTTAAGAGCAAGTTTCAGCTCTGTTAAATATTAATTTTTTTTTTACATTCTCCGTGACCCTCAGCCTTAGTGCATGCCTTTTTCATCTCTCTCCTGGATGCTATGCTCATGACCTAATGGATTTTGCTTCTAATTTTTACCCACTGAATCCACCCTTCACCCTGAGGCCAGAGTTCTCTGGGGGCCATGTGGAGCATCCCTAATCTCTTCAGAAGGGCACACAGCCAGCTATTTGTTGTAGAAAGGCAGCAACTCACACTGTCCTTTGGAATCACCAGGAAGAAACACTAGTCCCCAAGTGCGGGCACATAAAATCCATTGTGCCCCTTCAAGTTCTATGCTTAAAAGTGGTACAGAGTAGGCTTCTCAGGGTGGCAAACCTGGGCAGTCTGGGTTGCCTGACAACACACATCCTTGGTGGTTAACTTCACAAGGGCAGAAATGTGCCACAGTGATAGTACCTCGCGGGCCCAAGAACCTAAGCAACTGTGGGGACCCAGACCCAGCGTCCTAGACTTGTCATTGTCAGGGTGACGAGCTCTGCTTTATCTATGTCTCTTTATTGGTGTCTCTTCACTCAAGATTCTAATTCCTAAATACACTGAAGAGCAAAATGAAAGACGGTAGGAAAACGGGAGGTGTATCTTTTGTAAAAAGGAAGGGGACTAAGAGATGGAGGGAGAGAGGAGGGCAGAGGAAGGGGAGGAGAAAGAATTGGGACAAGCTACGAACCGGAACCCACGCCCCAGCAAGAATGCAGTCAGTACGTGCTGCAAACGTACTGCTAAGGAAACCGAGAGAGAACACCTGCGTGTCTGAGACAGCGACCATTCCCACCACCACTGGCAGAGCAGGGCCGGGGCTGGGCCAGTACTCTGACCATCCTATCAGTTCTGTACCCTGCAGAGGAGGGCCAGATCCTCAAAGGAAGTTGGCCTCACTGTAACCAGAGGGAGGGTAGCTGCATATTTTGGTGGAAAAAGTAGGAAGGAGTCTCTTCAGGTGGTAAAGCCTCAGAGCCTTCTGTTTCTGAATTGGGTAAAAAGTGGCATTGCTAGCTTTCCAGACACTGACTGATCTAAAAACAAGAAGAACACAGTTCACAGTTTTGCACCCCTCTGACATGACCTAGAAAGGTGCCACAGTTGGAGGCGCAGTCAGTCAGGCTGGGTCCCATGAGTGCATCTGGCTTGGAGGGAGTTTTCTCATGCGTTTATTCCAGTGTGGACACACTGGTCCTACCTAAGCCAGCACACGGGACAGAGAAGTTCAGTGCTGCAGGCCATGGTTCAGGGATCTTCTGGTGACAAACTGGAAGGGGGGCATCTGCCATCCTCAGGAAGGTGAGGACATTCATATTCACAGTGATAAAGACACAGAAAGTGAATGACTTTGCCTTCTTAAACATCCCAGTCTTTGTTGAAACAGTGGTAAAGAAATAACAGGCTGGTGACTGCAGCAATAACATAAAACAAACCCTCTAGGAGATAAAGTAAATCTGTAGCAGTAGCCAAGAGGATATGCTGGGTTGGGTGGGTGGGAGGCACAGAGATGAACCTCCAAGACTGTTGAGTGTACTGATTCCCACTGACAGAGAAGACTTATGCATCGGGAACTGGCCTTCAAGTAAAAAAAGGTGTGTTTGTGTGTGTGTGTGTGTGTATATATATATATATATATATATATATATATATATATATATATCAGACAGTGGGATCCAGGCAATAAAGAACTATTGATAGTCTTGTTCAGAAAGTGTAGTAACATGTCAGATAATTTCCTGACCTACCCTACACCAGAGAGAAACCCCATGACATAAATCTGTGCGTGGGCTGCTGATCAAATCAGCAAAACTCCACAGGCCAAAGGGAATATTCCATCCCATGGCTCCCTTTGCCACAAAGGTGTTTTTATGCTGATTCTCTTTGCAGATTTGCAGGGAGTTGTAGATCTTCTGATGTCCAACTTCATGACTGCAAAGACCAAGTTCAGTGGTGGAGGAAAGAGGAAATATGGACACCAGTTTTGATGCAGAGAGAGAAACTATCATGGGTAGGAGGGGATCAGAGCTGGAACAAAACTGCCTGCTCAATAGATTCTCAGATCTGTCTATACAGCTGCTCACTCTTCAAGACCTGGTGTGGAGATCATTCTTTTGTGGAGCAATGGCTAAAGTTGGGTTTCTAGCCTCTTTTCTATCTTGACACTAAACACAAGCTTATTATACATTAATTTTAGGGTGCTCTATAATATTAGATATAAATTACATTTAATATAAAAAGGTACATTTCCAACTTCCCCACTGAACAGTGTGCATTTATAAGTCCAGCTATTTTCTGTGTCTCCGCCATGTCCCCATGGCAATTCTCACAGTCCTTAGAGAAAGCAGTGGCCAGGTATGAACACTGAAGGAAGAGAAAGAATGCATGCAGAAGTTTCAGATTTCATTCAGTCAAGAGTTTTATCCATCAAACCCTGTACACACCTGGAAGACATTTAAAGTGTATGTGTTGGATATGAGCCTTGTATATTTTGATGTCATTGCTCTAGAATGATCTACACACCCACACACCACATATACACGTTTCTGTTACCTGTATGATGGGGGCACTGGAGCCCTGGCCTTCACACACTGATGCTTGGTAAACACTCTGATCAAAGCATGGAACATTGTCATTCACATCCCATATCGACACTGATACTCTGCCGTAGGCTCTGTGTTCACCACTTTCAGCTAATATGATGAGTTGTATGTCATTCCTGACCTCAAAATCAAGGAATTTGGGTTCTTTCACAGTCAGTTGTCCTAATTTTATTGCCATAGAGGAAAAAAGGAAAATGGAAATGATGTTGTAGTTATTTTAAAATTGTCTCAAATCACCACTATTTTATGTGCTCACCTTCCGGTTGACAGCTCCCCCCATTGACCTGTGTCCCTGTGGGAAGAGTTGAGAACTTAACATCTATTTGCTGAGTTCAAACAGGTCGAGAGAAAGAATGTATGATGTGGCTGAGACTGGGGCACTCCCTCAGGAACCACCCTTCTCCTCCGGAGCCATCGCACCACTGCTTGGGCCAAGTGGATCTTTTCAGCATCACTCTGTCTCCACTGCTGCTGCCGCCTCCCAGCCAGTCTCCCTCTCACAGACCACCTGAATCTCTGGACACATGCATCATGGTTTTGCTTACCTGTTCCATTCACAAGCTCCCCAAAGGGAGGACTGCCCCCTGTCTCAGCCTCCACCAGTTCCCCAATAGCTAGTTTAGAGTCTAGTTTAGAGAAGGATTCAATCCCATGCTCATACCTTCTTAGTAAAACATGGAGCCAGGTTAGAGAAGTGGACTTTTGCAAGTGATGCCATGTTCAAGATTCTTCTCCAAATTTAGAAATTCTTTTCATATAATTTCCTTCTTACATTTCTACTCTGTTTCCTCCTCCATTTTAGAACAAAATTTTAGATCCAATTTCTTCTCCTTCTACTACTCCTCTTCCTTTTTTTTCTTCTTCCCCCTCCCCCCTCCCCTTTCCTCCTTCTCTTTATTTACTTGGATGTTCACTGTGAGAAATACTCTGAAATGGAGATTTACCTGATACCAAGAACAAATCCTAGTGCTGGCTACTTAATTTTGGTGAATCACTTGGCAGTATCGCCTAACAATTCTTGTGACCTACAGCAAGTCATATAATAGTGACCTACAGGGCATCTCTGAGCAAGTGGCATAAGGCACACATGTCATGTTTTCCATGTGGAGATTTCAGGATGCTTTACCCAGATTTGTCTGTCCTTACATCAAAGGAGATAGTATAGGCTATTTGTGATAGAAGTGCTGATCCCTGCATCCCCAAATGGTAGAAGAACCAAGAGTCTGAGGTGGGTCCACAGCTCTCTACCAAACAGAACATCATGTTATCATGCTATTGTGTTACTGTTTGTACAGGAAAAATAAAATAGAAATGCAGCACTAAACTTCCAGTGTCATTTAGTAGACAGTGTGCCAATTATGGTGCAGATCAAAGCGGAATTTTTAATAAAAGGCTTGTGTTTAGGCTTTGATAATTGGAATTTTGCACTTGGAATGGATCTGCAGTTCTAATGCTTTCCTTGCTTGGTTTTTATTTTTGGTGTAATAGCTGGCACATGCTGTGAAAGTTATGCAATTCTAAAAGACAATAGGCAGTCTGAGACATGACTTAAGGCTGGAACACCTACTAAATCTACATTTTACTTTTGATGACGCACATATATTTTTCCCAGAGACATCAAAAACATAATCATTAGTGAGATGAGAGTATTAATGAACTCTCAAATGGTATGGGCAGAAATTCACATTTTTTAGAGGAAGAAAGAAGTATCACCTTCATATGTTATGTGCCAGTTTTATAACTTGAGAACAAAACTGCAGTAATATTTTCCTTATTATATTTATTCATCAATAGCTTTTGTCCAAGTTATACAATATACATCAAAATGAGATTAAGATTCTTCAAATATTGCATGCTGGATAACATGACCAGGTCACTTCAGTCAATTATACACTGTGGATATGCATTTGTGTAAATCTAAAGCAGAATGTAACAAATATTTATGTTATCCAATGGTTTTTAAATGCTCTCCTGCTACAACTATGTCTTTGAAATGTTGAAAGTTTGATCATTTTTGTTTTATGTCAGTCTACCCAATAATGAATTGAGTATTACCATCTGTTATTTACATACACAGTCTTAGTCAAACCCTAAATTCTTGCTAGTTTAGATGGTAATAGATGTTTCTAATTGAAAGTGGCATGAAGTTTACAAAAGTAAACTTCGCAAAAGTCAACCTGGGGTTTGTAATTCTGGAATAAGACTCCTTAAATTGAACACAATGTTAGGAATCAATTTTGTTAGTTTATCATGCACACATTTTCTCTTTTAGTAGGTTTGTTGTTTAAAATACACACATCCATATAACTTAGGTACCTCTGAGACAAGTTTAATGGTAATGTATCAAAGATAGTGTGAAGCATGTACTTAATGTAAAATTCACAAAAGTTTTCTTGACAGTAGTATGGTAAAGAATACACTTGGATGACTGCCATGATAAAAACAAAATACTGTATAAATTATATGCATATATGTGCATGCTATAGGCGCATGTATGTGTGCACTGAAGTGCATTATTGAGTTACACAAGTAAGGGATCCTCAGAGGAGAGAATAAGATTTAGAACACAAATCCTGGGAGGTATGTAGGCACTAAAACACACATGGATGTCCCAGGGGTTCTATTGCAACCTCCTATCTTGGGATGCACCTCTGAGAGTTGTACAGAGTATGGAACACAAAGTGGAAAATCCCTTTTAAAAGTTAAGGGGCCAATAGGAAAAATCGGAATATAGTTGGAATTCCAAAGGCTAAATAAATGATCAATAAGTGATTTAAATAAGTGACCAATATTTCTAAAAGCCCTAAAAATTTTAGAAAGAAACCTCAATTTTTTAATGTTGGTGTTAAGTGAAAGAATGAAAAAAGCTCCTGAATTTATGGTGCTGTACTATCTTAGTTGTGTATCTTTTCTAAAAAGTTAAAAATTAAACTAGTTTCTGCTTGATGATATCTCTAGGTGAATTTGAGGGGACAGTAATCCTCCTTAAAGGGGACAAGTTCAATCCTGGTTTCAAAGATGGTGAGAAGTTCATGGTGTATAAGCACAAAAATTACAGAGAAACACATCATCAGTAACGATAGCAAGCAAAAACACAGCAGAAAAATTAATCTTCTAAGACTTTTGAATTCTACACATGTATTTTGCAGAGCTGGAGGGCAAACCTAGGCAAATACTAGGTTATTGTGCAAACACTGGGCTAGACCCCCAGCTCAATGGCTTAAATATATAAAAACAGCCTTACAAGTATGAGTGAGAGACAAAAGAACTTTTTTTGTAAGATAAAGATGAGTTTACAAAGAACCAAAGATAACGTCTGGATATGAATTCCTTAGACTGAAGAGAAGAGACAAATAAAAGAAAAAGAGATGTAGGAGAGTCTTTTGGCCCAGTATTCATCCAACAAAAGATACAAATGAACGCCATTTCTTAATGTAATAATGGGAGTTTAGGAGACAGTGATACAGCATATTATGAGAGAAATTAACTGTGAGACTAGAATTACAAGATCAGCAAAAATATATAACAGACGAGGACTAAATGAAGATGTTTTAGTCCAGGGGATAACAAGATAGAGGAAAATGGAAGGCACATACCTGAAATTTATGAAATGATAGCAACAGAAATAAATAAACAAATCCATGACACTGTAGAGGAAATCATATCAGAATAATATTCCAGGTTAAAAACAAAAAAACCAGATAACAACTGTAATGAAGAACTTGCTCAGCAAATCTAGAGTAATCATAGAGACATAGATTTAAAAAAATAGGGGAGCATAGAAAAATGATGGAAACAATGAATGCCCAACATAGGAAAGAAATGGAATGCATGAAACAGATTCAAACAGATACCCAAGAAATGAAAAATTCAGCTGAAAGTTCGCAAAACCACATGAGTGAAAGTGAAGATAGACTACCAGACCCAGAAGACAGGACCATGACTAGCGATCTTGAAAGGAAAAAATATCTTAAAAATATCTAGGGACCAGGAAAAAACCAATTCAACAGTTGCAAGATGATGCAAAGAAGAAAAATAAAAGATTGACTGGAGCATAAGTAGGAGTCAGCAGAAATGGCATAAAAAGACTTCACAGAAGTAATGGCAAGGGCAGCCGAAATAGCTCAGTTGGGAGAGTGTTAGAATGAAGAAGTAATGGCAGAAAACTTCCCAAGCATAGAAAAAGAATTTAACATACAGTTAAGTGAGGCATATAGAACTCTAATTAGTCATTACCAAAATAACCCTATACCAAGGCATATAATAATCAAGATCCCAGAAATTAAGCACAAGAATAGAATATTAAAAGCTGTTAGAGAAAAGAAACAGATCACCTATAAAGGAAAGTGCATCAGCATCACAGTAGATTTCTCAGTACAAAAACTCATGTCAAGAAGAATTTGGAGTGAAGCATTTCAAGTCTTGAAAGAAAACAACTTCCAGTCCAGATTGATGTACCTGTAAAGCTATTTTCAAAATTATTGGAGAAATAATATGCTTCCATAACAAAGAACAACTAAACAAATTCATGAACACCAAAAACCTAAAATCTCTAAAGATATATTTCACATAAAAGGAAAATGATACCAGAGGAAAATCTGAGACTTAAGAGAGATCAGTTTAACTTAAAAGCTAATAAATCTTTAACATACAACTTGCACCTAATTGGAAAGAAATAAAGCTGTGGTAAAATGGTAAAATGAATATTTGGAGGTAAAATCCCTTGTGTTATTCAGGGAAGGGATATTATTTCATGTTGGATTTTAACTACATATTTTAAAATAACTAGATTGACTACTAAATTAAAAACTCTATATCATTTCTATGTCAAATACAGGAGGAAATGGTCATTTTAAGATAATGATTATTTATGTTGAATGTACTGAAAAATGTCAGAATCAGTAAGAGTGCAACCTTACTCAGTACAGAAATCAAAAGACAAAAGTCACTTTGAAGCATCATAACCATACAGTCAAGAAAAGATATTTTTCACCTACTTTAGCAAAAGAAAGTATAAAGTAGTTAGGCTAAATCCAACAAGAGACATACATACAGGTACTATCATTCTTTGTAACTGCTCTTCAAAGTGGGACGGTTTGTTCATCACAAGTCAGTAAAATGTGGAACCAGACAATCAAGATTTGGAGGGCACACAGGATAATTCTATGATGACTGTTGCCACATCACACAGTGGCTCCTAAGGTTCTAGCAAAGCCTTATTTCTAAAGATGGCTGACAAAAGAAAACATGATTTAGGGATTCAAACCCTGTGGAAAAATTATAACAATAGCAACAAAGTTAAGATCAATACTAAACTCAGGTTTCTGATTACCTCTGAAGAAAAAGAAGACAGGTGTGCAATAAGGCACATGTTAACTAGCTTGATGTAGCTATTCCACAAACTCTACTAATGTCTTACTTCTCAAGACAGGCAGCAAGTGCACAAGCTTTTATATTTCTATTGCCCATTGTTTTTTAGCGTATCATCTTGTAGATATTATTAAAATTTTTCAAAAAGATATTTCACTATAATTAATTTAAAAATAGATTTTTGTGGGTGCTCTCTTCAGTCTGACTCTAGGTAGATTTTATTTGCATTTTCATGAGGAAATTTCAAGGGGACAGGCCATACCAGGGACATATTAGGGGTGGCACGACTGAAGGACTTAGGTAGATTGAGAAAATAATGCAAATTCTACTGTTCTCTTTTTCTCCTAAACACTTTAACACCACTTCCTTTTCCCACACACTTAGACACCTGGATAGTGAAAAATGAAGAATTTTGCTCACCAGTCTTTTGCCAAGAGGCTTCCTGAATTGCTCTCTAACTCAGCCCTGGGGTGAAGGATGAAGAACTTCATCCCATGCCTCCGAAAGGTTCCTGACCAAAGGCCGTGTGGGCTACAAGTCAGAGCACCATGTGGATGAAGAGGCACTGACTTGAGAAACTGTCCCTCACAATTCTTCTCATGTAGAGGTGTACAGAATAAATATGACAGCTGTATGTCAATACAGAAATTACTACAAACTTCTTGGGGTTTGACAATGAAGCAATAGATATACATCTACCACGTATTTGTTAGAAAAGTATTTTTCAAATAATCAATTGGGATTCATTTAAAACACAATAATGGTCTTATTAAAGTTAAATTTAATAATACTGTATTTGAAAGTAATTTCCGTACTACCACATAAGAACTTTTCCAACAGGCTCTTTTTTTATACTGTTGACATTTAGTGGTGAATTAGAAGATTTTCCAATTAAAATTCCCTCAGGATAGGCATGTGTGTTTATTTCCAGTTCAAACTCACTACTAGTGATCTCCCTATTAGACCTCCAATTTCTCCATACGGGTTGGTAAACTGTAAGTAAAAGCCAATTCGTCTTCAAAAATTCAAAGGGCTGGATAGACATTTTCTAATTTGGAAATAACTAGAATAGAATTTTAGAATAGAACTCTTAGTGAATATATACAAACAAATATATGTGTGGTTCTGCATTTTCCACAATTTCTCATTAGATATAAAAAATTCCATGTTTACCTTATAAATTATTTACCTCTAACAATTTCTACCCTTCAAATTTTGGGGAAGTATTTATTACTAGTAACCCTAAATGGAGCAGAAGTAAAGCTGCTGTAAGGTGGAGAAGGATTACCTGAGTTGGAGTCCAAGGAAAACACACCATCTTTGTTTCCACTAAACACTGAATATTTAATAATGTCCCCGGCTGCATCTGGAGCAAAAGCTTTTACAGTCACAACAGAAGTACCTGTAAGAATTAGATAAAAGCAATCTTTATTTTTATTCTTTTTTTCAGATTGCTCAAAACTTTTAATAAATTGAAAAAACAGCCATGGGAACAGACACTTTATACCCAGAGAAACACAGATGAAGATTACAGCACATTTCTTTTTAGAAACTACACGAACTAGACAACAGGGCAACCTTTTCAAAATACAGAGAAAAGCACTCTCAACCTTGAATCTTTACCTAACAAAACATCTTTAAAAAGGAGGGAAAATAAAAACATTTTCAGATATGTAAGAGTAAAAAACTCTCCACCAGCAGTCCAGCATTTCAAGAACATTAAAGGCAGTCCTAAACAAAAATGAAAATGGTATTACACATACCAGCATTAAGGAAGGAAAAGCAGCAGAAAAGGTAATGCCGTGAATAAATAGAAAGATTTTTTCGTATTATAGTTATGTACAATATAATGATGTTTTGGTCAAGAATAATTACTGAGAAATGCATCATTGTGTCACTTTTGTTATTATGCAAACGTAATACAGTGTGCTTATGCAAACTAAGAAGGCTATGACATCAATAGGCAATATAACTGATTTTCATTCAGAATTATTACGAATACGAAGCACACATTTTTGCAAGGATTTACATTTCCTTTTCTTAGGAGTAAATACCTAGGGTGAATATGTGTTTAAAGCTGTAAAAAAACCCCAGCAAACTATTTTCCAAAATGGTTGTTCTATTTTACATTCCTTCTGGAAGCATTTGAGAATTCCAGTTGCTTCATGTCCACTGGTATTTAATTTTACTCATCTTAGTGGCTATGTAATATATCTTGTTTTATTTTTGATTTTTCTAATGTGATATTGAACACCCTTCACATGCTTATTGGCATGTCCACCCTTCTTTTTAATTCATCTTTGTTCCCTAGCTCCATGCTTTCTACTCACCCATCACTCCTGAGCAACTCCTCTATGAAGGGCTGTTATGGTTCTAATATAAGCATGTCTTTGTGTCTGGAAACTGGTTTAAGGAAAGGTGTCTGACTGCCAAGTTGACAAGGGGTGAAATGTTATGGTTGATACATTGTGTCAACTTAGGGAGTCTAGAGATTTGACTGAGTGACTCAGCAGGAAGCCAGGGTGCTTACTTTGTACACATCCTGAGCCTATGGAAGAGGAGGCCATGGAGACTCTGTGAGTGCTATATGACCCCTGGGTGGGGGTAGCCTCTTCATAGTGTAAGGGAAGGAAAGAGGCTGCTTGCTGTGATTCCTCCCTCTTGCTCTTGTGGTTTTTGCTGTGCTCTGCCACCATGAACATTTGCCCTCTGCCATGTGCCACTCTGCCTCTGAGCCAGCCAAGTATGGACTGAAGCCTCCACAAACTATAAGCTAAATAAACCTTTCCTTCCTTTATTTTGGGTGATGGGTATTTTGTCTCAGCAACGAGAGAAAAGTAACCAAGACAAGGGCTTGGCCCTTTGTCTTCTGACTATACCGTTGTGACTTGTGGCAAGTACTCTAGACTCTGACCTTATAAGGCACCACCTCTCCTCTTATTGTCTTCTGCCCCCCTCGGATGCCACCTGCAGAGAAAGGCATGCCCCCCTCTCCTTGTCATGGCCCAGAAAGTTTATATTTGTAACCCCATGGAAAAGTTATTGGAATTGTAGTGAGTTAATTCCAATCTACCACTTCCAGTGAAACCCATGGAAAGAATAAAGACACTAAGGCATATTTGTAGTTATGGGGAGCCAAAGGGTCCTAAGCCCAACTATGATGATGGCTAACTCAAACAAAGGCCTCGATCGAGAACCGAACCCAGATTTTATGTGTGAAGAATGGAGTAGCTTAAGGATGAGTGACTGTGAGAACGGTGGGAACTAGGTCCGTGCTGTGAGCTGGGCTAGCTAGGAGGCCTGAAATCACCGCTGCAATGTGCAGAGAGGATATGCAGAAAGAGTAACCTGAATAACACAATTAAGGTAGTAAGTAATGTTTTGGAGTTGGTGCTTCAGCTCTAACATGCAATCTTTTTTTTTTTTTTGCAGTACTGGGGATCGAACTCAGGACCCTGCGCTTGCTAGGCAAGCGCTTATTCCACTGAGCTATATCCCCAGCCCCCTAACATGTAATCTTTTAAGCTCTGTCAAATCACAGCTTCTTACCTCGAGGCTCGATCCCAGCTGACAGTGTGGGCACGGCTTCCCCATCCCACCTCAGTTCACACATGGGAGCTATGGGGGGTGGAGGAACACTGCCCTGTCATCTTTGCTTCAAAGACTACACACCAGCACCTTGGCTGGACCGATTTGCATTGCTTAAAGCCAATTGAAGGGATAAGGCAAAGTCCTAGATAGTGCTGTCCATATCAGTACATGGAAATAGGGCCAGGTTCAGCCAAAATGGAGATAAGTGCTCTTCTTTCAAGGAGAGTCATCCAGCTGGTCCTCCACAGGAAGGTATGCAGTTTGTACTGACTGGGGGCAGACAGGCAGAGGAAGCTCTCCAAGAGTCTCCCTGGCCGCTGACAGCACAGCAATTGTGGCCTTATGATGATGGTAGCAAGGCAAAGAGGAAAAGTGAGAGAAAGTGTCTTAAAAGGAAAGAGAAGCTGCCATGATGTCAGAGATGAGTTCATAGCAGATCTCACTAACTCCAATGCCTTTGGGTAAAAAGCAAAGCGTGTGGAAAAATGAAGAGGTCAGATGACAGAGGAGACAGTGCTGGAGGTGCCTGAGGCGCCCAAGGCACTTCAGCTCATCACTGTCTGGAGGGGAACCAGGCTTCAGGATGCTTAAAATGTGAGTCTTTTCAAGGAAGCTTAAAAATGCATGTTTGTTTTCATGGGAAATCTTCCAATTCCTAAATGTTGCAAAGTGATTTAGACAACGAGTGTCATCAGATAGGTTGTGTGCAATAGAGCAATGTGCTGACTTGTCCTGAGCCTGCGGGTTTGCTCTCTCTTCTAAAGATGATAAACACCTCCTTTTTTGATTGCCAGCCCTTTTAGCACTCACGTGTGCTACTAATTTGTCATCCTCAGACTTGTACTGAATACAATAGTAGAGGAAATTTTCTACATACAGTAGTACCTCAGTTCACAAATGCTTCCATTTGCAAGCAAGTTGGTTCACAAACAGAAGCGTTTGGCAAAACTTTATTCTTGCTTGCAAAGCTTCGCATCAGGCAACAGACGTGACCATGGCACCATCTTTGCTGCACAGACACAAATGTGACCATCTTTACCAAAATTGTAGAACAAATTAAGTTTGTGAACAAAGGTACCACTGTATTTGTAATCTACATACTTCCATAACTGCACACATTAATTTTGTCTTAAAATTTTACATGCTTGCCAATGAGATGGGTCCACTAATCATCCTCATTTGATCAATGCATATTATATACATGTATTGAAATATCATGTTGTACCCCATGTAGAAGTGCAGCTATTAACTTAATCAAATAGTTTAACAGTTTAAGAAGATAGAAATGTTAACTATTCCAATTTGATCATTACACACTGTATACAACTGCCAAATTATCACACCGTGTCCCATGTTTGTACAAATTTTTTATGTACTTAAAATCTAGAGTACTTGCCATATTTTACTCAGCATAATTTTTATACAATCTGAACAGAAACCAGAGTATCAGCATAATTATTACTAGCAAATCGTGCTGCTCTGTATTGAAAGTTTATTCCACTGTAAACAGCACTTGCTTAATGGCTATGAGGCGAAGGGAAGTAGAAAAAAAAAAAAACGAAGAGAGAGAGGGGTACAAAAGGCACCGAAATGTTTTAGACTCAGAAAAGAGAAAACTGCTTCTCTTTGCCTACAGGACTGCTCTCAGCTAACAGTTACAGAAGACAACAACTACATGCTGCAGTGTTACATCAGATAGTGGGATCTGTGGCTGTAAAATCTAGCACTGATTCAAGACCTCTCCACGGTTAAGCCTCTCCATTAAATCCCTGCATGGGTCCAGGCATCCATGCTTGAAACCCACCCTGCTACATATTACAGTGAAAATGATGTTTAAACCAAGGTAAATTGACAGGTTATTTTTTTATAGATATTTTTAAAAATTGCACTGAAAAGAACAGAAAAAAAAAAAGGAGAGGCCCTAGAGTGGACAGAATTTTCCCCTAGTATCTTTCTAACACTTAATAATCAAAGAGAAATGCAATGATTACTATAGGTATTCAAGAAAAAGGTAAAAGATGCTGCCCACAAAACTGGAACTTCAGGGAAAACTCAATGGCAAAAAAAGCATATAATGAAACTTGTGATGGAGAAAGAACAGGGAGATTCAAGTTGAATATATCACTCTCTTTAGAAATATTACATGTAACATTAAGTGTGAAAAAAGTTTAAAAATCATTTATCAAGATTTACAAGAGGTTGCTCTTTTTAAGCCAATTATGAAGTCACTTAGCAACAAAGTAATGGATTTTAATCAATTGTAGTGGAATCAAGTTACTACACATGTTGAGAACTCTTTCAAATTGCATTATAGTCTGATGCTTATTCTACTGCCTTTCAGAGGCATGTTGTTAATATAAAATGGTAGGAGCATGCTTTTACGATAGTGTAATATGTTTTATCTTCAGGGTTCAATCATGATTCTGGGCTTCCTGATACAATTTATTTTTAAACACGGGAAATTTTATTTCAGCTGGCTTGTCATATTCTCTTAAATATCTCAGTAAGAAAAGAAACAGCTATCCAGGCAAGATGTACAATCTTGCTGATGGCCTTTTTTTTTTTTTTTTTTGGCAAAGGTTAGGATGCTTGTTACATGGCCAATTACAAAAGAAAACAGAGATCACTTGCGTGTGAAAGAACAAAGATTAGGACAGAACTGCGAAGGCAAGTTACATATGGCCCCTCTCAAAGGAAACAATCTTATTTTACTGCAAACAAAAAGTTCATAATATCAAGTGCAATTATATAGCAATGAATTTCATTCAGCGAAACTGTTTCCCACTTGGTGCTAAAGTTAGCAAAAAGCTCAAAATGTTTATGTATGTTCTTTCTCTGACAAAATTTAAATCTGAGAATTTCCCAGAGAAAAATAAGAAATAATTAAATGGCTCAATCCTTTTAGCTTCTTGCTTACTGTACACATTTTTAGGAAATTTCTGTCTCTGGGCATGTAAATAAAACTTACATTTACTATTCATTTTATATAAGGTAGAAATGGTAAGCTCAGAAAGTGACCACCACTGTACCTTCAGTAACCATGATGTAAGTGAAATATATAAAACCATTTATCTCTTGGGTTTTTAAATAATCATTGTGATTACTTGGGCAACTTCCTTATTGATAACTGATTGGAGAAACAGATTTGTCAAACCTTTGGATAAGTTCGCATTATCTATTATCTCCTAGATGTCTAATCATTGAAATTCTAAGCATACGCTAATGGTTTAAGAAAAAAATTTGGAGCAAAATCAGCAAAATGACAGAATAGGAGGCCTCAGACCTTGCTCTTCACAGAGAAACTGAACTGACAACAGTATATTTTGCAGAAAGCATTTGTGAGAACTGAAAAATCAGTTGAGAACTTGTGGAGCTCAAGGCAAGCTCAAAACCATGACCAGTCAGTTGGTTTTTGATATGATAGATAAAAGCCATTTGATTTGACTCTAAATCCGGCTTTGCACAAATTGTCACGCCTCTGTGTGACTGGGAATAAACACCCAACTCACAGCTTCTCTGCCAGCAGGGCAGGAAGAGAGTGGAGTATGTGCCCCATTTTACAGCTAGGGGTGCTGGGAAAAGCACTGGTTTTGTCTTGGTGACTCAGAGGACAGAGGGAGTTGGACACTTCTGAGGCCCAGGAGGGCTACTGAGAGCAAAGGAGAACGTAGGAGTTTGGAGAAGTGCAGACACCACAGGGGAAAAGATCACAAGCTCCTGAAAAAGAAAATGATTCACCTCTGGGACAGGTATATTACATGTACAAAGTCAGAAAATGCATAGTCAGAAAAGGTTTGAGAGACCCTCAGAATCTCCAGCTAGGATTATTGGCAAAGATCTACCCTATATTGAGTTTTTATATAGGTTTTGTATATAATTGAAGTTGAGCTTTGTAATAATTTTACGAGATTATTATAAGATGATTTATGTATTCCTCATGGTAATCACAAAGGAAGTTCCTTCAGAAAGGACACAAAAGAAAAGATGAATTGGAATACATAAAGTAGTTTAATGGATTTTTAAAAATCAGTTTTATTCATTTTGGATATAAGGACACATACATAGGCTTAGGGTAAAAGAGTGAAAATAGATATTAAATAAAAATTCTATCCAAGATAGAGTATGAGTAGCCATACTCATCCCAGGTAAAACAGACTTCAAGTTGACAACTATCACGAGAAACAAAGAAGGACATTGTACAACTAATAGAAAGACTGATTTGCCAGGAAGTTACAGCAATTACAAATAACTGCATCTGCTGGCAAAAGGCCCAAATATACGAAGCCAACACTGACAGGATAAAAGAGAGAACTAGCAATACAAAAATAAGAGCGGACTTTCACACTCCACTTTCAATAATTGATAAATCAACCAGACAGAAGAAAAATCAAGGAACAGAGGACCTGAGTAACATTGTAGACCAGTTGGACCAAATAGACATACATAGAACACTTCATCCACCAGCAGCAGAACATACATTCTCACCCAAGGCACACAGAAAACTGTCTGCGTAACTCATATGGTAGGTCATGAAACAAGTCTTAATAAGTTTAGTAAGACTTAAATAATACCAAATATCTTTCCCAACCACAATATAATGAAACTTGAATTCATTAGCAAGAGGAAAACTGGAAAATTCCCAAATATGTGAATGACCAATGCACCAACAAATAAATACAAAGAGAAATTACAAAATATCTGGAGATGAAAACAAGAGCTCAGCATACCAAAAATTATGAGACTCAGCAAGAACAGCCCTGAGAGAGAAGTGACTAATGGAAAATGGCTACATTGAAAACAATAAGTTGCTAATCAACAAGTAATGTCCCCATAAGGAGCTGCAAAAAGAATAAACAACCCAAAGTTAGTAGAAGGAAGAAACTAGTAAAGATTCAGGCAGACATAGACTAAATCTAGAAAATAAACACAGTACAAAAAGGTGAATGTGCCAGGGACATAGCTCAGTGGCATAGCGCCTGCCTGGCAAACACAAGGTCCCGAGTTAGATTCCTGGTACCAAAAGAAAAAAAAGAACGAGAAAAGAAAAAGATGAATGAAACTAAGGATTTTCTTTTACAAATCAATAGAATTGACAAACTCTAGCTTAGAATAACAAAAAAAGACACAACAAAAATCAGAGGTGAAGGAGATATCATTACTGATCCCACAAAAATAAAGAATACCAATGCTGCTCTGAACAACTATGTGCCAAGAAATTAAATATCTGAGAAGAAATGACACATTTCTAGAAACATGAAAATTTACCAAGAATGAATCATGAAGGCATAGAAAATCTGAAAACACCAAACCTAATATTAAATCAATAGTCAAAATCTCTCCACAAAGAAAAATCCAGGACCAGGTGTCTTCACAGGGGAATTCTAATATCTAAAGAACAATTAATGCCAATCCCTAAACTCTTTCAAAAAAGTGGAAGAGGAAAAACCCTCCAAAATCATTTTAGAAGACTAATAGTGCTTTTCCACCAAAGCCAATACAATAAAAAAACTACAGCCAATATCCTTGTATATATGCATACAGAAAGTTCTCAACAAAAATACTAGTATATAGAATTTAACAGCATGTTAAATGGATCATACGCCAGGACCAAATGGGATTTATCCCAGAGTTCAAGGATGGTTCAGTGTATGAATATATATTAATGTGGTACATCACATTAACCAAAGAAAGAATGAAAATTTGACAGTCATCTCAATGGACAAAAGAACATATGACAAAACCTAAGTGTTTTCTGATTAAAAAAACAAACCCAACTAGAAACATAAGGAAATAACCTTGACAAAACCAAGGTCACATATATGAAAAGCCATAGCTAACATAAGCCTCACTGGCATGAGACTGAAAGCACTTATTTTAAGATTAAGAAAGAGAGAAGCTCACTCTTACAATTTCAACTTCCTATTCAACCTAGCAATGAAAGTTCTGGCCAGTGCAATTACACAACAAAAAGAAATGACAGTCATCCAAATTAGACAGAAAAAAAAATCCCTATTTGCAGAAACATGGTCTTTTATGTAGAAAACCCTGAAGATCTCAGAGACAAAAAAATTATTAGGAATAATAAATTCAACAACATGGCAGACACACAAAAATCAACACATGAAAATTAGTTATGCTTCTACATAGCAATAAAGAGCAAGCCATAAAGTAAATAAGAAAACCAACCTCATATACAACATCAAACAATAAAATACTTAGGAATAAATGTAACAAAGGAGACAAAAGATACATACATTTAAAACTACAGAATATTGCTGAAAGAAATCAGAGCCACCAATAAATGGAAAGATGTGGTGGGAAGCTTCACGTTCTTGAAATGTCCATATTATCCCATGTAGTATCAGCTCACATGTGCTGGGATAGCTTGTATACAAACAACCATAAGAAGTGTTGGTGAGGATTTGGGAAAACTGGAATCTTTGTGCACTGTTGATGGAATTGTAAAATGGTAGAGCCATTCTGGGACAAAAGGATGGATGTTCCTCAAAAAGTTAACAGTATTACTATATGATCCAACAATTCTAATTCTGAATCTATATTTAAAAGAACCGATTTCTGGCAGCAGGATCTCTAGATCTCTGTCTAAAGGGTACACATTCGTATCTACTTCACAATATCCACACTATCCACAGTTGATGTAAGCAACCTAAATGTCTATCAACTGATGAAAACAGATAATCAAAAGTAGTATAAACATGCCACGGAATATTATTCAGTCTTTTACACAGAAAGAAATCCTATCATACACTACAAAATTGAAGAACCTTGAGGAAAGTATGAGAATAAAGCCAGTCATAAATAGACAAATATGGAACTATAAGATTCTAATTAAATGAAGCATCTAAAATAGACTCTGAGAAAACAGAATGGTATTCACTTTGGGCAAGGACAAGCGTTCAAGGAGAATCACTGTTCAGTGAGTTGAGTTCCAGTTTTGTAAAATGAAAATGACCCATAGATATGTTGTACAACAATGCAAATATGGCTAACACCACTTCACATTTACATAAATGGTTAAGGCAGTAAATTTTGTAATTTTTTTTTACCACAATAAAAGAAGAAGAAAAGTGTTAATTTGGCCTTCCTGGCTTCCCATCATCAAAACTGGCTGAAATACTACTGATGTTAAAAGAAAGTCATTCCTAGGATCCTGGACTGGGAAAAAGCACAGAAAAAACATGCCCAGAAGGAATAATCTTCTAATATTTGCAAACATTAAAACTATGCTTTCCAATAGCAACCAAATGCATTCTTGAATTCTTCTACTTTTGTGAACACTAAAAAAATAACATAAGAAGCCATTAAGTTGCTTATTGACTTTTTATAGTTTGCAGAAAATGAGAGACAAGGAAGAAAACTGACACAGAGCTACTGCTGGCGATGAGATGTGAACGTAACTGATTAAATCTGAAATATATGCTTGATGGGGTTTAACTGGGCACTGTTTTGGGGTGTGGTTACCTATAGATGGGTGCATTCAATTATTTAAAACCATATTCAGTAACGGAGAAAAGCATAGGTACTAACCTAAAATGATCCCTGAGTGCTCCTACTACATCTTTAATTTTGTGGTTTACAGAAGACTACCTTTGAAATGCGAGCTAGAGAATTTTCAGTGCTGAGGCAATGTAATGTTAGATTCCCTGTCTTTCCCTGAGACTGGTGCTTCTGGGCTTCTCTCACTGTCCACCCACTTCCTGCCTGCCACTCCCACAATGTCATCTGGACATTACATTACCTGAAGTAAGACCCATCCATTCTCCTGTCCAATCCTGAGACCCACCTAGACAGAATCCAGAGCACATGGGGTCTGGAAAGAAGGGCTGTACAATATTTATGTGAATAACTCAACTCCAATTTTGAGACACTCAGTTACCTCCAATCACTCTATTACATTTCACTTAAATAAATGTCTTTTAAGAAAGTTTTAATTGCCAAATACAATCTATAATTATACTGATTCTGTTTGATTTTCATAGCAGCTGTTCAGGAAGGCAGCATTATTATCCTCAAAATAATCTGAAAGCAGACATTAAACATCCACAAACAACAGATGCTAATTAAAAATAAAAGAACAGAAATGCTAATATTTCAAGTAAATGTTTTGCTTTTACTTAAATTTTTATTTTAAAGAAAATAGTACAAAAATAAAAAGAACAAAAGCAGAATATAAACAACACAAAGCAAGGACATTAGAAATGATACAGGATTTCAAACCAAATGATAGGGATTAACAGTGGTTGTTATATTACATATTGTTATCTTCGATGAAGTTGCTCAGATTACCAGATGTAAGAATAGAAGATTGATCAAATCATTAGAGAGAATAAGAAAATAATAATTTAAAAGAACATTAGAGACAATACACAGTGGCACTAGGCAGGATTGTAGGAATTCACCTTTGGTTGTTATATTGCAAATTGTTCTCAATGAAAGCTCCTTGTAAATTTTAAAGTGAGAAACCAAAAGCAAAAATAAGGACTGTAATGGAAGGGAAAGTCTGTGAAGCAGGAATAAAATGTTCAAATGGGAATGGGGGCAAGGCAGGGGAAGGAGAAAAGCAAGGAAGGGGAGGGAGGGAATTAAGATGCGTCTGTGTATGCAGCAGCAGCAATGGTGAATGGGATCATTATGAATGGCCTACATGTACTAATAAACAAATTAAAAAATAGTAGTGTCATAAATCACCAATGTCCAAATCTCTTTTGGCTTCCAGCAACAAGAAAATACACCTCTGATCTTTGGGCAGCTGCAAACTATGGTTTTTATCTCATTCCTTTTTTTCTTCTTATAGCCAACTCCTGTCCAGAAAGCTCTGAATTATCTATCTCCACGTCTTCACTTTGCACCTCACTGTACTTTGGCTGCTACAGTGAAACTCTAATGAAGTGGTGCTCTTCAAAATTCCCACTTTGCTGGGCGTGGAGGGGCCATGGCTGTAATCTCACTACTCGGGAGGCTGAGGCAGGAGGACTGCTGTAAATTTGAGACCAGTCTGGGTTACAAAGTGAGCTCAAGGCCAGCCTGAACTGCATAGTGAGACCCTGTCTCAAAAAGACAAAGAAAAACCAAAAATACAAAAAATAAAAAACGCAGTATTTTTTTCTCTTAGAAATGAGGGTTAAATGGTAAAACAATGTCAATGAACATACCGATAGGAACAAACCTCCTTGTGGCTTTGCTAACCCTGATTTCACATTCATTTCACCTCTTAGACTTTTGCAGTGTTGGTGACAAGGAAAATAAATGCTTTAGATCATCAAAGCCATCATATAAGAGAACATATGAAATAGATGTGCAAGGTCCTTTAGAAAACAAAATCAAGTATATGGCGAACATTTAATAGGTGTGTTGGAAATAACAGAGGACAGTGATGGGTGTCTTCAAGGGTCAAAATTTGTAAAGCAGAGAGACACTTACATATGCAAAGAAAATAGTAAATTTCTTTAGTTTTTAATGATTGGTCTAGTATTTCTTATGAGCATCATCACTCTGACTAGAGAATATGGAAAAATGACCATTTAAAAGTGCTACTTAATGTCACCTCCATCTCTTCCTTGTAAACACTATTTTAGATAACAGTATCTTTTGAAGACCTGCTCAGTCTTTGAGTTCTTGCCCTCCTGCATTGCTCTTCTGTAAGATACACTGGTGATGGGTGGGTGTCTCGGTGAAGTGGAATCTTTTCATGCTGTCCACTGGATTTCAGAGCTCATCAGTGTGTCTGCTCAGTTTTGATATCACATTGAGTCCTAGATCTCCACACTTCACAACTTGGCCTAATGTCACAACTTTATGATACTAAGGAGCCTCTGGAATGCCATCCAACCTTGCTTACCTGAAGATTTGGGAGTGGATTCATTTCATCCCTGCAGCAGAGGTCCCCATGATAGGCTGGCTAGCCTGTACTCTGTCCTGTGCTATCAAAGGGCCATTTTATGAGGCAATGTCCACCCATAGCCCCGAAGTATCTTCTCCTTAATTTTTCTTTTAGTCTATGTCACTGGCCCCTCCTGAATTACAGCTTTGAAGAAAAGGGTAGCTAGAATGAAGGGGTCAAGCACTTGTTTCCTATACCTTTTCTCTTTTGCTGTTCCTATAATTCCCAGAGAAAAAATAGAGGGGCTCCTTTATTTCCAAGGATCAGGCTTTCTTATGAACAATATTGATTATAGTAAGGGACATATATTTTGTTTTTCAAAGACAGAATACTCTCTTTGCCTTCCTCCTATCACAATCCTAATGCTATCCACAACAAATGGATGCTTCTTGTAGAACAGGCATTAAATTTTTATACACAGATAAGCAATAGAGGAAAAATTTTAATGTAGCTTAAAAATATTAACCCTGTTGTACTGTAACCATTAATACTGATAGGTCAACTTGCCTGGATTACAAAATGACCAGGAGATTGATAAAGCACACTTTGTAGTGTGTCTGGGTAGGTTATGGGGGTGTGACCTTGGGGAAAATATCTGGTCCTTTCTCACTTCTTCTCTGACACTGTTCTCTTGCTCTGTTTCCTGGCCACCATGAAATGAGCAACTTTCCTTTGTTTCACCCTTCCATCATGACGCTTCTGCTTTGGAGCCAGCCAACCGTGGACTGAATCCTCTACCACCATGAGCCAAATCAAACCTCTCCTCCCTTAAATTGTAGGTGCGAAGTATCATGTCTCAGTAAAGAAAAGCCAACTAAGACCCAGTTATGAACAGAAAATAAGGTTTGGAACATAGTTTTGCATACATGGCTCTAGGACAGAAGCCTCGGCTGAGAAGTTGAGAAGCCAAGTGAGGAAGGTGTAAACCAAAGGCAGTTGGTGAGTGATGACAGTTGGGACTGTCAAGGGCAGCATCACAAAGTCCCTCTTGGCAGTGCTGTGCAAACTCTGTGGGAGGAGAAGGGCTGCAGGCTGATGATATTCAACACTCAAATTCCATCCTCCTCTTAATTGCTTAGGATTAGCAAGCAACAACTTTCTGATTACAATTTGGCTTCCTGTATCTTTTTTCCTAGAAAGAGAGGGCTGGTCGTTTCGACATGACTATTGTAATCCACATAGCAATCATAGCTCATCAAATAAAAAAGTTAAAGCTGGCATCATGGCAGATGTATCAGCTCCTTTCATAATGACTAGCAACGCCCCCCCCCCACATCTAGGGAAGGAATCCTTTATTAAGTGAAAAAAAATGAGGCCTTCCTTGAGCTTCTATGGCGGGGGCCCAGCTGTGGGACTGGGGTAAATTCACAAAGATTAAAAACTGCCTTATGTGGTATACATCTTCTTTTGAGAAACCTTGATATTGGCTCTAAGGTTTTCTCCTTCAGAACTTTCTTAGAACCAGAACCTGCCTCGTATGTGTCTTTTTCTTTTCTTTTTTTTTTTTTTTTTTTTTTGCGGTACTGGGGATCGAACTCAGGACCCTGCGCTTGCTAGGCAGGCGCTTATTCCACTGAGCTATATCCCCAGCCCCTGCCTCATATGTGAAGGAATAAAATTCTACATTCTGTAAATGGCCACTGAGATGGTATTTACCACAGTGAATTTCACCCTAAACATGAACTGGCCCTAAGTAACAACACACTAATGACAGTATTTGCTTCCTTCTTTTGACTATCATAAAAATTTATATGTTAGGCATTGTTTCAAAGCTGCTGATGACATAGAGCCACCTAATTCCATGTTTATGGGGAAATTCATTACCTTGGAGAATATGATTTTATCTGGTTTGGAGAGAAAATGAAACAGATGGTAGGGATTTAAAATCTGCAAGTATTTCATTGTTGTCATACAATTGTTACGTGATAATTGCTTGGTCTAGTAAGAATTTATACCAAGCTAACTTTATAGAATTCAAATAAGGATTTTGGACCACAGAAAAGCAGCCATAACAACAAAAACAATGACTACTATCCTCCAATGACTAAATCTGATCCTTACAGGACCCTGGTGAGGAATCCTTCCCATGTGCCCTTCATGTCAGAAAAGAACTTGCTGAACATGAGCACAAGAGCCATGACGGGGCTGACCCACATGGCTACACTAACCCGTCACATCTCCACATTCTGACTCCAAGCACCTGACCTAATTAAGAGTGGGAATCAGAATTCACTGGATCAACTGCAAAAGTGCTGGAAGAAAAGGTTGATCTCCAAATATCAAGCCCTAATTTAGTTTTGTACTAGATCAAAATTTATTTTATCAGTCAGACAGCCCCATGTGACATCATGTTTTAATTTATTTTCAGCTTTTCCAAAACCTGACTACTTACTTTTAATGAAGGTATCAATATAATTCAATCATTTTGATTTCCCCCTCAGAGTAATGCCAAGACAGGCCCAAACCTGTGGATAGCCCACACTGAGGAGGACAGCTGCTGAGTCATCCTTGTCTGGAAAACCAAAGTGTTGGAAGTGAAACCGAAGAAATAACAACTGGCTGGCTTCTGGAAGGTTCCTTTAATTCATTTAGTAGATTTAAACATTGTGGGCACCAAGTGGCTTATCCTTAGCTTTAAAAAATACTCCCTTCAATCTAACTTGAAAATGTGGGTGGGGGAGAGGGTAAGCTGGAGGGCAGGAGCGGAAGTGGGGTGTTGCTCAGACAGCTGGTCTTGCCACCCTGTTAAAGGCCATCCTCTGTTGTGTGGACCCCTGGGCCTTGCTGGGTAACTCTTTCTGTGATAAGTGGACATTTTATGGCTGACTCTGAAAGAGATTTTGCCTTCCAAAGGTTGCTTTCAAAAATTGTTTTAAGTGATGTAGGTGTTAGGTTTAATGTTAACAAACTCAATGTCAGTCAAACCTGAACCTATGGCCTTTTCAACAAAAAAAAAACACAAAAAAAAACCTAAATACATGGGAGCTACTGGTTTTAACTTTTTTATTTTCTTAGAAGAGTATGTAAATGTTAAAAGCAGTGTGAAGTGAGCAAAATTTATCATAGTACCGAAAACAATTCACTCAGGATGCCTAGTGGTAACTACTAGTAGGGTGTTTGAATAACCTACAGAAAATCTAAGCTTCCAGTAGGCAAACATTTCCCATTTGAAAATAAAAATTAAAATCACAGCTATATTTAGAGCAAGGAAAATTATTCTTGCAGCTATAAAGTGATATTTAAAAAACAAACATGAAGACTATTCTGACACTGATTAATGGATTTGCAATCTTTTACTACCACAGGGATTAAGAAGAAAAAAGGAAAGGCCACTCTCTGGGGTCTGCGATATGATCTGAGAGTCTGTACTTAAATCACGTTCCAGGCAAAGCTTCGGCCTGCTTGGCCTATTTGTCAGTCTGTATTTTACGCACATTGTCATTGTTTTTCATAGGCCTTAGGAAAGCCCACCAATCCAGGTGCACATGATGGGCATCTAATTACATTCAAAAGCCCCAGCAGCTGTCGTCCTTACTGTCCTTACTTTTTCCCTTGCTCTTTTCTGTTATATCTGCAGCTATACCCTCCCTCTCAACGTGGACTTCACACCCTTTAGATGTCAGATTTACTCTGCAAAGACAGGTCATGTTTCATTTTTTCAGATGTTTTCAAATCTATACCTACCTGAATATTTTAGCTACCACATGTTTGGATTACTTCTAGCAGTATTTCTATACCTTCTTTAAGCACAGGATTTAATAAATGCATGTTTTGGCACTGGGGAGGCTGTGGCAGGAAGACTGCTGCAAGTTGGAAACCAGGATGAGCTACTTAGTGAGTTCAAGGCCAGCCTGAACTACTTTACAAAACTTTGTCTTTAAAAAATACATACATACATATATATATATATATATAATATTTATACATAGATAAAGTGTGTGTGTGTGTGTATATATATATGTATATATATATATATATATATATATATATATATAATTTTTGGAGTGTTAAGTTCTAGCAAAGAAGGTAGATGTCAAATTTAACTAGGTAATTCCAAAAAGGGAACTAAGAGGAACAATTCTTATCAGGCTCAAAAAATATATTGTAAAAGGAAGATAAAAGCTTCCAGTTCATTTAGTCCCTAGCTTTGTAGAGGGTACTCTACAGGGAGGGCCCACCTTTAGAGGTGTGGTAGAATTTGGTCTTCATTCTCCCTTCACACTTCATCAGGAGTAGGCTGCTAGTCACCGTTGCTGGGGTTCAGATATGGTGTCTCCCAGGAGCTCGAAAGACTTAGCCTCAGAGCCTCACTGTTGGGAGGTGGGGTCTAGTGATCCCATGGTTAATGGAGGGAGCCCTGGGGAGGGTCGTGGCTGGCTTGTGTGGGGAGTGCTTTGTTCTGCCATGTTGGGGACCACTGCAAAGTGGCTCTGAGCAGGATTTAATATTAACCAATTGGCTTTCTGCATTTACTTGTGAGTTGTCTGAAGCTCAGGCAACTTTCTGGCAAGATAAGACCACAGCTGAGGGCATCTGGCTCCAACCAATTAGCCACGGGAGACTGCAGCTGCAGGCTTCACACTCCTACAATAAATGCCAACCCAAAGATAAGGTAGTTCTCCTGATGGACATAATTTACTACCTGGGAAAATTCTCCCAACATCCTGCGAGATTCCCATGTTTACTTGAGTCTCTTCTTCGTTTGTTTGAAGACCAAATAAATACAGGCCACCCAGAGAAGTCTGTAGCTAAACTCAGAGAATAAGCTGTAAGAGTTAGGCCCTCCTGGAAGCCCTAAAATTATTTTCTTTGTCTCATTTATTTAAGCCTTTGTCGTCCACTCACTTGGGAGGTTGCAGGCCTGATCAGCGTGCAATAATTTAGAGTTATTTGACACAGTTTTCGATACTGCCCCACACTCTTAGCCGTGAGGTCAGGATTTACTACAGGTCCAAAGCAACATGGTTGGAGGATCTTCCACCAGAATTGTGAGCCAGAATAAACGTCTCTTTATTGGTGTGTTGCCTCAGGTATCTTGCCAAAGTATTGAAAAGTTAACTGGCAGGACTATACAGATCGCAACTTTCTAATACCAAGAACCACGGTCCCCACTGATGCATCTTCCCTCACAGAGGACTGGTAACGAAGTGTGGAAAAGGCAGGGCTGTGGTCATTGTCATCCAAAACCTTCACCTGTAACTGCATGATGGCACTCCATGGTGCCACCATGGTGGCACTCCCAAGAACTAGCTGAATTCGAAGTTTATACCTGAATCTGCAACAGCACTCTCTCATAATCTGCCAAAACAGATGTAGTATACAAGGAGACTTTAAGGACACTTACCTGTCTCACAATTTTCAGACACAAGTCCCTCATACAGATGCTGGCTGAAGGAGATCTTTACATCTTCTCCCTCCATGTGAATGACCAAGAGACCAGGGGTCGTCCTGGCTGGGACTCCTCCGTCTGTAACGTTTAACTGCAGCCACACAGGGAAATACTCTGAAGATGGACTTTGCAGAAATTTAATTTCTCCTGTGGACTTGTCCATGGAAAACACTGACTGGGTGTCTGCAAAACTGAAAGTGAGAGCTCCATTGGGCCCCACATCTGGGTCACTGGCCCTTAGAATAGCAATGGTCTGGTTCATAGGCAGCTGGGAAGAAAGAAAAACATCAACAGGATTCTGCTCCCAAACTGGACTGTTGTCATTAACATCAGTGACAGATATGTGAACAACCACAGTGGTGCTTCTTGGGCCCTTGATGCTACGGTCTCTAGCCACAGCCTGAAATGTGTACTGGGACTCGGCTTCCCGGTCCAGGGTGCAGCTAGTCCTCAGTGCACCTGTCACGGGGTCAACAGTGAACGCACCAGCAGACTCGTCCACCAGGAGATACTGAGTTTGTCCATTCGGGCCTTCATCCTTGTCTACGGCAGACAGCACTAGAACCACGGTACCCACTGATGCATCTTCCCTCACAGAGGACTGGTAACGAAGTGTGGAAAAGGCAGGGCTGTGGTCATTGTCATCCAAAACCTTCACCTGCAACTGCATGGTGGCAGTCCGCGGGGGGTCCCCCTGGTCAGAGCACTGGATAGTGAGTGTAAAATTGCTGACTTGCTCCCGATCCAAAGTATGAGCAGTTGCCAGTTCTCCTGAGGTTTCATGAATAACAAAGGACTCATCCGTGTTTCCATCTATCACAGAAAGCAATTGAACATATATTGAAATAGGTTGAGAAAAAGAGCACCGCTTTGCTAGTATGGCATGCACTCACTTATCCGTTCAGGAATAGTTGTTTCCTTTCTGTCACAGCCTAGCACTTTTGTAAGTACTTGGGGTACAGCATGACAAAATCCCTCACCATACAAAACTTCTACCATAGAAAGAAGCAATTGGTGACTTATTCCCGATGGGTCAACATCAGCGGATCAAGAGGCACCTAGCGGAGGAGTAAAGTAGGTTCCCGGATGTGTCTGGGCAGGGTGTGGGGGTGTGGCCTGCTGTCCTCACAGGCACTGTGCTATGTTCTGCTTCCCAGCCTCAAGCACTCAGCAGCCTGGCTCTACCCTTCCCTTCTGCATGCTGCTTCTGCTTCAGAGCCAGACTTTCATGTACTGGACCCCTGACACCATGAGCTGGCTTAATCCTTTCCTCCTTGAAGTTGTGAGCATCAGGTATTGCATCTCAGCCATGAGAACACTGACCAAATACAAGATAAGATGATTCAATATGCATCTTAATTGAGTCAATACCTAGAGCACTTGCTTTCGCTAATTGGCAACAGCGTGCATTTTTTTGTGTGCATCTATAACTTTTTATATTCGTATGTTTTTCCTCTTGAGAACCTTATAATGTATATTTTAGTATTTGAAATAAAATAACAGGAAGCAGGAATAAGAAACAGGAGCCATGCAGTATTATGGAAAAATATAGTAAATGTTAATGTTTAATTTTTTAAGATTTATTATCTAGTAAAAGACTCCTTGCCATTAACCTCCTGCAAAATACTTGCCCTGGCTGCAAATGTATTCATTTCAGCATTCTTGCCACTTTCTGAAGCATCTCTGAAAGTCTTCTTTTGTGAAAGTCTTTAGCTGTGTTGTCATGGTTTCTGCAACATCCTGAACCCATTCAAAACATTTAGTTTTCATAGTCCTTTTGAATTTTGGAAGAACCAGAAGTTGCACATCATCTCCCTGGTGCATAGGGCAGATGATGCCACACTGCACGTTTTTATGAGCCTGCTTTTCTATTAGGTGAGTGAGTTGGGGGGCATGTTTAGTCTCTGGCCCCTTCCCTTCTGCTCTCTCCCTGTTCTCTGCTTCCAGGATGCCATGAAATAAACAACTTTCCTTTGTCACACCACTCTGCCATGACGTTTCTGCCTGACAATCAGCCAACCATGGACTGGACCCTCTGAAATTGTGAGCTAAAATACACCTCTCCTCATTTAAATTGCAGCAACGGAAAACTGACCAACACAGATACCAAGTACGGAAGAATAAACATATAAATGCACCAACTCAGTTTGTATCCTGGGAAAAACTGTAATTAAAAATTACTTACTGATTATATGATACTTGACAGCTCCATTACTGCCAGCATCCATATCAGAGGCCAACACAGTATAGACAACCTCAGGTTCTTGGTTTTCCAGAACCTCGATGTCGTGACTGGAGACAAGAAACTCTGGTGCATGATCATTTTCATCTTCCACAGTGCAGACAATTGTTGTGGTACAGGACAGTGAAGGGACTCCCCCATCTCGTACCAGGACTGATAAGGAACATAAAGACGGCATGGGTTGTGGCTGTTAATCCATGCTGAACATTAATAAACAGCATTAGATGAAGCATTAGAACAGCATTAGATGAAGATAACTAAACATTTGGTCAATAATATTTTATTCAAAGGCACCTCAGTTAAATGTTAAATTTCTTCACAGGCCTTTTCAGTTTTATGTACAATACACCAGGACGGGAGGCTCCCTTACCTCGAAGGGTAAAGACTTCCTGAACCTCTCTGTCAAGTGCGGCAGCTGTCACTACCTCTCCAGTGTCAGGATTGATCTTGAAAATCCCAAAGGAAGCTGTTGAGAGGATTTCAAATTGAAGCCTGGAATTGATCCCTTAAGGAAAAGGGAAAGATAAGCTTAGCAATTATCCCTTGGGAGTTCACTTGACCATTTTCCTTTGAATGTGTTAGGCTGCAGGTGAGGAAGGCAAGATTCTTAGCCAGTCTTCAAATTAAGGTAAAAGAAAATCTCTTTGACTGTGCTTGCAAAAATAAAAGCCCCATGAGCTGAAATGCTTGATTTTCAAAAGTCTTAGGAGACTTCCCCACAGTGAATGCTTAGGATTTTTTCCCTCCCATAAAATGTTTCTTATGAGTGTGCAATTCTACCACACATTCCTAATTATCCCTTTTAACACCCTTGATTGTGATTTAATGATGTAATTGTAAGTTTGTAGTACAAATGATAATTTCTGTAGATTGACCTTCTATTTAAAAGCCTGTGCTCAGTTATATGACTGTTTATTTTCAATCTCAGGAAGCCCACAGAGTTGCTTATGTGTTTATTTTTGTTTTGTTTTTACTTCAGAGTCTGTCTCCTATCTGAGTGAGAAATGTGATACTATATTATTATGTGTTTTCAAAGTAATTGTTCCCATATTTCTGTGGTTTCAGCTAATGACTTGTTTCTTTTTCCTCATACCCTTGTCACCCTCTAGAACTGTGAAAATGGAAATAAAAATGATTTAGTCTAGTTCCATCACCTTGCTTAGTATTTTGGAAATCTGGATCTGAAGATATTTAGTGATATCCTTATGGTATACACCTAAGGAAAGATGTGTGTGTGTGTGTGTGTGTGTGTGTGTGTGTATGCACAGGCATGTACACGTGCCCAGGTGCGCCTGTGTGCACACACACCCATGTATCTACCTTCAGGCCCTAACACCTGCAGTCTAATGACTTCTACATTGCATCCCTTGAAGACACCTCTCACCATTTAGTTCTTTCCTGTCTAGTCCATCCCCATGAGCTGTCATTTTAGCAATTTATTTCTTTCCACAGGTCTTGGGAGTTTGTGCCAAAGATGTTGAACAAATCTTCCACCCAGGATCTTTCCAACTATCTCTCTATTCTCCTTGGTTATCCAACATATGGAGGATGAAGGAACTGTCATCCAGAAACTTTTTCTTGGTCACCCCGTTCTACTCAGGGTTCCTAACTGGCCACCTCCTGGGTCTCTCTCAGGTCACAACCGTGATCTAACCCAGGAGGAAAGGCAGCACTGGAAAAGAACTCCCTCAGCCTCTTGCCTCTATATTCAACTCCAGCCCCCAGCTTTCTGTGCCAGTGGCAAAAGTGATTCTTCAAATGGAATTTTTCTGTAAATTTTGGTCTTTCTCCTAAAAAATTCCCTTTGATTATAGTCTTCTGTATCTAGAAGAATTAAGCTCTCTCATCCCTTCTCTTTCTAGCCAAATTTCATCGAATCATTCCATCCATTCCCTGCAGCTAGCTTCAAACCACTGCCTGTCCCAGTCACTCTTTCTACCATGACAGTGACCTCCAGCTCATCAAACCTCCTGGCCATCTTCAGTTCTTACCCAGCCTGGCTTCTCTGTGATATATTGCCAACGCATATTTTAAAAGAAATGAGGGAACCAAGGCAAAAAGGAAGGGGAGAATGGGGGAAAGAGGAGTAAAGGAATAAAAGGAAAACAATTTTCTTTTTCTTGTTTCATTATGACATATTTCTCTCCTACTTCCTGAGTGGAGCATAGGAGTCTTTTTATGTGTGAATAACTGATCTCTGGGCCATTTTTCAGTGGCACCTCAGCCTACACATTCACACTTTCTCACTCTCAACCCAGGGAGTTCAGATCCCACCTATGTAGCCATAGCACCACATAGGTGCGTGGCACTCCACCATTTGTTCAGCTGTATAAGTCTTCCTTCCTTGCCTCCCTCACCTTCCTTCCCTTCCTGCCTTTGTTTCCTTTCCCCTCCCTCTTCCTCCCTCCTTCCTGTGCTTTCTTCATTTCTTTTTTGTGTTCATGTATTTAATGTACATTAACTGAATGTCAGGCACTCAAGAATCACCTTAGTTCTGAGAGTACCCATCTAGCGGAGGAGACAGTCAAATCTATGAGTCATAGAAAGTATGATGCAATGTATCAAATTGCTGAGGGAGTGGATCAGGGAGGACTTGTCACAGGTAGACAGTTTGCTCGTTAATTATTTCATTCAATAAATATATACAGAGAGAGAAACATTAGGTTCTAAGTTACTGTGCCATGTACTAAAAGTATAACTGCTACTAAGAAAACAAATTCTCTATCCTTACAGTGCTCACATTATAGCCCTGGATGTGGATGAGCAGTCAGGCAATTACAGTTCCACATGACAAGACATGTGTGAGTGAGGTGAGTTGCTCTCTTCATAACCTGAGATACTAAAGATGAATTAAATCAAGAAGAGAGAAGAGCGTGGGAATGCTTTTAAAATAAAATCCAAACACCTTGCCAGAGTCTACAAAGTCCCACATGACGTGAACTTTGCTCATCTCCCCAAGCTTTTCTGAGGGACTCGCTCCCTCAGCAGATCTGTGGCCTCCTGAGTTGCTGTTCCTTCTGTCTCCTCCTCCTTCTCAGGTCTTTACATAGCGCTGTAGCTGCTAATCAAGTATCTCAGATCTAAACCCATTTCTTTTAATATGCTTTGGCCTTGATGCAGGAGCTGGGCATCTGGAAAGTCTGTGCCAAATGACTCCCTCTAAGGGTCCATTACTAACAGGACACTGGAAAGAGACAGAGTCAGCAGGAGCGGAAGCCATGCTTCCTCCTCCTCCCTGCGACTGTGTCCATCAGCAACGTCACTCAGTCTCCTTCACCACTCCCCCGGCCAGGCTCTCCACAGCTCTTCTCTCTGCTTTTCCCAGGTTCTAATAATTCCAATTTCCCCTCTGTTTCCCAAGGCAGCTACTGCCCAGATTTATTTTTTTCTAGACTGTCTTAATATTCTCCTTTCACTTACTCAGCTATTTAACACCTATAGTGTAGCATCTGGCTTTCTTGACTGAACATGACTGATATCTGGCAAAAGGAGTTGGTTTCAGGTAATATTGAATCTGACATTGGTTTCATTCTCTTTGGCCTTGAATGCAGTGCAGAGTTCCTTGCCATGGGAATTATGGTGTATCTGTAATGCAACATCTGAGGTGATACCATGACTAGTGAAATTGTCATCTGTGTTACCTATGATGAAATGGTTGTTAAAGGAATCCAATTCATGAGGGAACCAAATGGCACTGATTTTGGCTACGTAATGGTAAACAAGAATATGACATAGGATGATACTTGAATGTACTTGCAATTTATAGAAAGAACACTACCAGCTGATGTTTTAAATTTGCAGCTCAAGTCATAGTTCAGAAACTTGCAAGCTCCGATGGGAGCCCTAAAATTCATCTCCCCAAAGATCGGACCCAAATCAAGTGGTAGATTTAACCAATAGCTTGAAAGGCAGTGCTTATACTTGTGAATACTCATAGCCAGAGTCAGATTTCAACAAAATGTAGGCAGCCAAGTAGAAATCTGACTGTATCAAAGACAGCTCATAGATTCAAGAAGAATAACAATATTTTTCTAACTTATATTGGCATAAACCTGGGAAATACGTATGGAAATCAATTTTAAGGATATAAGATGCATGAAGATAAAATATAACATTGCCTTTGGATGGATTTCTTGATACAGTATATTTACCAAGCACTCCACATTTAATGCACCAGCTCATAGAGTTGTGTCCCTGACAGTTTCTTTGATTGGTTAGATGCAACAGTGGCCTATAATCATTGAGACTGAGATGCCAAATCTTTGCTTGCACATTATGCTGTAAAAAACTCAAAGTTTAAGGAAATGGGATTGTATCTAGCATGTGTGCGATGCCCATCACTCACTCCCAGTGTATTTCCCAAAAAATCAGAGACATCTCCCTTCTTAAAGATGCTGGGTAGGACTGGTTAGAGGGACACCAGCATCCTTGAAGTGCTTCATGGTGGTTGCCATCTGTAGGCTGAGGGTGAAACATGGTGCCATTGGTCTTGGGACCACTAATACTTTGAGAGCCAATACTGCATATCACTTTGTGAGTGCTATGCAAATCACTTGCGCCCACCCAGCAGAAATAGCAATGCGCCTATCTTCATTCAATTTTTTCTGCCGTTCCCCATCATCTCCTCAGGAGACATGGATCTTCTTGGCATATAACAGAACACTCCACCAATCCACGACTTGGATGACATCATGATAATTAGATTTTATGAACAGAAAGTAGCAAAGTAAACTCACATGTCTCAGTTAGACATCTGTTAGGCCAGGGATTGGAGTACTGCAGCCCCCTGGCTATATCCGGCCCACTCCCTGTTGGTGTAAACTTTATGGAAACACAGTCACCTATGGATAATTAACAAAGAATGCTACGAGGCAGTGCAGGGAGTGTTACTTTTGGATTAAGTCTTGAGGAAGATTATTTTTCATGTAATTCCTCAGCTGCACAATGACCACACCCTCAGTCATTTCTAAGGCAAAAAGACAACCATGTCTTGTTGATAGCTTGAAGAAATAAGTGAATAAATTCTGCAGAAGAAAGGTAACCCTAGGCAGCTTATGTCTCATTGACTTCAGTTTCCTGTATGATACAGTAAAAAATATTCACTGAATGCCTATGTCATATCTTGCTTTACCCTAAGGACTTGGGATGAAAGTAAATGGGATGTCCTGAATCCAGGAAAATAAAACATGTAAACCCAGGGGTATCTCATAGTCTACAGGGGAGGCAGATGAGTAAGCAATTACACAATAATAGTACAATGTATTAAATGTAATAATAATAATATATTCTAAAGTTTTAGTTTTAACTGTTACAGTCTGAGTGAGGTTATTAATTCTTATTCATTTTTGTCCTTTTTTCACCTTTCTGCAGCCATATTTATAACAGGACTTTATACAGAGAAAATCTGTATAGAGAGGAATGAGCAGAAACCAATAAAAGATCTGCAGAACAGTAGTAAGGGATTAGTAGAAGTACCACAGTCTAACTAGGTGCTGGCTTCCATTAGCATGTCAATGTGACTTCCTGGAGCAATATTTCTCTGGATTGAGGAATTTAAACTGCAAAGTGCCCAGGGGTCCACCCCATTCCTGAATTCCCCTATTTGGACTCTGGAAATACCCAGGTTGCTAGATTTGGGGCACTAAGTCAGTAAGATTAATTTGGGCCTGAATCCTGTGGATCTCTTTCTGCACTGCTGGGTTAGGTCAGATCTCCAACTGTGGGCAAATGCTGGTGGTGAAAGAACTGGAGAGCAGGTCAGTGAGCAGCCGCTAATAAAGTGCAGATGAAGAGTTGACAGATACTGTGCCTCAGCAGATGATGCAAGAGAAGTGCCACTCTATAAAGGAACTGGCGCATAAAGAGCTGAATATACAAATAGAGTGGCCACAAGAGCGAGAAATTAATATTGCAAAAAATGATAGGTTGAGATATTTTAGGGTTCGCATCCTTTGGTATATGTGCACACGAGTCTGCTTCTAAAGGGTGTGCAGAACTGTCTCTTAACATTTCCCAGAGGGGTGACAAGCCATCCACTGGGTAAAATCCTTTCTAAGGCCAAGGCGAGGAACCCTTATTTATTTTCATTAATTCCAAGATAGTTTTCATGTTTTAACTTCTCTGAAATTAGACGATTTTTTAAAGTAGTGGTGTCTCAGATTCAGTGAAATATTGTTTCTCCTTGGCCCCAGGTGTTGCTCTGGGGGTGTGCAGCAGCACCCCCAGTGGTGTGAAAGAGATACTAGTAAACCAGATACAGAGTTTATTCCAGACAACCCCAGGTACAGAATCCACTTCTATGGGATGGAGAGCAACATCTCACTAACTAACTCTGTATCTCTATCCGGCAGTGTATTGTTAAATTATTTGTATTCATTACTCTGGAACAAATGTACCGACCAGTCTGAGTTATCTGCCCAGGAGCTGGGGAGGGGAGCCCTGGGACAGGTTTGTGCCTGGTAACAATGGCTCTCTTGTTGGTAGCACCAAATGCTGTAGCAGTTTTAATACCATAGTTAAAAGCTGGTTGTTGCTTTTCTCTTTCAGTATAAAAAAAAAACTCTGTTAGCATAGTGTGAGTCATACACCATAAATATTCAGTGTTCAAATCCCTGTGGGTTTTGAATGCCAAATAACACTGTATGCTTACATTTTTAAAAACTGTATTGTGGAATACTAGAAAACATGTGTTAAGTTATCTGGTATTAAGCAAAGCTATAGTATTTTTAAAATACATACTATAAAGTAAACCATTCATAAATTCCAATGCAATGCCAGTTATGTTAAAATCTTGACTACGTCATTCAATTCTCATGCATAATTCTATTTCATTATTTTAACCCACTAAGCCAAAAAAGACACCAAAAAAAGAAAAATTGAGAGAAAATATATGAAAAAAACACATGCACACATGCAAATATACATAAGCATTTACATAATCACCTGCTTAACAGATTTGGCCTCATTAAAAATAGCAAGACTTTTAGTAAATTGAAACTGTCTCCAAAACATGCAAAGCTACAGATTCATGAAGATGTTAACGTGTCCTTCAAATATCCATTACTGCAAAGCAGCAAAAACAAGAATTTTGCATCTGAGTTTGCGGTCAGCAATCACAGTGTCTAAAATATAAGCTTTTAATTCAATTAACATTGAACAGGTTGTACACAATTCACCCTCCAAGAAAATATTGTTACTACTAGGCAATTTGACAGTGAAAATCAGAACATGATCCAAAAATTTGTAAGTTCCTTTGTCTTCAAGCATTAAAGGAAGAGAAATTCATAACTAAAAAACAAAATTTGTAAAATAAATAAGGCAATGGGACAGAAGCATTCTTTGATTAATAAATCACACGGTACCAGCAATGGACCCAGTGTAAGTCTGTACAGTTTGGGGTGTGAGTTCTGTTACCCAGAGTCTCATGTTGCTCCGCCCACCACAGGGAACACTGTAAATGAACTTTATTGAAGCAGAATTATTATCAAACACAAAGATTATGCATGTTATCCATAGCTTTCCACACCCTAAAATGAGTATGGCCAGAAATATGCTGAATAAATTCCTTCAGCACATTCTCCCACAAACTGCTGGCATCCTCTACTCTTTGAGTATAGCAAGAAAAACTCCTTGCTTACACTGCCCCACTCTGGTCAAAAGGGAAATCAGATTAGCTCTTAAAGAGGGTTCCCAGCAACTCATAAATTCTCATGAACTGGGTTTTGAATGATGTTCCTGAAAGAGACAAAGCAGTCAAATGGTATATAATTTAGTTTAAAATTTCCAGAAAACCTATCTTTTACTCTTTTGATTGACAATTTAAGGGCTTCCTGCTGTTGTTAATACTATCATTTCCATAAAAACATCTATGACAATTCTTGTAAGAATAGAACAAAATGCTACACTGATGATTAGTCCTACTTGCTATATATAATTGTAAATCTCAAAAGACTGGCTCATTAAACAGTTCATATTAGCTCAAGTGAGACAGTTCCAGAAAGGCTTTCATTAGGAAGCACTCCACTGTAATCTCTATAATTATTTTAAGACAAAAACAGAGTTACTGGATTTTAAATATGGGAAGAGCTATAGTGATTGAAGAGCAAAGCTAAGACATTTATAAATTCTGAGCTCTGGCAACAGTTCATTTTAGAGTGGTTTGTCTGTATTCAGTGGTTGATATTAATAATGATAATAGTTATTGGAAATTAATGTTTATTGTCCGTTTTTTTGTGCCAGACACTGACATAAGCTCTTCAATGTAATAATTCACCTTAATGATGCAACTACACAAAGAGGTGCTGTCCTGGTCCCCGCTTTACTGATAAGCAGAGGAACAGAGCGATAGTAGTTGGTCAGGGTTGCACAGTGCAATAATCTGACACCAGGGCCACGTGGCTTCTGCTATACTCTACACTGAGAAAAGAAGGCACCTTTTACCTTCTTTACTCAGCATTTATTACACTCTGAAGGAACTGTGATTCTTTGTTTATAATTCTGTGTATTATCACGGTCAAATGAATACATTGCATTTTAATTAAACAGGTACCTCTCTAATGTAAACAACACTAAGAATCAGTGTGAGCAAATGCTATCAAAAGCATACATGACCTTTAGATACGTACTTTCTTATGTGTATGCAAATAAAGTTATTAGAAGTGTGAGATACCTAGTAACTTCACTGCTCTGAATCAAAACTACAGCCTGCCAAAAGAATGTATGCACACTTCAAGTAAAGAAAACAACTTGTGTAAATATTTTAATACTAAATTTACTGAGCCATCATGAGAGGAATAGAAGTTATGTTTGAAGTCTACAATTAGAAGAGGTGCTCAGCGTGGTGGTCATGAGCTCCCAGACTTTTATTAGTGTGGTGAACTGCTGCTTGGGTGCCCTTGGTCACTGAGATTGGTGCCCATGCACTCTCAGTTTCTTCTCTAATGGCTGGCATTTTAGTGGGTTTTGGGCCATATATGATATCAGACTCTGTCATAGATAAGTCTACAGCTGTTAAATTAGGAGAATGTGCACTTTATACAAGTTTCTCTTTTCTTGAAGTGTACATACATCTTTCGGTGGACTCTGTAGTTTTGGTATTTTAAATTATGTCTATCGTAATTTTGAGTGTGTTTTTAGCATTAATTACCAAGTCTCTATATTTTTAAATTACCTGAATCTCTGTCCATAGCCTCAAGCCTTGTGACAAACTCCCCTGGACTTCGGTTTTCTTTCACTGAAGCTTCGTACAGCTGCTGCTTAAACACTGGTGCCTCATCACTTACATCAAGGACACTAACTGTCATCGTCTGGGAAGAGGAACGTGCTGGGACACCGCCGTCCAGAGCCACGAGGGTCAGAACGTGCTGAGCTTTTACTTCATAATCCAAAGGCCCAGCTGTAGTGAGTAAGCCTGTTTTGAAAGAGAAGACAAGCAACATGATATGAATATTCCTTGGGTTAGTTACATGTGTGCTCGTTCTATGTCTGGCTCATCTAACTTAGCTTAAAACTGAATTTTTCATTGAAGAATGAATCATATTAAGCAAACTTTAAATTTATACACGACCTAGAATAAAAAGTTAATATTGTAAGGGTGAACGATTATTCAAAAGATTGTCCTATAACATCGTCTACAAAGAGGAGTTATCTATCCAATGTTTACCTCACTTTAAAAGATATCTGATACTAAAGATCTATATATTTTCATGTCATATGGCACTTCTTGCTTAAATGTATTTAAATTACAAAAATGTAAGTATGTGGTTTAAATCATTTTATCTTTGTTAAAGAGTATGGTCACTTTATATTTGCCCTGAGTTGTCTTTTTTATTAACAAATAAAGGCAAAGATGTTAAAACTCAGTCAGTAGACCTCATGAATAAAACACACCTCTGCATTATCCCCATGGGAGTACAAAGCCATGTAGGTAATGGGCTACACCAGTAGTCATTATGTAACTCAAGTTGCCATATTTTTCTTTTACGATTGCTGACTGTTCCTCTCATCCTCTAATAAATATTCTTCAAATGCTTAAAACAGTTTAATGCATTAGATTTTAGAAAAGTTTTTTTCAGCAGTTACTCATCACTTTGTACTTCCTCCCTACCAGCTGTTTAAAACTTTACTATTTCTATTTTGTGAGAAACTTGAGCCTTGGGAGGAAAAAGAAATCCCATCTCATATAAATGCAGTTGGTAATTATCATTTCGTGTCTTTGAAAAATATCTCAGCTGAAACAGCCTCTACATTTGCCCAAGATGTATAATATCTTGACTACTGAGACACGATTCCAATTTTATTCATCCTCTTTAACAATCTGCAATAGACCTGCCTTAGCCATCTTGGAAAACATTTTAAGTATCATTGAAACAGGTCCTTGGAGAGATGCAGTTCTTACAGAAACAGGCAGTCTGTGTCTGGACTATCTCTCTGTCAGCTGGGAATTTAGGTGGTGTTCATACATGCTTCAGAATGAAACCATGTGTACAGGATTTAATAAATATTTTGAAGAAATTTTCCAACAGAACCGGGCCAGACTATAATGAAGACTTCCAAGTCCTGCACACTCAGTTTCATTCCAAATAATGTTCTTATTAACCGTTGGCCAAATAGTTATACATCTGAGATTTTTTCCTAAGGCTCACATTGAGATGATTTTATTTCTTAAAGAATGAGTTAGTAGTTCACTGATTTTTCAGTGCCCCCTGAAAATAAAGTAATGGGAATTCCATTTCCAAATTCACAAGCCTGGTGCTTTGTACACATTCTTTTTCATCAGACTCGTAAAGTATTATTCTAGATGTTATCTGGCAACATGGTGACAAGCAAGAGAATTGAATGACAGGGAGGGACATTCACAGAGTGCTTGATAATGAATAAATGCTTCTGTAAAACATCATATGTTATTGATTTTCTTAGTAGTTGTTCCTCAAGAAACCAAACCTAGAAATCCCATTGACTCAGCCATACCTCTTCTGGCCATTGTTCCAAAAGAGTTACAGCCATCATATTACAGGGATTCATCCATTCTCACTCACGTTTATAGCAGCACAATTCATATAGCTAAATTATGGAAGCAGCTGCGATGCCCATCACCAGATGAGCAGATAAAGAAAATATGGTGTGTGTACACAATGGAGTACTGCTCAGCCATGAAGAACGGCAATTTTGAATCATTTATAGGAAAACAAATGGACTTCGAGGCCATAATGCTAAGTGAAATAAATCAGACATGGGAAGATAAAGAGCAGATGGTTTCTCTAATATGAGAAACCCAAATTACAAATAATTTCAAGAGCAAAATAAAACAGACTGCAGGAAACAGGGAAGTGGAGATGGGAAGGGGACCTGGAGAGGAGAGAAGAGGACAGAAGGGAAGCAGGTGTGAAGATGATCAAGGGGCAGCAGATGTGTGTAGCAGTTCCTCAACGTGAAGGCATTACTAAGTATTGCCAACATGCACTAACAAAATCATTTTGAAGAAAAATAAGATGTTACAATTGATACAAAAAGCAAGGGCCTTAATGTCCACTCCAAGTCAATCATTAAAACAGTAGTTCCGGTTACTTGCAAATATTTGCATAATCTAAAGGTAAATTTCCATATCCAAGTCTCTAAATGATGCTGTTGGTCAGCTATGCTGTTATCTTGGCTTAGTTTTGGTGCCATCTCCAACCACAAGGGCCCATATAGGGGAAGCAAAGACGTTTGCTATTGTACATTCAACCAATGAGAGAAGAGACAGCTTCAAAACACAGCAGTGTTAACAAATAGGCAAATTAAAGTTGGTTCTGTAAATATAATCTCTGTAGTTATTATATATATATATATAAGTAAAAGAAGTCAAAAATTTTTAAATTATTAAAGCATTTGTGTTCTGAGAACATTTTAACAGGGGGAAGTGAAAAGTCTGAATGTAAGTAAGTGATAAGAGACTTCAAGTAAAAGTGATAGAAAAGAACAGAAAGGCACCCAAAGCAGAAAGGAAAGAAGTAAAATTATCCCTGGCCATGGAATACATTATCTTTAAATAGGAAACTTGAAGGGCTTACAAGTTAATAATACAAGATGGATATCAAAAATCAATTGTTTCTATATACTCACAAGGAGTCGTCTGAAAAAGAAATTATAAAAATCTCAGTTATAGTCATGTCAAAAAGAAATACTTAGGAAAAATATCTAAGCTGGCAAGCCAAAAATTATAAAACGTTGATGTTATGGTTGATACATTGTGTCAACTTGGGGAGTCTAGAGGTTTGACTGAGTGACTCAGCAGGAAGCCAGTGTGCTTACTTTGTACACATCCTGAGCCTGTGGAAGAGGAAGGCATGGAGATTGTGTGAGAGCTACATGCCCCCTGGGTGGGGGTAGGCTGTTTACAATGTTAGGGAAGAGGAGAGGCTGCTTGCAGCCATTCCTCCCTTTTGCTGGTTGTTTTTGCTGTGCTCTGCTGCCCTGAACAGTTTGCCCTCTACCATGTGCCACTCTGCCTCAGAACCAGCCAAGTATGGACTGAAACCTCCACGAACTGTAAGCTAAATAAACCTTTTCTTCCTTCATTTTGGGTGTTGGGAATTTTGTCTCAACAATGAGAGAAAATTAACCAAGACAGAATTTGGTACCAGGAATGGGGTCATTGCTGTGACTATACCTGACCATGTGGTTTAAGAGCCTTTGGAAATGGCTTGTGGGAAAAGTTTGGAAAGGTTTGGAGATGTCTGGTCAGAGCTCGGAAGACCAGAAGGCTGGTAGAAATCCTGCTGGTAAAGACCAGGTTCAGGAGGTTTCTGTTGGGAAGAAGGATTGCATTGGTTGTTGGACTCCAGATGATGTATGTTATGGCTTGGCAGAAAGTTTGTCTACATTTTGCTTGTTTCCAGAGACTTGGCCTAAGACTGAGATTAAGGGCGGCAGCGAACTGATTAATCTGGCAAAAGAAATTTCAAGGCAGTCGAATGTTGGGAAAGTGGCATGGCTATTGTTGGGGGCTTTTAGCCAGATTTATACTGACAATGCAGAGCAAAGAGCCCAGCAGGATGATTTAAAATGTGAGTTTGGCCAGAAAGGAAGCTCCAGTAAAATTGTGGACTGCAAAGATAAGGCTGAGGTGATGTCTATTGCTATGAAGGAACAAGAGAATGGAAAAGATGGCCTGAGGGCATCACAAGAAGCAAGTCTACACCTTTTGCAGCCTCAAAACTGTAAAGGTGAGAGACCTTGCCTTGAGAAGGAAGCTAAGGAGCACCATGTTCCAGAGTGGTGGTGGCGGCCGCACCAGGTTCCAGAATGGAGGCGGCATAGAGAATTTGCTCCTCAGAATTGGATTCAGTGTGCCCAGCGATCCAGGCACTGGACCCCTTATGGCCAAGAGAGAGGAAAATTTGGCTACTGCTCCAGGTGGCAGCAGACCTTGGCATCATCCACATGACCCTGGCTTAGGTGCAAGAAAAATGCAAGAGTTCTGAGGTTAAAGAGGCTTCCACTCAGATTTCAGAAGGCCTGGGAGGCCAGGCAGTGTGCCCATGAGGGGGCAATATGTGAGGCTGTGAGTGTGAAGCAAAAGGTGCCCTGGAGACCTCAGAAGTTTAGAAAAGACAGGACCGTGATTCATCTGAGAGAAGCTGCAACTGGGGAGCAAAGCAGACCTAAGAGAGAAGCTGTGGAGGCTGTAACCACCAGAAGTGCCATAGGGGTGGACTCATGCAAGCCCTTTGGAGCTTACAATGTGCCACAAGCTGCTTCAGATGCTGAATGTGGAGTTAAAAGACACAATGTTAGCCCTGCTGGATTTGGACTTGCTTTGGTCCCAATGCTCTGTATCCCCCTGTTTGTACCTTTTGGAATGGTAATGTTTATTTTGTGCCTTTAAATGTTGGAAGTGTTTAATTTTCATTTGTATGGGGGCAAAAAGTTATGGTTCTAATATAATTATGTCTGTATCTGGAAATTGGTTTAAAGAAATGTGTCTGGTAGCCAAGTTGACAAGGGATGGAATGTTATGGTTGATACATTGTGTCAACTTGGGGAATCTGGAGGTTTGGCTGAGTGATTCAGCAGGAAGCCAGGGTGCTTACTTTGTACACAACCTGAGCCTGTGGAAGAGGAAGCCACAGAGATTATGTGAGAGCTATACGCCCTCTGGGTGGGGGTAGGCTGTTTACAATGTAAGGGAAGAGAAGAGGCTGCTTGCAGCCATTCCTCCCTTTTGCTGGTTGTTTTTGCTGTGCTCTGCTGCCCTGAACAGTTTGCCCTCTGCCACGTGCCACTCTGCCTCAGAACCAGCGAAGTATGGACTGAAACCTCCACGAACTGTACCATAGCATTCTTTTTTTTTTTTTTCCGGTACCGGGGATCGAACTCAGGACCTTGCACTTGCCAGGCAAGCGCTTATGCCACTGAGCTATACCCCCAGCCCCATCACGAACTGTAACCTAAATAAATCTTTCCTTCCTTCATTTTGGGTATTGGTTATTTTGTCTCAGCAATGAGAGAAAATTAACCAAGACAACTGATGAAAGGAATTAAAGAACACATACCAAATGAAAAGCTATTCCATGTTCATGGTACGAAAAACAAATACTGTTAAAATGTTAAAACTATTCAAAATGACCTATAGATTCAGCATAATGTCGATGAAGGTTCCAGTGGCATTTTTTGGAAGAAAGAGAAATAAATACTAAAATTCATATAGATTCTTCAAGAACTCCAAACAGACAAAATAATCTTGGGAAAGAATAACACAGCTGGAGACACCACACATCCTAACTTCAAAACATATCACAAAGGTATAGTAATGAAAGGATATTTACTGACCTAAAGACAGCCATATAGAGATTGAAAACTGTAGAGATCCCGGGAACAATGCTCTGGCTTTGGGAAAGAGTTCCACAGACACACAGTGGTGAAAGGACAGACATTTCAACAAATTGTGTGGGATGACTGAATATTCATGTGCAAAACAATGAAGTTGAACCTGTATCCTGTATCATTCATAAAAAATAAAACCAACTCAAAATGGGTTAAGGGTTAAGGTAGGATTGGAAAAAATAAAACTCCTGGAAAAAACATTAAGCTTTATGACATTGGTTTTGACAATGATTTCAACTATGGAGAAATGAAAAAGGGGAACAATGGATTGTGAAAAAATATTTTCAAGCCGTATAACTGATAAGGGATTATTATCCAGAATACATGAAGAACTCTTGCAGCTAAACAAGCAAAACGCCAAGCAAATTTAGAACATGAATAGAGAACTTGAACAGGCACTTCTTCAAAGAAGACATAAAAATGGTCAACAAGTACATAAAAGTGTTTTGTGTCAGTAACTGTCAGAGAAATGCAAATCAAAACCACAATGTGCTATTGTTATCTTACGACTGTCAGAACAGCCATTATAAGAAAGCTGACATGAGTTATCGAGGATGTGGAGAAAGTGAAATCCTTGCACATTGTGGGTGGTCATGCAAAATGTTTCAGATGGACAAGTATGGAGTCTCTGCAAAAATATTTTTTAAATCAAATAAAACTATCATACAACCTGCAATCCCACTTCTGGATATTTACACAAAACTGTTAACATCACAACCTCCAAGAGGTAGTAGCAGTCCCATTTGTACTGCAGCACTGTTCACAGCAGCCAAGATGCAGAAGCAATGTGAAAGTTTATCAGCACATGAATGGATAAAGAAAACGTGGCATGCACATGTGTAATGGAATACTAGTAAGCCTTTAAAGGGATGGAAATTCTGAAATATGCAGCAATACCACCAATAGCCAAATACTACATGATTTTATTTCTATGAGATGTTTAAAACATTGAATTTATAAAATCAAAGAGTGGATAGTAGCCAGGGGCTGTATGGGAGGACGATAAGAAACAAGTTTCAATGTAGCAGGCTGAGGAAGTTCTAGAGATCTGTTGTACTTGTTAGAAGGGCAAGTCTCTTGTTCAGTTTTCTTACCAGTGTGAAATAAAGCAAAAGTGTTCTAACATGACTCTGGGCACTGTACCTGACAACTCATCCAGCATGAAGGTCACGTTTTCATTTCCTGAGAGGATGCTGTAGGTTATTTTTCCATTCCTTCCTTCATCTGGATCTTGAGCTCTTACATGGTGCACAGAGGAGCCCACGGTGGTGTCCTCTCTGACATAGGTAATGGGCAAGGACATGAAAGTGGGGCTGTGGTCATTTACATCCAAAATTACCACTTTGGCTATGAGCGACCTTGAGCGCCTGTCTGTCAAGTTCACAGCCTGGTCAGATGCGGTGACTGTCAAGATGACGGCTGGGAGACTCTCCCTGTCCAAGGAAGATACAGTGACTAAGGTGCCAAATGAGGGGTGGATGAGAAATGGGTTCATTCCAGGCTGGGGGGACTCAATGAAGTACTGTATCCTGCTATTCAGAAAGCTACCATCGCCATCTTTGGCATGGAACGTGTACACCAGGGTCCCTATGGGAACATTCTCTTCTACACTGATCACAATGAACTCATCCTGGAAAGTTGGAGAATGATCGTTTTGGTCCTCTACATCAATACTAAGGAATACTGTGCTATTCAGGGAAGGGCTTTTGCTATGGTCTTTGGTAATTATCCTGAAAAGATAATGCGAGGTTGTTTCATAATCAAGTTCCCTAGCAAGAAACAAGTCTCCTGTGGAGCTGTCGACTTCAAAGTGATCACTCTTGTCATCTGTAACAATACTGAAGTGCAGCTTTCCACTATGGTGTTGCTGGAGGTGATCCGGCGACTTTATCGAGCTCATTATTTTTGCAGGCTTCATGTTCTCCGGTATAACTAAATGTCTGATATTCTGAGAGATGATAACTCGTCCTTTGGACAGTGGTATCACCTGAAATCAGAATAAACAGAAGCTGTTCACACTGAATAGTTAAATAACTAAGTATTAACAGTTAATAGCAAATATTAATACATGCTATGATGTCTTTATAATTCCTATTTGTGTGATATAAACATGCTAACGGGTCAGACAATATCTTTTTATATAATGTAATTCCAGCATGTTTAGAAAACTGAAATTGTGTAACAGTGAGGAGATAAGAAAGGCTAGAATTTCCCAGCATTTAGTTTACTAGAATTCCGTTTGCTGTAATGTATGATAGTTTGGTGAGGCCGTGCAATGATTAAATCGAGATGTAGCCTTGTGATTTTTGAACTGGAACATAGGAGAGCTATTCTCCCAATTACTCTGCATCCTGAGGGCCAATCTGTCCATATGACATCTTTATTCATTTAAATATCTATCCATTGTGACATCTTTATACATTTAAATACCATGACATTTTTGGAAACAAAACTTGAGATATGATTATATGTATTTTCTCCTAGCACACATTTCTTTAATCTATAAAGAGGATAATTTGAAAATAGAATTCTTAGGGAAATATATTTTTGAGTTTACATATATATATAAAGTGTATATTTTATAATGGTGATTATATATATGTATATATATGACTATACTGTACATCAACAAAGAAATCCAGTTATGCACAGTCATCTTAATTTTGCTGGTTGGTACAATTTTTACTTACTGTGAACACTTTACATAATATGTTTGTTCACTATGATTTTAATGAAGCTTTAAAATATAGATCTTAAGCAAATGACCAAAGTTTTACAAATTGCATTAAACTATGTGATTTATTATGTGGCTTTTTACTAACCACCCAGTTTCTTCTGCAAATTTGCCATGTCTATGCAATTAGGAACAACTGGAAGAAGTCTGTGCTTCTATTGTTTGATCAAACTTACATGCCTGTATCTACTAATATGAGCAACTACCTTGAAGACAACAATATGCAATATAACAACCATTGTTAATTTCCTATCATCTTGTTTTGAAATCCTGTATCATTTTTATTGTTTCTCTTTAAAATAAAAAAGAAAACACATAATTTGTTCACAATAAACAAAGCAATGTAAATGTCCATGTAGCAATATCTTGTCAAGAACCGTATAAAAATTATTTGGACCTAAATAATTTCCTCATAATAGGAATGTAAATATGTATGTGCAGGAAGATATGAAAATAATACTCACACCTTCATTCTGTCCACTTGTATAAAAATCAAGTGAACGCTTTAGTGCATCTTTCACATTTTAAAAGTGACAGCATTACCTGAATATTAATAACCGCCTGGCCTTGCAGTGGAGGCTCACCCTGGTCACTGGCAATGACCGTCAGCCTGTAGGAGGGTCTGTAGTCATAGGAAAGTATTGTGGTTGTTCTTACTTCACCACTGTTGCTATCAATCTTAAAATGATCAGAATAATCTTCTACACACACACACACAAAAAAAAGACAATTTCAAAACCAATGTTAATGGACAAGATAGAAAACCAGGAATCAATGAATCCAGTAGGTTATGATCATTTGGGAATGTTTATTTCCCTAAGTTCCCTAAAAATCATGAACATGTTCACAGAGATTGATATATTTAGCCCAATGAAACCTAATACAATGTGTACATGTAGCAATACTGATATCACATAGTGTCCCAGTACATGTAGAATTGTTGTTTTTAAGTATCAGTTCCTAATAAATTTAAACTAAAACTGCCAGTAAGATATAAACAAGAAACATAATAGTTTTTAAGATAATATAATGAACACCCTGTGTTCGCTATCTAGCTTCAATAACTATCAACTCTTATTCATCTATTTGCAATTTATACACTTTCTTTCTATTTCTTTTGATGTCTTAGAAATTATATCATTTCTTCTATATACAATTCAACATGCATCTCTAAAAGGCAAGGATTATTTTTAAAATTATCACAATATTAGAAACTTTAAAATATAGTGATTCCGAATACCATCAAATACTCCTTAAGTTTTAAAATTTTCAGTCATCTCATAAATACCTGTTTGCCAGTTCAAATTAGCGTCAAAACAAAATCCACATATTATATATTTCAATCTATGTACTTCCACTGTCCATCTTTTTAACCTGGCTCTGCAAGTGGTCTACATTTGGCTATTGCACGTAACATGTAGCTTACTATGTTCCTCTTTCCTGTGCTGTCTTTATATTGGGAAGGAGATCCAGAGAACTGAGCAGATTCAGGCTGACTTTCTGGAAAACTACTTCCTAAATGCTACATTTCTCTTTGGAAGCATGTGTCTGGTTACCTTCAGGTTTCCATGTTGGTCCTGCTGATTTACAGCCTATATTCATGGATGCATTAAATATTGCAAATTAAAATTCAGATTGATGCCATAAGGTTTTTAGTTAACTAGCAGGTTGCATTCCTTTAACAAAATCTGAATACTTCATATTTTAAAGGAAAAACATCCACCTCATACAAAGTCTGGGTAGAAAAGTCTTCCATTCTTTGGTTCAACAGTTGCTGAGTCACTAACTGAACAGTACTTCAGTAGTTACAGGGGACATAAAGGCAAAAAAGAGTGCCTGCCTCTACAAAACTCAGAGAACAAGCAGGAAAGTAGGCAGCAGGTATTAGCTTGATTGCTCAGCCTTAACCCACTCTTAGTCTCACAGGAATTATGAAGGCTCTCCTTGTGAATATGATATGTATGTTTGTTCCTGTTATACTAATTTTTTGTCATGTTACTTTATAGGATTACATTTGGTAGTTGCCTCAGTTTTGTAATGCAAGTAAAAATATCACTGTATTTTTATACTGCTATGCCCCCAAGCATCATTTAAAAACTAATTAAAGAACAGTAAGTTAAACATCCAGAATATACAATGAACATCAATGTATCACCTCCTAGACTGATAATTTCTCAATTATACATTAGCATTTCCAAAAAAATGACAAAGTGCAAATAAAGCAGAGGACCTGTGCGCACCAGCTCGCATAGCCCTCCTCTATTTCTGTAGGAAGTCACCTTCCCACCCAAAGCACAGCATTATTTTTCTAGCCCATGCATTCATAAATATTCTTACCATGGCTTTGTCTATTGTAAGTATTATTATTATAGGAGGATTATAGCTCAAAAGTGTGTGCGTGTGCGTGTGCACATGTATATCCCTTTACCCTGATCACCTTTCACAGGTAGAGAATATTCCTTTCAGCAGCTGAAAATAAAATGGAAAAAAGTGATACAAAGATCTTACTGACCCAAGTGACTTAACAGCTGGAGGAATATTTTTTAAAACGTTTGTATGAAGCCAGTTTCTTCCCAGGACCAGATTCGAATAGGTGTAGCAATTGGAAACATCTCATTCCTAAGGGCTGAACAATATTCCATTGTGTATACATCCCACATTTTCTTTATCCATTTATCTGTTGATGAGCATGTAGGGTAGCTTAGATGTTGTTAATTGTAGTACTATAAACATAGGTATTTTTGTGTTGCTGTACTATTTTATCTTTAATTCTTTTGCTAATATATTAAGGAATGTTGTAGGTGGATCAAATGGTATCTCCAGTTCTGGTTTTTAAAGAACTCTTCATATTGATTTTCATAGTGGTTTTACTAGTTTGCATTCCCACCAGCAACGTAGATGGGTTCCTTTTCCCTTCATTTCCTCACCAGTAGCGCATGGTGTGTGTGTGTGTGTGTGTGTGTGTGTGTGTGTGTGTGTGTGTGTGTTCTTAATGATAGCCATTCTAACTCAGCTGAGATGGAATATCAATGTGTTTTGACCTAACTGTGAAAAGATATTAAACATTTTTCATATGCTTATTGGCCATTTGTACTTCTTTTAAGAAAAAGAATCCATTCATCCATTTGTTGATTGGGCTATTTGGTTGTGGGGTGTTTCTTGAGTTCCTTATGTATTCTAGATATTAATCCTCTGACAGAAAAATAGCTGCATTCTGCAGGCTGTATTTTCACTGTTTCTTCCATTGTGCAGAAGTTTTTTGAATGGGATGTAATCCTGTTTGCTGTTATTTCCTATGCAATTAGAGCCCTAGTCAGGAAGTCTTTGCCTGTGCTATGGTTTCAAGCGTTTCCCCTGTGTTTTCCTCTAGAAGTTGCGAAGTTTCAAGTTGTCTATCTAGGCCTTTAATGCATTTTGAATTGGTTTCTTTACAACATGAGATCTGAAGGGAAAAGAGTGGGACTGGAGACCTTCATGTTCAGTGAAGTGAGCCAGACTCAGACGGTCAGACACTGCATCCTTCTTTCACATGTGAAATTTAAAAAAAAATAGAATTAGAGAAAAAAGAGATTGCAGGTATGTAGGAAAGTAGCCTATTTCAGACAATGTGCTTTGCCTTTTTGTTCTGCGAGCGCCTTTTAATCTGTTAATATCCGTTTTCTAGCTCATTATTTTTCTTTCCTTATTTCTTTGTAGGGTTTTTAAATAAAGTCTGAACACAATTTCATATTAGGCACATGGGTCGCAGTGACCTTCTCCCATCTGTGACCTAACTTAGAACATGTGAACAAAGGCATCTTCTGTGAAGGTTTTAGTTTTAATATGTATTTCTTTGTGAGATTTTGTTCTTGTTTAGCAATCATTCTTTACCCTCAATGTCATACAATCAATCCCTTATTTTCTTCCTGTAAGACAGTGGGATAGTTATGTTGAAATAACTGCATCTTTGATATACTGGGAGGTAGGTACTCTCCATAAAATTTTATTTTCCTGCTAGGATAATCAACCACACCTGGATCAGATGTTGGCAGTCCATCTTCTCCCCTATATCAGGTACCAGCTCTCCGTGTGGGTGAGACAAGGTCTTTACTCTTCTGCACTGCCCTATCTGTTAATCAGTAAGTTCACAGGATATTGTCTTAATTAGAAAAGGTTTTAAGTCCAGATCTATGAGGCAAAATTCCTGCTTGTTCTGTTGACATCGCCTTAGTTATACTTTGCTGTTGCTGTTCCTGTGACTTTCAGGATCAGCCTGTCAAATTCCACAAAAACTCACTGAGACTTCTGTTATAAATATATTAAACTAATAAATACATTTAAGTGTTTTATTTTTATGCTATTGAGCCTTCCTAAGCTGAACATGATACAGGTTTCATTTAATTTTTTCTTGTCTGACTTTCATTATTATTTTGTAGTTTGTTACAGAAAGGTCTTCTACATGCTTTATTGGAATTTTCCTATGTCAGGCACAGATTCTGACTTAGGTGACTTTGAAGCTTACATAATTTAGGGGGTCCTCCTTGAGAAAGATAGGACAGTATCACAAATATAAGTCGCCTATTGGCTCTGAACTCGGCTCAAGCAAATCTGCCCTAAACTGTACAGTTATGTTTATGAATTCACCACAGTGAGCATGATCTTTGAAAAACTTCTTAAGAGTCTAAAATGCTATTGAGTGTTGTTCATTGACATTGCTCCCAGAGAAGTTGCTGTCTTACTTTATTTCAGTGCTTTGTCTGCAGTAGCTGCTGTGTTTTACATGAAGACAATCACATTATATGCAGATAAATTTTGTCTCTTGGCTTCATGTTTGCATCAAGACAAAGCAACAAATATCTCTTAAAGTGATGTAAGACACAACAACAACTGATGCTCATCACAGCAAATCTGAGCCCTGCACATTTTAAGAGAAAACATAAAAGTATACCTGATGTTTTCTATGCATACAACCACATATCATTTGATTTATGCTGTGATGCAGCTAGGTATGGTGTATTCTTACCTGAACAGTACTTAGTCTTCATAGAGATTTATAGACCCTTGACCTCATAACACACTAAAATACTGATTCTTCGCCACTAACTACATCTTTTTCTTCAATAAAAGTTGATTTGCTCTTCAAATTATTGCAAATTACTCCTTTAAGGTACGTGATTTCTACTTAGAACAAAAACATGGCAGTGAGTTTTCACTAAACTTGTACAATTGTTTCCTTTTTTAAAAAGTGAACGTTACTCTTGGCAATAGCAAATGTATTTTGTATTGTGTTTGTCATTTGGTGTTATATTTAAAGTTACCTGGAGAGTTCTGAGCAATCAAAATAAAACATATTTTTTTCAGAAGCAGAAAGATAGTTGATCACGGGGGTTTTAAAATCTCTTAATCCGTTATGAATAAGGACTTTTACCTGAAGATACTGAGTAGATAACTTCTGCATTGTTTCCTTCATCAAGATCCTTTGCAAACACAGTTGTAACCAACATATTTACTGGCTGGTCTTCCAGAACCTGTCATCAGAACAAATGGCTACAGACATGTCGCTGAAATCTTAAAAGGAAGTATCAATGGGACTTTACAGAGAGGAGCACATTACACTGAGCACTTTTAATTATTGTAAAGTCCACATACAATTCAAATGTGTACCATGTAAAAATTAGATGGTCAAAAGTCCGTGAAGAGAATCCACCTTACAAATCTTTTTCTCAATTTGAACATATTATCTAGGGCACTTTGACTAATTCTATTAAAAAGAATAAACAATTTCATATTTTAGGTTTTTAAAAATAATTCTGGTATATTCTCATTTATCACCTTCTGAGGTTATATTTCAAAATGTTATTACTCTGCAAAATGTGCTTAGATAAGCCTGAACCTTTATTTCAGGACTATACCTTACATAAGAGACATTGATTAACAGTAACTTTCCTGAAATATTGAAATGCACATGTCAGTTCAATTGTCCAGTTAAGCACAGGATATGTTGATGACAGAATAATAGGTCACCACAATAATGTGATGATTTTTACTTTGGTAAAAATTTTCTCTAAATCTGGCTTTGGAAGATCAAAATTATTAACTTCACCACTTTTCTTAGTTTCTCAGTATGCATATTTAAGTGCAATTTGAACATCTAATTCAATCATTTTGGAACAGTAGTTTCCTCGCTTTTTATTCTTATAAGATATCCACTAAAAAACTATGAGTACCTACAAAACATAGTTATTAAGCATACACAAGAACTAATATGCCAATTTGCTATGTGTATTATAAAAGAGACAGAAATGAAAAAAGATAAATAGAAGTTTGTGCATGTGCTGCAAAAGAGGAACTTGTACAATCACCGGATGAACATTTAGACACTCTGGGATGACAGACTGTTCCTGCCTTCCCCCCATCATGCCAGCATGGCGTGTCAGCTGGGAGTCTGCACAGACAGATGCGTGTGACAGCATTACACACACGCAAAGGGACAAACAACGGTCCTCTGTAGAAAAACAGCTGGAGGTTTAATTCTGAAGAATACATATACACGTTTTCTTTCTTTCTTCTCCTTCCCTCTCCCTGCCCCCCACCTCTGTCTCTCTCTCTGTCTCTCTGTCTCTCTGTTTTAACACATGCGAACCACGGTCCTCTAGAAGTCCTGTATATACAAGGTCACACCACTTTCCACCACAAGATGGTGCTCCAAACAAATAATCGTGAACATGACAAATTCATTGCAAGGCTGCTTCACAAACCTTGATATAGAATTCCTTCCCAGGGAGACACTGTGGGAAAAATGGGCTGTTATCATTGATGTCTGTCACTGTGACATAAACCATCATGGTGGCATTTCGTGGTGGTGAGCCATGGTCCCTCACCAGAACAGTCATCTGATGGTGCATCCGGTGTTCACGATCCAGTGCCAACCAACTGATCAGTTCACCTGGGGGGGACATAGGCCAAAAGAAAGACAACGACACTGTGTACTACAACGCTGGCACTGGAGCCACTCCCCAAATAACCCACACGGGGCTATCTGCCACAGTGTGACTCCTGAGACCACATCCAGTCTGGCTCCGTGGCACCACTGGAAGAATTTCCTGAAGTTGTTCTCAAAAACGTCACTTCAGATTTGGTATGCTTTGTATTTCAAATTATTGGCCATCAATCATTTAAACCAAAGAAGTATGAATTCACAAAATTACAGCTTATGTTATGCTGTCCTGTGAAACAGCAGAAAACACGCAAGTGATGATGTCACAAGTTCTGGGTTTGGGCCCCGGTTTCCCCATCTAACAACCTCCTGCAGTGTCGTCCAACCACAGACCTAAAGGTATTTTGTAAGCTGTAAAGTACTGCACACAGGGCACTTGTTATCACTACTTCAAAAGAATGGTGGAGTGCCTTCCTGAAAACAGTATTCCTTAGGGAACAGCTTATCATTTAAGTATACAATTTCTTTTTAATCAAATTAAACAATTAAACATATGCATACCAACAGACAACAATTTCCCAAGTAACTATTAATGTTTTACAAGCCTTATTTTTTATATTGCTGCCTAAAACTGTGCTACCTTTGGTAAGTTCCTTCCTGTTACAGCCACGAGGACTCTGGCACCAATTTGGACCTGCTTCCTCTCCCAACCCGTACCTCTTGCACCAAACATTCTTATGGCTAAGGCTTTTCCCCTCTAAATCCAATTAAATGACATTGAATTTACAAAGAAAGGAGAAAAGAGAGGGAGGGAGGGAGGGAGGAAGAAAGGAAGGAAGGAAGGGAGGGAAGGGGGGAGGGAAGAAGGAAGGAAGGAAGGAAGGAAGGAAGGAAGGAAGGAAGGAAGGAAGGAAGGAAGGGAGGGAGGGAGGGAGGGAGGAAGTGAAATGAGAAACAAAACTCACACTTCACTGTCACTGAATTGGTGAGCTGAACTGCAGTGTTTACCAGGGGTGGAATGGTTTGGTTTGTGTCCGGATGTCCCCCCAGAAGCCTCAGGCAGTCATGCATCAGGGTTCTAGAATTTTTGACTAACCCATGGTCCACTGCTGGGATGATGGGTGTGAGGATGGGTGGGATGCTGGGGCAGGTACCCCGCATGCAGTGTAAGGGAGGGAAAGAGGCTTGCTGTTACCACTCCTCTCTTTTGCTTTTGCTGCTTTTGCTGTTCTCCACCACCGTGAGCTGTTGCCGTCTGCCTTGCAGACAGCTGAGTACGTACTGAAATCTCCACAAACTGAGTGAAACAGCCCTTCCTCCCTTCACTGTGGGTGTCAGGTATTTTGTCCCAGCAATGTGAGCCAAGTGACCAAGACACTGCTTCACGCCCTTTGGCTCTTTGCCCTCTGGAGCACACCCTGGAGCATATCTGGAATGACCCCCACTACTCACAGCAAAGGTACTGAGCTCTGGGGTTCAGCTACTTGTTGAAGCCGTGCAACAAAATAAGGAGCAGACACCCAGTCTTCTGAATCTGGTCCCGGACCAAGTGTAGGGCAGAGAAGATAGGGAGTAACAGCTGTAGTTCGCATGTTTAGAAAAATGACTAAGTGAAATAGAAAGCCGGGAAAGTCACAGTGGTGTGGAGAACAAGCAGGGCTGTTCTGCACACCTGTGCAGCCCGTGCCCAGCAGTGGGGCTCCGTGTAGGGAGGGACTCGGAGTGATACCCTGCCTGCACAGTCCTGGCAGCCACAGGCCCTGCTGCAAAGCCCCACCTAATGGAGCAAGGGGAACCTGGGAAAGGTTCCTGCCTTACACCTCCTGCCCTCACAGCAAAGGTCTGAGGTGGGTCAGACAGAGTCCAAATGCTGTCTCACCAAAGGGCAGGGCCCCACAACACGGGTAGTGACATAAATGCAGTTGTATGATTGGGTGCCTTCCTTGTACCCTGGCTAGCTCTGTGACTTTACTCAAGCTGTCTGAATCTGTTTTCCCAGTTATATCTTTGCAGCATCAATACACTTTGCTGTAGGGATCGAAGTCCTTGTAAATGTGCCCAATACCCATTTTATTGCACAATATCATTTTATATTTAATTTTTAAAATAAGACTTTGGAAAATAATGACATCGCTGTGATTATCTCTCCTTGCTCGCTAGTTCCCTAACCAAGAAGTGAATAGGGACAGATCCTTCAGGTGATTTTCACATCTTAACTAATGGGTGATTTATACTCAATGAGTATGTCGTGACACTAATAAAAAGGAACAGTTGGTGAAGAGAACAAACATTTACATAGGATTTATTCCTGAGAGTCTGACTGTATCTCCAGTTCAGTGTCAGTACTGCATAAAGTCACCCGCCCTTTGATGGGGACTTGTTTTAAGAAATATGTTACTGGCCGATTTCATCATGGTGTGAACACACCTGTGCTTACACAAACCTAGATGAACCCCACTCCGCACTTTGGCTACTACAGCACTCTACGGGGTGGACCAGGAAAGACCTACTGCTGCTACTGTACAATCCTGTGCTGAAGGGAACTGTACCGAGCACTGTGTGCCCCTCTCACACAACTGTAAGCATCTCCATATTAGATTAGAAAAGGTACAGCAAACATCCAAGGCAATAAGTTCTCCTCTCTGTTGTCACTGTGGGGATGAGGGTCACATACGCAGTTTGTTGCTGACTGATGTCCATCGTCAGGTGAATTCACAGGCAACCAGCGAGCGTGAGGCAAGAGCAATACAGATCCTTCTAGCTAAAACCTTTTCAGTTTGAACTTCATTTTAAAATCACGTAATAGATGAGGGAGGAGAAAAACTGAATGATCAAATGGGCCATCATCTGTGTAACTGGGTAACAAAGGTGAAGGTAACATTAAGTAAGACAGCATCAGGGCTAATTCCCTTCTGTGTTCTCTATAATTCTGTATTTCCTCAATTGTTTTTGTGTTAACAGAAATGAAGATAACTTTATATTATACAGCATCCAGTGCAGATTCCCTACTATCTTCTCTATAATTTGGTATTTCCTTTAATGTTTTTGTGTTAACGAATATGAAGATAACATGTAGTATAACATCCAGTGGTAATTCCCTACTGTATTCTGTATAATTTTGTATTTTCTGTATTGTTTATGGCTTATTCTGGTTCACGTGTCTCCATTCTTTTGTCTTTAAAATTAAAAAAAAAAAGCAAAAAAGAAAAATCACATAATACTCTAGTCAAACACTGCATTCACCAAAAACTCATTTTAACTATGTATTTGTACTAAAACCGTCTGTAAAGATTTTAGTTTTCCCAGTCCTGATTTTAAAAAAGTAAGCGGAAGCTACAAAATGCTACCTGTGTTAGGGTTCATCTTGAAGAATTTCCCAGCAGACAAAAGGAAGTAGGACAGCTGTCCGTTCCTGCCAGAGTCCTTGTCAGTGGCTGTGATTCTCCCTATCACCCCGAGGGGAACCGGGCTCTCCTGGACTTTCAGGAACACCTGGCCCTGCGGGAAGGTAGGGGCATTGTCATTCTCGTCCAGGACGTGAATAGTCACCGAGGTGTTCACATTTTGCAGCACTCCATCCTGCGGGGCCCAGGCAGATGCTCTGAAACGGTGTGTTTGCGAGGATTCATAGTCCAGTTGTCGCCGCAGATAAATCCAACCCGAGTGTGGCTGGATGCCAAACAAGGCCGAGTCCACGCCTGGCTCCAGCGCATACTTCACCCGCAGGGCTGCGAGCCCCGGGCCAAGCGCACTGGCCTGTATCTGTAAGATCTGGGTTCTGGGCGGGGCAGACTCGCTCACCTCCACCTGATAGACCAAATTTTCAAAGGCCAGGCCAGGTCCTGGTTCTTGCTGCTCAATGACAACGGTCAGTACCAACAGGGAGGCCCGGGGGGGCTCGCCATGGTCCTCGGCCACCAGGGTCAGCGTGTGCCTCTGCGGCTCGTCGCTCCCCACGCGCGCACGGAGGTAGAGCACTCCGAGCCGCGGGTGCACCGCGAAGGCACGCGGGTGCGGGCCCGCCAGGGAGAAGCTCAGCTGCCCGTTGTGCCCGCTGTCCCTGTCCATGGCGCGTGCCAGGTACAGGGCTGCGCCGGGAGGCGTGGTCGTGGACACGTGGATCTCCTCGACAGCCCCCAGAAACTCGGGGTAGTTGTCGTTGACGTCAAGGATGGTGATGTTGACTTCTGTGCTGCTGCAGGCAGTGGAGCTGCCCAGCTGGGCCTGGATGGTGAGGACCACCACGGGCTGTGCTTCGTGGTCCAGGGGCTTCCGCGTGCGAATAGTGCCCAGCCACGGGTGGATGGCGAACTTGGCATCTGGGTCGCCGGAGGAGATTCTGTAAGAGATGGGTTCGGAGGAATCTGAAAAGAGAGCGTGCAATCCATCATTGTGTGCCCAAAGAATAAACCTATGGGGAATGTTGGAACTGGAAATATTCAGGGACACTGGGAAGGTGGCGCACAGCTAGGTCAGGTCCTACTCCCTCCTCTCTCCAAAATTCCCTGAAAAAGACGCCTGGCTTAGAGTTCCTGATGTGAAAAGGGAAGGTCCAGGGGACAAAGGGCAGGCCCAGGCTTTGCTGGCTTTCTTGTATGAGCAAAAGGGTCAGATACTCAGTTAATGATTTGGGTATCTTTCTCATATGTTTGAGGAGGCCAAGTTATGATAATGTTCATTGTCCCTGCGACTTCATCTACCTATGAAGGGCAACTAACCACCACAGATGCTGAGGAGAGGAGGGGAAGAAAGGACAGGAGGGGACTGGCACTGAACAAGCACTTGGGCCAGGTAATTCCCTTCCAGGAATTTGTCCTGTCTCCACATGTTCACACATGTGACGGGTGTCAGAGGAGGAGTTTTGCTCAAGTACTATTTGTACTAGCCAAAATTTTAAATCATTTGTATTAGTAGCAAATTGAAGTCTCTAAATAAAATAAAACATCTTATAAAATCAGACAGAATGAGGTGCAGTTTACCTGGAAAGTGTGTACACACACACACACACACACACACACACACACACAGTGGTAAAAGTTATATAACAAATACAGCAGGATGCAGTTTTGTAAACACATTTTTTTAAAGTGTGGTGCTTTGGTGAGTAGATTATAAGTTACACTTTCTACATTATAATTCTGGATTGTTTTAAGCTTTCTTCTCTTAAAAATGCTGATTGCTTTATCAGAAAAACTATACGATGGACAGAAACAGTGTTGAAAGGACAAGGATGAGCCCTGGTTCTGCTGTGTCTCCTCACTTGCCTAGCATAGAGAAGGGAAGAGTTATTCAAGATTTCGGAGCCCAGGAGACCTTCTAACAGTGAGCTTCGATCCTGTGTAAGAAGCAAGTACTCACTCGAGGACTCTCTTGCTTTCACTGTTCCAACAGGACTTCCCTCGGGCGCATCTTCAGAAACTGTGAAGGAATACTTCGGCTTTTCAAATTCCGCGGGAGCCAGAACAGTGTGCAGGATGTGAACAGTGACCTCAGCGTTGGTGGCAGCTGTGAGCCCACCACCATCTCGAGCACAGATGGTCAAAAACACTGTGGTCGGCTCCAAATGACCAAGAGCTGATGCCAAGTAAATAATTCCTGGGCAGGAGAAAGAACTAATTAATTGATTATATGCAATAAACACTTAAGTAACACCTGATTGTTAAATCCAGTTGATGATTAATTTTATGTGTCAGTTTGACTGCTATGAGCGCCCAGGTGTTTGCTTAAACATTCCTGAGTGTGCCTCTGATGGGGTTTCTAGACGGTTTACACACAAATCTGCAGGCTGAATACAGCAGGTCACTCTCCCTCACATGGAGAAACAGCTTCATCTAGTCAGTTGAAGGCCAGCACTGAATCTCTTGTGAAGACAGAGAGTTCTCCTGTCTGCCTGTCTTCAAACCGAGACATGGTTCTTTTTCCTGCCTTCTGACTCTAAATGGAACATAAGCTCTCCCAGCCTCTCCCCATTTATCTTCCATCTGGACTGTGCCCCGGCTGTCCTGGGTGCAGAGTTGGGGACCTGCCCGCCTCCGCAATGGCATGAGCTGATTCATTATTCATATGCTTTCTCTGTCTCTCTCTTGCTCTGTGTGCGTGTGTGCGTGTGTGTGTGTGTTTACAATATGTAAATACATGTGTCTTTTTATATACAACAGTCATCGTAGTGTTTCTGCTTTTCTGGAGAGCTCCAATTGACACACCTCAGTTTTATAATCAAGGAACTACTTATAGCACACTTGCAAAATGATGCCCCAAATGCTGTCAAGTCAGCCATATTTTCTAGTTGAAACATCACACATTTTGGAAGTGTGTCATTTTGTCAGAAGAATGTACATTGTGCTGCCTTTCTCAGTTCTCACTACCATTTCACAGTAGAGTATATCCCAGGGCTTGATGTGCCCTGTTATGGGTTACTGTGGGTGCTGAGTAGAGCTTGGGTACAAGTACAGCTTGCTCACGTGTTGAATCAGAAGTCCATAGGATGAAACTGCAATTGTATCTTCTTACACTTTTTGAAGGTGTTGACATCTGTCCTGGACTAGATGCTATGTGAGACAGCTCTCTCCATAAATTCTATTTTTTGTTCATGAGAAGGTACAATAAAATAGCTGTGCAGAAGGCAGCTACAGAAACCAGTAAAACCAGGGCAATGAGAGCAGTAGGCTGAGCTCATGAATGCGTCCTGTGTGAGAGAACCTGGCACATAGGGTTGAATTAGTGTGAGAGTCATTAATGCTGAGAAAATGAGTTAATGTTGTTAGCATTACCATTTAGTCCTCTATTCGGAAACATGGAAATAGGCATAATGTAACTAACCCAATAAATCAATCTGTTGATTTTATTTAATGAGAAAACATATACAAATGTATCAACCAAATTTAACTACAAATAAATATGGCTGCACTTTATGAAATCTTTCCTGGTCCAACTGGCCAAACACTAGTTCAATAAAGAATTTTGCAGTTTTTGTCCATTTATGAAAAGCTGCAAGAAAATATCAAAAATACCTATCTTTTAGGCATAAAGATATGACACCCATTCAATTCTTTCTTAAGTCAAAATATTCTCTATCAGCAACTTTAATCCCTCATCCTTTTTACTGTCAGAAGCTTAATGAAATGCATCTTCTCTTTAGTACAAGACATTGTTACCTGAACTCAAATATTTTGCCTCATCTCCTCTGCCTGTCCTCTAATACAACATCCCTGTTTTCTTTTGCCCCAGCTTATTAAGATATAGTTGCTACATAAAATTGTATCAATTCAATGTGTGCAGTGTGAAAACCAGAGATACAGGTGAATTGTCATTTTCCTTAATATGTCCTTATCTAGCATGATTTTAAGTCATTTCCCTCTGGGTTCAGTTTTTCTGAGCATCCTCCAAGTTTACCTGATTTTGACACCATTACCAGATCAACCTGAGCACTACAAAGCAGATTGTAAACATCCTTATTAGACTAACATAAAATATTATTAATAGTATGAACGAACATTATACCAGCTTTTAGCAGCCATATTAGAATTTGGGTTAATGCTGATGTCCTGGTTCACCAAATCACTGAACCATTATCACACAGATTTCAAAGTCAGATACTTCTCACATGTTTTTGGCACAGCTTTGGAAAAAAATAAAAAGTGAATTGTTCAACTATTACAGTCTGTGTTAGATTAAAAATAAAACTCTTATAATACAAAAGTATCTACAGAAGAAAATAAAAGACAAAAATGCCCTCTATCCTCAATCATAACCTATTCTTCCAGAATTAGCTGAGCTCCAATTATAGAGTAGCTTTTAAAAGATTTTGTTTTGCCTTTTTGAAGACTATCGAAATGAAAGGCACAAATGTTTGTTGCAACTAGACATGACCTGGTCTTCTTGCCGCCAGACTGACCCCTTCTGGTCACCCTTCATGTATTAGGAGAGCTTTCCTGAAATTCAAATCCTAAGCACAGCAATGCCTTCCCAAAACTTAATCCCTTCCCATACTTACTGTGTGTCTTACAGTAAAAGAGCAAACCATTCATTGGCTGGCCCTTGTCCATTTCTGCCGACCCATGTCATGACTTTCTACATTAAATATTTTACTCTAGGCCAAGTGAAGTAGTTTTGATTTCCAGAACAGACCTTGCTCTTTTCTCTGTAGGTGGCTGCCTCTTCTTCCTGGAATACCTTTTTTATCTGCTGTGACTTATTGATTCCTCATTGTATTTCAAAGCACAGCTCAAGTCTCATCTGGTACAGCTGGTCTGTGCTAGATACCACCCTTCTAGGGCCCTGTCATGGCTTGGGCACACGCCCATCATGCTAGTGAATGATTTGCATGAAACTGAAACACAACATTTGGAGAAGTAATCAATGATTTGGTATCCACAGTAAACAGAAGGTTCTATAATAAAGATGAAAATACTAATAAATAGGTTAGCACAGGCAGTTTGAATAAAGAGCAAAATGTTCATAAATATAATAATGCTGAAACTCACTAATAATGAAAATAAAAATTAAAACAGTTCCCTCCTTTTTGCCCCAGTGTTTCCTAAATTGTTTGTGACAATATATGCAAAGTGAAATGCCGCAGTGTAAAACTGTTGAGAGTAGTGAAAAATAAAAGTTAAACCACAAACACTGACACATATGCTATGCGTGTGCACATACAGATACGCACACAACAGAAAATATGGAAAGCCACGAACAACTGTAAAAATCTGTCGTCTCTGCTGCTTGAGTTTATGTGACAGCTCACTTTCTACTTCCTACATTCTCACGGCTTAAAAACCTTCAGTGCTGAGTGTGCTAATCCTGTTGACTTAAGTGGCTTCAGAGCTGCTTCGGACACTAGGAAAGCACATTGTGGGCATGTCTGGATGAGTCCCTGGGTCTGTGCTGGGGGCTGTGGGCCCTGGCCACTTCCTCTCAGACTCCTTCCAGTCCTCTCCGCTTCTCAGCTGCCATGGTGAGGAGTTTCCGTCCACCGTGACCTTCAGCTGTGACGTCTCGGTCTTGGAGCCAGTCACACATGTACTGAAACTCTGAAAATCTTTGCTCCTTTAATTTGCATGTTAGGTATTTAGTCACAGTGATGATAAGCAGACCAATATGATGAGCATATTTAACTTTGTAATTACAATGTATACATTTAAATATTGAAAATATTTATAAAGAATATGTACTACTGACTATACATACCTTCTGCACCAAAGATATTTCAGCCAACAATGCATCATGAGTACAAGTGACCCCACAGTCTATATCGCCTACTGACACTGCAGCGCTCTTAGTCTGTGCGAATGCGCTGTATGTCTGCGCGGTTTTCAGAATGCGCCCTTGTCACGAAACTGCGCATATCTGTGCATGCCATCTTTCTTTAGAGCTATGAAGGAAACTCATCTACTATGGTAAAGATGTAGATTAGCCATTAAAAATATGTGCTTTTAAAATAATCACACAAGACACTCATTTAGAACTAGGATTTTCACAATATAAAAATCTTCCAGGATCAGTATCAGTGGAAACTTCAGAGCTAGCAGGTGAAGAGTTTTAGGAGAACTGTATTCTGCTAAATGATTCCCTGAGGTTGCGCTGAACATGCTTTGGAGAAATTATCTGCATAAAATTGAACATGAAAAATAATGTTTCAGACTTTCAAAGTACTAGCAAAATGTTCCACTGTAACATATGGCAAACTCTGAAATTTAGTAAGTCATAAGTAAAAACTATCATTGGTGAGAAAGAGCAAAGTTTAACATTACATATAGATAGTTAAACACTATGCAAATGTAGAACTTTGCATATGGTGGTCATTCAAAGAAATAAATCTATGTAAGAGGAGAGTCAGAAATCTATTCCCAAAGAAGGAAATAGAACAACAGGAACAACAGTTTTCAAGTCTTTTAAAATAGTTCCATCAAATATCACCTGCTATACAAGGTAAATTCCTCCAAGCCTAATATTTTAGTTGGTTTTGAAAAGAAAATTCTATCGTTTTCCTCAATTTCTCATTTCATAGAATTCTTAGAAATGAAGACCACTCTATGAGTGTACACATTAAGATATTTATGCATACAAATGTATAAATGTATATATACATGTAGACAATGCAGGCATATGTCATGTACACTTATGTATACCTAGTGCTATATAATAGTATGTTAATGCAACATAACATATAATGTATATTATACTGATCTACCAAAATTTCTGTGTAATGAGGGGGATAGCAAATATTTGTTCTACAAGGAAATTGTTCATTAATTACCAAGTTCTAAGTTATTTTTACAGAACTTCAGGACTCCACTGACTTTTCTGAATGTTACAGACCAGTCACTTAAACTTATCACGCTTTTGCCTTCCTTGCCTACAAATTAGGATAATGATTACCACTCTAATAATATCAGACAGATGTAATTCCCAGTTGATAATGCTCCTTTTTATGTTAACTAGCTCCAGAATTTTAGTTTTTTATTTTCATTTTTTAATACAATTAAAGCATTTTAGCCAACTAAGATAATCACCCAAGTAAAACTGAAAAACCTGGTACATGCACTTGCTTTTGAATTTGCAGAGCTCTGTGGCACTGGTATGAAATACACCATGACTTCACAATGTGCAAGTTATGCATTCAATCTCCCTTTTTAGTTCTTTAAATATATTAAATGTATTTTGAGGGGGTTTTGGTCTAATCAGAAAAACAAACCTCACTAGATATTTTAAAGACTATTTAATTAAAGGAAATTATTTCATGTGTACAGGAAAGCTAAGAGGCGCAGAAGGTAATGACGAAGAATAACTGCAGGAAGTGTGATCTTTCTGGGTCTGCAGTGAGAAGGAGGAGGGGCTGGGTGGGGTGAGGGCTCTGCAGGGGCCCCACATGGATGGAGCCCTAAGCTCTGAGGCATCTCCTAGCTGATGCCAGAGTGGCTCACAGGTGAGCTAGGCTGTGGTAAAACTTACAAAGGGCAGGGCCAGGAGATGCTTTGGTGTCAGTACCTTGGTACAGCTGCTGTAACCTGAGAAGGTACGTGAAAGTGACACCTCTGACCACGGGAGCACTGCACCATGGGTGGTGGCCTTTTTAAGGGCAATGGTTCAGCTGTTGTGAGAAGACTCAGGAGCAATGCTACCAAAAGAAGGCGTGAAAGTGTGCCTCCTTTTCTCTCTGACTTCCAGTTTGCTGCCATTGCATCCCACCGGCAGAATCTATCTGGAGGCAGCTGCTATGTGTCCCAAGGACCAGCACACTGATGGTGCCCTCTCTGAAGATGTCTACATTCCAGCTCCACAGGGCCCGCTGCCAACACTGGGCTTCAGTGATGCAGACCGGCTGGGTTTCCCCAGCCCAGGAGATATCATTGCTTCCGTGCTGCAGTGCCTCTGGTTCAGTCTCTTTGCCCCTCTTGGTCTTCCCTTACCCACTTAGCCAACAGCTCATGCTGAATTACTTCTGTTAACACAAATGTTATTTCTGTTTTCCTGACTGGATCTCAAGTGGTACAATCTCGATGATTCTGACTCACCTGACTGGAGTTACTGGTTAGATGAAATAACTTTATGGCCTGAAAAGATTAGAAAAGTTTGACTCATATGGCTTTGTTCACTTGTCGTGGTCTTCTGAGCAAAGAGTGAGTGGACACTGAGCAGGTAAAAACTATAGGTACTAATTATGCCTTCTGCTGCGGTTTCCAAAAGTTCACCTGTTGGAAATTTAATTCCTAAGTTTATTTCTTCCTGGGTATAGATGAGGCACTGGGGAGGTAAGTAGGGTCAATGAGGTCCTCGGGATGGAGCCCATTATAACATTAGTGGTTTTATAAGAAAGAGATGGAAACTAGACTTCTCCCTTCTCCACGTTATGGGGCAGGATGAGGCCCTTACCAGATGCTTATTAATTCCCCCATAAGATCTATGACAATCTTCGGGTATCCTGTTTCCCTGTGTTCTTTGTCCTCCTTTACATTTTAAGGTCCAGGGGAAAAGACCTGCATTTAATATTCACTAATAACCAAACAGAACTTGGCACAGTCCCAGGCTCAGAGGAGTTACCCTATAACTATTTGCTGAATGAACTCACAAATGAATAAACAAACCAATATGGAAAAACCATTATTTGAAATTAGTCAAGAGAATTGCCCAAAGAAGAAAGGCGATGTCTTGGTTTAGACTACTATAACAAAAGTAGCATGGGCTGGGTTACTTGAGCACAGAAAATTTTTTTTCAGTTCTGAAAAATGGAGAAACCCAAGACCAAAGTACTCACCAATTCCGTGTCTGGGGAGGGCTCTCTTCTGGCTCACAGATGGCTGTGTTCTCTTTGTGTCCTCACATGACAGAGAAAATGGAGGAAACTAAACCCATGAGTGTGGCTCCATCTTCAAGATTTCATTTAAACATAACTAATTCCTAAGATCTTACCTCCTAAAACCACGCAATTGAGGGTTAGGGTTGAAAATGTGAATTTTGGAGAGCCACAAACATACAACTGATAATTGAAGACTAACATGGGAGTGCAACTGCAAGCCAAATATTAAAATTATTATACATGCTTCAATTACAAGTGTGTGATATGAATGGGCCAGAACAGAAAGCCCCTAAGAATGCTGGGAATGAGGTGGAGATCCTGAAGACTCTGATGTTAGTGAAGGAATTCTTCTAGCTTTCAATTTATTATGCTTAACTATCACTAAACTATAGTGGAAAAACACCCTACAACAAGCTTGTTCTGCATGTAAAATCAATCTTATATTGCTAACAACATGAGATAATTTATTTTAAATGCATTCATTATATTTGAGTACTAATTCATTTTCATGTTAATAAAGGACATCTCCCAACAATTACCTATGGAACTTTTCATGTTTAAATCAAAATCCATGAGCTAGGGGTCATGGAGCACCCCTATAATCCCAGCACTTGGGAAGCTGAGGCAGGAGGATCACTGTGAGTTTGAGACCCACCTGGGCTACAAAGTGAGCTCCAGACCGGCCTGAACTGCATAGCTAGACCCTGTCTCAAAAAGACAGAAGAAAACTCAAAATCCAGGAGACCCTAAAAAGTCATTTGTCATGTCCTTGGCTGTTGGGAGGCTCTCTTTCATTCAAAGAACTATAGAAAAATAATTCAGAATTCCTAGATACCCATCAAAAAAACTTCTTTAAATTTTATCCTAATTTTATGCAATTTTAAACTTTTTATCCTGGTTGATATCAAGTATTTGTCATAATAAACTGCAGGGTTTGTGCCACAAAATTGAACACTAAAAATATGCTGACTTCTTGTCTGACTTGAGCTTTGCATGTAGCCAATTCTTGTGAACCTATGTAGGATGTTCTATGATATTTCTGTGATAGAAACTTAATTAATATGATATATTTAAAGCAATAAATCATTGTATCTGGTTTAAAATATTAATCTCTCTCCTGCATTCAGCACTGCACAAATGAGTAAAGATTGTGATGATTTTTTTTATCTTTGCCCTCAAATATGATAAATGTTATATTTTTTACTCTATATGGTAATTTTATGTTCTCAATGCTAGGTTTATGAATGATTTTGATTAAATTTTAGCAGAACCAGGCTTCCTACATAAACCTGGCATTTTAGGCATTTTCTACATGGACAGTCTAAGGATCAATAGCAAAGCAAGGCATTGATTAATAGCAAGGCAAGAAATATACTCTTTAGAGTTTATGGAGTAATAAAAAAGTCAAAGACCTAGGTCCCTAGAATCAGATATAGCTGGATTAAAATACTGGTCCTATCAATTCCTAGTTTCAGCTTGGGCAATTTTATAAACCATCTGAGCCTCTGTTTATTACTTACAAACAGACTGTAGAGTCATACCAATACCATTTACTGTGTGCAATTGTGGTAAGGCTCAGATTAAATAGTATACATGAACAAATCACTCTGCATGGTGCCTAACATATCTGATTCCTTAGTACAAATACAAGTTTCCCTGTCTCCCTCCTAAGGACAATACAGTATTATTAGATGAGTAATTTCATGTACCAAGGAACAATGAATAGTGAATGATTAAAAAGTCTTCTGGGAAAAGGAAAAGTTGGGAAAGCTGCAGAAGCATGAATATTCTGTGAAATTCTGTGATAAAGAGCCTAAGGAATCCAATGGAAGAGCTAATTAGTGATCCATCTGTCCCAGCAGCCTGCCTACCAAAGCAGCAAGGAGCATTGCAGAGAAGACTAGAATGACACACTGTATTCCGACATGTCTTGTCCCTCCTAATAAAACAGTGAAACCATTAATTCATAGTTCTATCTCAACCTTTCTTTGTGGTATAACATTTCTATTTGTCCTATTACTGTGGGTAGTCCTATACATTTTATGGGATTTACAACGAGTCCTCCTAATATTTCAAAATAATTTCAATAGCCTTTTCTTGTTTTACAGCCCTAGATGCTGGCACAGTTCTCAAACTTGAGTGTGGGCGGACACTCCCCCCTGGGAGGGCTGCCTGGGCAGTGTATTTGCAAAGCGAGGAGACGCAGGATAGGACCAGAAGCTTTAGCTACTGTTCTCCCTCAGTTGGTCCTTTGAAATGCTCTGGTAAGTCAGAGGAGTCAACTCTAACCGCTGCCATTTAGGGCAAACCACCACTACCAATAGTTCTGCCACTGATGCAAGTATTCAGTTAAAAGGAAAACAATTTTCTTAAAGCAAAACAAACAATCCTTAATGACCTGGACCCAAGTGATTCTTTCGCTTGAGGGAGTCCCCTGTAAAAATCATACATTTGGCAGTGATACAGAAACAAAGCATATTTTTGTGTTTTGCTTTGTTCTGTGCTGGAGACTGAACCAGGTCCTTGGTCGTGCTGAGCAAGGGCCCTGGTGCTGAGCTATGCCTAAGCCTTCATGCACTACTGTAAGACAGCACGATGGTGTGAATACACAGCAACAGGTCGAAGAGTCTCCTCCCAGAGCCACGTCCACTTGGAACCTCAGGGTCTGTCACCTTCTTTGGAATAGTGTCTTCAGACGTAATTAACTGGTCAAGGATCACGACATGAATACATCCAAGACACGGGCTGGCCCTAATTCCAATAACGGGTGTCCTCATAAGAAGAAAGGACCCAAGGAGACTTGAACACAAAGAAGAAGCCATGGCAAAGGGTGGGGGTCTGACGCCACAGCCAGGGAATGCCAAGGGCTGCCCGCACACCTCACTGTATGACAAAGAATGAGTGCTCCAATGGGCCCATAACTTATGCTTATATAAAGGAAGGGGCCAAGGAAAGCAGCAACCAAGAACAAGAGGAAAGGTCATTTCAAAGTTATGTTCCTTCCACGGTTAACACAGAAGGGACTCCCACATCATGGGAGCTAAAGCCTGCCTGCTTGAGGCTTGGGCTGTATCATCTTTCCTCTAACTTCCTGGAAGGTCACACAAACCACATAGCTTCAGCTTGGTGATGTGCAACTCCAGTGCCAGTGACTCCATTTTAGTCTGGTCTGTTGCACCTCCTACAGGAGCTCACTGCAAACAGTAGTCTCCTGTAAATTGTATGTAACAACAGTTGCCACCATTTATGTGCCATGGCTTTATATCCTTGTATTGTCAAAAAGCTTATGATCCATGCTTTCCTTGTATTTTAGATCTCTGATAATTGATGTAGAATATTTTTCAAAATAAGGTTAGATGTGCAAAATAAGCCCATGTTCTGATTGTTATCTTTTTGACTACTTAGGGTTCAATAGCTGAGGGAAATTTACAGAGATTTTTAGACAAACTTATGCATTTTGGGGTTTTTTTGTGGCAGGTGCCACCAAATGCTGACTCACACGATACATATTTCAGTATGCTGCTCTCATTACTTTCCAGAAAATAAACAAGAAGACAGTGGAAGAATGCTATTTAAATAATAAGCCAAAAGCCTAACTTTATTTCAGACTTTTATAAACATATTAGAAATAAGAAGATGCATAGCTAATTTCAGTAAAACCTATGTGAGATGATAAAACATAAAAGATTTTCTACTCCCTTTACTTAATTCTGTCTCAGATCTGGACTTTGCCTATTTGAAGCTCTCCTTTGTTATGTGGTGCTCTGTTCTGCCTGTCCAGCTAACAGTGGTACATGAGACAAGCCATTACACATCTAGGGGCACCTGCCTCCTCATTAAAACACAAGGGTCCTCGTGGGTCTCCCTCATGGATCTAAGCCACAGGTCAGAAAGGACAGTGTTAGCATATGGAGGTGTTTAATGTCTTTCTGAAGGAACTCTTCTCATTCTATTAACATTTCTCACTGAACTGTGTTAATTTCTTAACATAAAAGATTTCATCACACCATATAGTGTACTTTACATTTGATACTAGAAACATTTAAAAATAATTTGAAAATATTTCTCCAAAAGAAGTAACCACATAATCCAAAAATGATTAGTTAAAATCATTTAAATTCCTGTTTTTTTTTTCCAACTTGAGAATGCAATTGTACATCCAGCTGCTACCTTCTAAGGTTGATTCAAGTCATGTGCATATAGTAGCCCTAGTACACAAAACAGAATCAGCATGTCAGCAGACAGCATTGATCTTGCATGTTAAATATCTGTTAATCTCTTCCAGGTCAGTTATTTTAATTTTAAGATTACTGTAAGTATGCAAACTAAAAACTGCACAGCAAATTTTTCCACACTTACAAATAAACAAAAATCTAGAGCTTCATTTAGAAACAATGATGAAATCTCTAATTTTTGAAGTAGAAAAAAAATTATGACACTTAATAATTTTGATTTCCGGGTAATACTACTTTTAAAACTCCCAATACTATCCAAAACTGTAAGATCAGCTGGGTGTGGCAGTGCAGGCCCATAATCCCAGCACTCAGGGGGCTGAGGCAGGAGGATCATTGAGAGTTTGAGACCAGCCTGGGCTACATAATGAGTTCAAGGCCAGCCTGAAGTGCATAGTGAGACTCTGTCTCAAAAAGACAAAAAGCAAATACAAAACTGTAAGATCAATATTTCATATATTAAATGGTAAATTTATCAATGCCAACTTTAGGTACAAAATGTCAGAAAATTGTTGTAACATTATTTTTAACTTTTCACCACAAGTTAAAAGTGGACATACCAGTGTCCACTAAAAATAGGAGCTTTACAGAAAGTGACAGGAGAATATCCTTTAAAGAGGGACTAATTTTAATGTCCACTAATCATGTGAGGTTTAAGAAATTGGCTACAAATTCAGACCTCAGGAAGAATGCAGAGAAAAAGAAGCAATTATTAGAGCCTCAAAAGAGTGACACCTTCCTGAGGTTCTAGCTCAAGTTTGCTTCCATGAATGAGAGTTAAAAATGCCCTCCTAGCAGTAAAAAGTTAATTAGGACCTGGACAGTTGTGATGGTTTTGTCTGCTACTCGGCATAAACCAAGCAAAGCACAGAGATCTGGGAGAAGGCGGACAATGGAGAAGGAAAAGGGTAGTGAAGTCAAGACTTTCAAGCAACTCCAGTACAAAAGTCCCAAAAAAGAGGGTCCTATTGTTAGGAACTACTAGTAAGCACTGACACTGCGGGTTCTCAATGAGACAGCTAAAGGAGGGTGTGAGCAAAAATGGGAGAGTGGTAGAAATGTTATTTGAACACTCACTATTTTTCTGATAGTTTTTGAATTACAGAAAAAATAAAAAACAAATTATAAAAGCTTTGGAGTATACCTTAGTCACTTTCCTATTGCTAAGACATGATGCCCTGTACCTGAAATTTAAGGAGGAGGGGTTTATTTTGGCTCACGGTTTTAGTCCATGTTCAGCAGGTTCTAAGGATGACAGTGGCACAGGGTAGAGGAAAAGGGGTTCAACTCGTGGCAACCATAATGGAGGGAGAGAGGGGAGCGGGGGAGGAGCCAAGGACAAGACACGACATTCCAGGTCATGCGCACAGTGGCCTCCTCCAACTGAGCCCACCACTAACAGCACATTCAGCTACTGAACTCATCAATGGACCATCAGTGAGGATGGCATCCCTTGATCCGATGCCTTCCAAACACTTGAGAATTCTGTGGGGCATTTTTTAGATTTAAACCTTAACAGAGTGGGAGAAAGAAAACATACTGAAAATTATAGATGACTGAGGTTGAAAAGGTTAAAAACATATCATTTTCAGATGTTGTTTATCCCCAATGGATGTGGTCTGCTTTAAATAATAGTTTTAACTACTGAAATATTTAACATTAAACAAATATGCCTGCTGCTTTCAGGCATTTCTCTAGCAATTACACCTATGAGGGGACTTAATCACAGTTATAACTAGATACTCCTGACTTACCTAAATGTAGAGTGAATCACACACACACACACACACACACACACACACAAGGTGGGGGGAAGGACTCCATATCTATCCAGAAATAAAGGGATTACATTATTACCCATTCATTACATTAACTTTTTCTTTTCTGCATGTATTTTCAAGGACTGCTAGTCACATCGAGTGCTACCCTAACTGACCAGACTGAAATACAGACTTCCAAACCCATAAAGCTGAGATAATGAAAAGCAATAGCTGCCTTTATTCTCACTCCCAGCTGAGTTAAGTTCTGAGGAAGAGCAAGGTGCCCTCCCTCCAGGGAGGAGGCAGAGTCTGGACCTTTTCAAAGGAGCCCTGTGTCCAGATAAAGACTTCCTGGCCTGTCTACTTTGTAAATGTTCTCAATTTCTGCTAAGTGCTGAGCTGCCTCCTTCTGGGCCTCTTTTATGACCTGCGGGCAGTATTGGTGAAATTAACTATCCCTCATCTAAAACGGAACAAACGTGGACAGATAATTTACATCCTACAGACCATCACTGAAAGAGCTACTAAAAAGAATTTCTGTTTCTAGCTGTAAGTACTCTCTGTTCTTGAAAGCAAGAGCCACATAAAATATAAAAATACATCCTCTGAAGTGGCTCAATAAATTGATAATGAAGGCGGCAACATATAAGTAATGTGAGGAACCTAGAGATTAAGCAGAATATGAACTGGGTTTTGGCCTTCACAGCATTTGTCTAGTGATCTTGACCTTGAGTTTTAATTTTAATGACCTTCCTTCCACGGTGTTATAGTTTTCATTTTCTAATAATCTGTTAGATTTCTCCAACAGTCTTCCTTCTGTTATAATTGCCACGATTCATATCTGTGTGCCCCCACGTCGCCTTCTCTCCTCAGAGGCTGGCACTTGTCAGTGACCCGATTGCAGAGCGCCATCGTGGGCGTGGTACTAGGAAGGGGTGGGGCCTGCTTGTTAGATGTGGTCACTGTGGGCCTGGCCTGGCAGGGCAACTCTCCCTTCCTAGCTCCTCCCCTTTCTGCCTTGTGTCTGCAATGATGCGAGCAGCTTTCCTTCGCCAGACCCTTCCGCTACAGCTCCTTCCCTCTGGAGCCCTCAGCCATGGGCTAAAAACACCCGCGGAAATCTACTTCTCCTTTAAGCTGTAGGTGTTGGGTATTGCATCTCATGAGTGAGAAAGTGATTAAGATATTAACTGACAAGTCAAGCTGTATGTTTGAACCCAACATCCTTATACTGAGCTCTCTATTAGAAGTTATGAGGGCCAGAAAACCTGCATCTCTAATATATATGTAAATGATGCATATTTTCTATGATAAATCATCAAATCTTAAGCAGAATGAATAGCTCTCCTTGCATATATATTTGTCAACTCAAAATTTGTAAAACTATATTTCAACACTTTAAATTACAGTGCTTATCTGGCTTTCATTTTTCATAACATTTGCAAATTATCTTTAACCACCAGTGCAGGAACCAACTTTAACTTAAAAAAGACACTGATTAATTTACAGAGCACTATTTTAGAGTCATGTTTTATGTTTTAATGCCTGGGTACACATCCCAATTACAATGTGTAATATTCCTCGTCTAGGCTTTTCTTCTTGTCACATTTTATGTAAACAGAGGAAGGTGCTAGGAAGAACACTTTTTAAGTTGAAGAAGAGTAAAAGCATTTAAAGACAAAGGTCTTTTTAAAATTAAAATCTATCATATAAACTTTACTATGCATAACCATACCCTTCTACTAATTAACACTACTGGCTTTCAGAGTCAGCTCTGCTGGGAAAGATGGGATACTCATAACCAACATGGAAATTCATAGTTAGAAAATAACCTATAGCTCATTGCTAGAATTGTAAGCAATGGAATAATTACAAAAATACAGCACAAATCATAATTCTCACTAGATATACAGTCTATCAGTACAGCTTTGTCAAAAAGAGAAAGTAGGAACACTACTATACCAATATCAATTTCTATCAGTGATTGATACTTATTGTCTTTCTCATATTCAGTTTGTTGGAACATAGAAACTTATTTACCAAGTAGATACCATGATGCTGTTCATTTTGCACATAAATCTGGGTGACTGTGTTGTAGAGGCTGAGAGGAGTAGAATATATTCAACAGTCTGTGTCATATTGATAACTAAAAATATTCTTAGGAAAACCACCTGTTTTGGAAGATGATGATAAACTCTCTTTAATTAAAAACAGTAACTTTTAAAAGTAACAGATAATTTGTATTTCAAGTAGACCTTAAGTCATAGCAACAGACTTTTCTGTCTTGTTTAGTTGAATTAACAGAGCCTATATTTAAAATTTATCTTTAATTTAAAAATAGACATAAAATCGGAGAAGCTGAGGCAGGAAGATCTAAAGTTTCAACTCGGCCTGGGAAACTTAGCGATTTGGCAAGACCTTGTCTCAAAATAAACAAAATAAAAAGGGTGGGGCATAGTTCATTGTGAAAGCCCTTGGTTCAATCCTCAATAACACACACACACACACACACACACATGCACGAACACACTGACACACACACTCACACTCTCAGAGTCATAATAATAGAATGTAAATTCAAATGTCAGAGATTTACCATCTTAGTCACTAGGATTCTTAGGGTGTTTGACTCTTAATTTGCAGGTGCTGTGTTTATCTCAGATAAGTTCAAACAGACCATGTACGAAAAATATGCTGGAAATATTATTACACGAGACACAGTGGTAGAGGGAGAGACAAGTGTAGGACGGGGTTCAGGTCCAATTCTACCATGACCAACAGTGCACCGTTAGGAAGGAACAGACCGCCTCAGTCCTGATGTCATCCTCCACAGAATAAGGCCCCTGATCTGTGAAGCCCTCCTGTCTTCCTGAGCCTTTCTGTGTCACATTCCTGAGCTTGTTGTCTTTACTGAAAACATGCGTAAAAGACTCTCAAAACATGCTTTTGTTTCTTATGCAGGTGCCATGTAAGCCTTAGGTGCTTATGATTAATTTTAGAGTCTGTCTTGAAAATAAAAGAGTCATCATTACTTTGACAGAAGCACGTGCATATCCCTTATAAAATGTGGTGTGGAATTAATTTATTAACCATACAGCAGAAAGGTAAATGTTAAATGCGGGAGAGCGGCAATCACGAGCAATTATGAGAATCATTACAGGGTATGAAATTTGAGTAGTAGGAAAGAATCTGCCCTTGAAATAAAGAGCAGTCTGTGTTGCATTACCAATAGCTCATGTTAGAATCCACACAGCCCAACAAACAAAAGACTACAACCACATACAAGGCACAGCCGCCCTGGCTAACAGTTTGTTACTCTTTTAATTACTTGTTCTTTTTGCAGTGCTAAAGCTGGATTCAGTGAACACAACAACCAAACACAGACCAGGAACGCTGGGGCCACCCACTCACCACTGTAGTCACCAAGCAAGCAGGGATCATGTGTGCCTGTGCTGGGCACAGACGTATCCCAGGTGCCTAAAATGGTGCCTTCCACACAGCGAGCCTTGCATCAATGTTTCCAGAATAACGCTCTTCCTTCCTCTCAATTTTATGCGGAGAATAGACAAGCTATATTCTAGAATTTTTATTCACTTGTCTTTACATCGTTAACTTGCTTCTTTAAAAGGAGGTAAACCACAACACTTCAACAAAGGTAGCCCTGATCAAAGAAGTCACTTTAAGTGACAGGGAACATCCAGCCCAAATGCTTCAAATCTGCTTGTCACTTTTGTCTGAATGAATTAGAAGTAACATTGCTCCTTAGTTTTAAATTTTAAATGAATAAAAAGGCAAGCATTGCTCTTTTATGCTATTAGGGTACTTCAAAAATGAAGGAAAAAATCTAGTTGTTATTTGCAAAGTGGGTTTAAAAATACATGAAAAAGAGCTATTAATAAACATGTCTGTGTGTTTCTTCCTTTCAAAACTAAAACAGTGTGGTCTGCCTCGCGCCCACATCAAAGCAAGCCAGCAGACTCAGTAAAGGAGAGTGGAGGCTCGATTCAGTATCTCTCCCAGTGCCTACACACATCTTACAAAAATGTTCTTTGAATCAACAACAAATTCAGAAAACCAGAAACAGAACAGGAAGATAAACCCACAAGAGAAAAGAACCATGACATCACCACACCCTCTTCTAGTTTTCTCCAAAACATTTTTCTTACCAGATGAACTCAGGAAGTCAAAGAGCTCTATTTTACTGCATAGGTCTGGCAGGGGAACCAATGGATCAGTGAGCAAACTCTGGTCTTCAGGAAAACAGGAGCCGATAATGCAAGCTACATAAGCTTTTAAAACAGCATGTCTGGGACAGAAATTGTTGAAATGAAAGGATGAATGAAATTGTGAGAAAATGAAAAATTTTAAAGTAACTCAGGAGGGTGTGATCATGTATAAGTGGGCTCAAGTTCTGATATTCTTATACTATGTAACTTTTCCTTCTACCAACCAATGTCAGAACTTAGTTTAAAAAGGGAGAAGAATAATTCAAAGGTACTGAGAATAGCTTGCAAAGTTCCCATTGTAAACATTGGGGCTTTATTCTGGAAGAGAAAATAATAAATACAGAAACAAAGAAAATTAGTAATCCAAGACACTGGAAGGCTGAGGAAGAGGATTACAAGTTCAAGAACAGCCCTGAGCAACTTAGAGAAAGCCTTTCTCAAGATGAATATGTATGAAAGGACTGGGGGAGTTGCTCAGTGTTCCCTGTGTTCAACCCTTAGTATGGCAGGGGAGAGTTTGTGTCCACTCAGTGAGCTACATACAGAGAGCTTCAGAGAGTTTTCTGAAGCAGAAGGAAGCATAAGGTCACCTAGCAGACTGTGAGTTATTAGATTTTGCTGCAAGTTATCAATGAAACTCCTATGGAATTTCTTAGGCGGTTGTAGTAAGGACTTCAGTAACGTTGCAATTGTTTCTTTATTCATAAAGGCAATTTCTTAGGACTGTGTTTGTACTGGCAGCCTTGGTAGAAGTTGGCCTAATGGTGAGCTGGGAACCCTCAGCTTTATATATTATAAAACACAACAAAACAAAAACAGACCCAGAAGGGGATAATCATGTTCCTTAATGTTTTGTTCTGTTCTTTGAGAACAACCTTATACAGAAAATGTGATAGTCATTATAGTAAACAAAAAGGGATTTTTTAAAGAAGGTACAAATGGCAATCCCATTTCCAGTTACATATCCAAAGGAAAGGAAGTCAGCATGTCAAAGACATGTCTCACTTCTATGTTCATTGTACCCTATACACAACAGCTAAGACACGGGGTCAACCACAGTGTGTATCAGTGGATGCTGGGATACAGAAAATGTGGCATATATTCATGGTGGAGCACTACTCAGCCATTTAAAGAGACATTCTATCATCCGCCTTAGCGCAGATGAGCCTGGAGGACACTGTGCTAAGTGAAATAAGCCAGGCACGGAGGAACAAATTCTGCATCATCTCATTCCCATGTGGAATCAAAAATGTGAATTGTATAGAAGCTGACAGTAGAAAGGCGGTTGCCAGAAACTAGGCTTGGGGAAATAACGAACATGGTCAAGGACTATAAAGTTTCAGCTCCATAGGATAAATAAAGTCTTGAGATCTATTCTCCAATACAGTGACCAAAATTAATGATGATCTCCTATACCTGAAAACTGTTAAGAAAACAAATTATACTCGCTGCAAAAAAATTGCGTGTATGAGAGGATAGATATCAGTTACTTGATTTGATCACTGCACAATGTATAGCTGCATCAAAGCATCCCCTGGTGCAGCATAAATGTATGCAAGGTGTTGTCAGTTTCAACACATGACTTCTGCAGTTCAGCAGTTTAGCTTAGGGGCTGCCTGTTCCCTGAATCATTTTTTTCCAGTAGCAGGCTACGACATTGTTTTGTTCTCCTCTAAAGGTTAGAATAAAGCACTCTTGGGCCTCACGAATCTCTCATGAGTTGTGATTAAGTACAAGCAAATTCCAAGCAGTGTGTGCTCAATAAATCTCTTTCACCTAAGTGCACAGGCATCAAAATTGCCGGCAATAGTAACCCAAGGCCACTTCCATTACGAATTTGGCCTTTGTTTTACTATGATTCTTCCCTAGATAATGACTCACATTAAACATTCTCCGAGATTAACCATGGCATTTGTCTTGTGGCTGCTATCAGGGAGCAACAGGGCTGACCGGGTCCAGGCTGGTGACAGAGATCTCTTTGTAAAATAGAAGACAGTACAGCTCATTCCTCAAGCTCTTCCAGGAGAAACTGAATAATGAATGCGTTTGTGTCTTTATAAAACAATCTCCCAGATGCTTTTAGATCCTCTACCCTGATTACTGGCTGACCTATATATGTCTGGCATTGTTTGTGCCCTGCAGGGCCACATGACTGGACAGGCAGTTAAGGTTCTTGGTTGAGATGAATTTTTTAAAAAGCCTAAACAAGTAGACTAACTTCCTACAAAAGTATTTTCTTCTGATCTTTGAAATGCTAAAGGGACCACATCGGTGGATTGTTTAGAGCAAGGGAAGGTTTGCCATATAAAAGCTGCCATTGTAAACAACTGTCCTCCCAACCAGTCATATGAAGCAGAGGAAATGCACTTTCCAGACAAAAACAGTGACTGTGGACAGTGGGTTGCAAGACAGAGCAAACTCACTTGACAAAGTACATTTTCTGTGTAAATTATTGTGCTTCTAGTGCACGAAGCTGTTCAAAGATCTTGTGAAGATCCAATAGGACAATGTACAGAAAACCTGCTGTTGTCCCTGGCATGGTCACCATCGTTACAACAGAAACACATTCTACTAGTTTCTCAGATTGTGTGAAGAAATGTCAAAGAAAGAAATGTTTCGGTCTTTTCCTCTTGTATCTTCAATTTTGGATCACAGTCTCTCAAAAGTATCATCATATAATATTGTATATGATACTTGAAATTTTATGTTTTCTTGTAATAAGAGAATATCTCACTAGCAGCAAACCAATAGGAAAGGGAAAATAACCTATTAACAACTGACCATCTCTAGAAGATTTTTTTGCCCACTGGACTTCTTTGGCAGATGTGTAACTCCCATGTTAGAGAAATGGAAGGAGCTCTACGTATCATTTTAAAAACAAAAAGATTAAGACAGAGAGATTTAAGAGCTTGCCAGACCTAACACAAAGAAAGGCATCTGCATGGGATCTCTGCCCTAATACCACTAATTCAGACACTGATATGATGTTAGCTCACCCATCAATGCAATATGCTCATGAAAAGGAAGGAGAACAAAAATTAGGGAAATAAATTCCATTGCAATGGCTTCCGCACACACTGTAGCTTCTAGTCCTCACAACAGCCTTGCAGCATAGCTGTTATTAGCACCACTTTCCGTGTAAGGAAACGTAGGCCAATAAAAACCTCAAGACTAATCGCCAGCCAAGCTGGAACTCAGAGGCAGGCATCACCTAATGACAAAGCCCTGCCCCTTTCCACGTACCCAGTGCTCACTGGACAGGTGAATCCTGCACCACACCTGAAAGTGAAAATGAATCATTTGCTCTTCAGCTAAGCAGAAGCTCAACAGCCAGAGAATGAAAGCCACCCCCATCGTATACCTGTGGTGGAGTCAATGGCAAACGTGGAGGACAGCTGCCCTGGGATGAGCTCATACTCCACTGTCCCATGTACCCCGGAGTCCCTGTCTGTGGCCAGAACGCTGATGATCTCGGTTCCCGGCTGGGTCTGGCCACTGATGCTGGTCACGTAGGTTGTTGGGTTAAACACAGGGTGATTGTCATTCACATCCTCCAGGTCCACGCGGACAAAAGCTTGGGCACTGAGCCCTCCCTGTGGGAGGAAGGAACAGTGATTACAAATAGGCCTCTGCTGAAAAGGGGACAGAGAACCAGAAAGATCCCAGAACTGGCTACCAAATGACAAAACATGTATGCATATGCATACAGACATACCTACACGTATGGGCCATAGGTACACGGGTATAGACTCATTTTACTTTTTCCTTGATACATATGTGCCTGTATTTCAGTGCTGATTCTTAAACATGAATGAGATTAATCCTAAAAGACATTATGGGGCAAAATTTTCAGAGCAGAGGGGATGTGAATCAATGTGGGCTGCCCCTGTGAAAACCTAACTAAGCAGACTTTGGTATGGACAGACCTATGTGAGGATGCTGAGCTACAGCTATCTGGGAGAAAAGATTAACCAGCAGAGGAGAGGGTAGGTAGAAAGGCCTGAGGTAAGATTGCAGTGCACCTCCATGGCTTGCTCAGGGGCAGCAGAAGAAGGTGCCAGAGCCTGTGTCAGAAAGGCCAGTTAGGTTACGGAGGCCTCTGAAGGCTGTGAGAGACCATGGTTCTTCCCCCTAAGGAGCTCTGAGCACCAGAAGGGCTGGATTGGACTCTGATTGTAACTGGTACTCTGACCGCAGTGCTCAGAACAGACTGGGAGGCATTGAGGGTGGCAGGGTGGCTCCCAGGAGGAGGAATAACCAAGTCAAGGGTGGGCGGCAGCCTGAACAGACAGAGTAGCATGAAGGGACTTGTTCTGTATTGTCAGGATGGTGAGCAAACATAGCCTACATCCTTAGAGCAGTGACAGAACATATCCTTCATCCTTGAGGTGGTAAAAGAACTATTCTGCATCCTTGGGGCAAGAATTGCTTTGGACTTCTGGGCTTTTCAGGCCTTATCCATGTGTGATAGTGTAAGAGAAGTGAGAAGCAGACCTCAGACTAGTTTGTGTTTCCTCCACTTAAAAACAAAGAGAAGAGGGAATCAATAAAATAGAAGAAAGTCATCCCTGCAAGTTTTCCTTCTCTAAAGTAAAACATGTGTTCCTGCTTTCGGGCACCAATTTCCACTTCTTTGTGGCTCATTTGGACACTTCCAGCTTTGACAGAAGTCCTTGGGATGTCACAGCAGCCTGGGTTTTCCCCCTGGGCCCCCCTTCTCCCTCTTTCTTTTTTGCTCCCGCTTCCTACTGTGTCATGGAGGCACTGAGTGAAAAAGACAGAGAAGGCAGGGAAGATGGTGTGGCAGGGAGCACAGGGAGGGCAGCTCCTGTGCAAGCACAGAGAAGCACGTGTGGGAGGCCGGGGGCAGGATGGACCTTGTTCGGGTGGCATCAGTAACAGTCGAGAAGTGGCTCTCGCACTCCAAGGTTTCATGCAGAGTGCATCTTCAGAGACTAAAAATGACTTAAGAAATTTACCACTAGGAAGATTGCAATTTCCCACATTCCAAGTTGAGTGAAGTGCCAGTTACCAACAGAACAGGAGAAATGAGGGCTAGTGCTGATCATGATAAAAGTAGTGGCCATTCCTACACCTGACCTGGGTGTAGGTGGGCCTGTGTCCCCAGGGGAGTGACAGGTCCATAGGGAAGGACACAAGAGTCCAGGTCAGACACTGGCTGTAAGCTCATAGCTAATACTATACCGCCCCGTGTCTGCCACAGGGCTGCTCTTGCCCCAACCCCTGCCCTCTCAGCTTCTCTTTTTCTTGTATTTCCTTTCTCCTTCTTATTACATTTCTCCTTGAGTTTGAGAAATCACCTGCTTGGAAGGGAGACTGAGAAATCCGGTAAGAGACATCACGGTAGGGTGGAGGAGATAAGCACAAACAGATATCACCTCACTTAATATGCTTAAGGTAAGACCTGGATTTCGTGAAGATACCAAATCAGGCAACACTCTAGAAACAAGCAAGGTTAGACGGACAGAGTGAACACACTCATTGTCATAGAACAAAGACTCCTACAGGGAAAGTATTCTAGATCTCAGTCTCGCTTTTAATATGTTCATTCTTTAGCTGCTAAATTTATCAGAGGGGGGACTTTCCTCTTATAAGAGCCATTAATGGAATTTGAAATCTATTTTATATATATTTTCTCCTTCAGTTACATTTGCCCTTTGCAAGATTTGTGTGGTTCTCCTAGCACCGATAAGAGACCAGAGGATGGAGAGGCAAGTGGCTGACTTGCTCCTGGGAAATGAGCTTGTAACAGCCCATCTGCAAGCAGCACGAAGACTCTCCTGTCCTCAGAGCCCTTGGTGACATTTGAAAGTTTTAAAATCTTGTTGTGATAAAAATTCTTGCACGTAAGACTTCTTTACTGACTGTTCTAGAGACAGTGCCTGCTATGCACTCAGTTGCAGAGAAGAGGAGAGACCCTGCATTTTTCAGGGGCTCACAGTCTGTGAGCCGGGTGCTGCAGTCTCAGGTGGGCACAATGGAACAATGTGGAGCCGAAAGCTCAATGCCCAGTTCTGCTTGTATCTGGGACTGTGTCCTTGTGGAAGTCAGACAGGTTCTGAGTCTGAGCTACCTCTTCTCTCAGGTCTGCCATCAAACAAATGGTATAACACAGCTGGACGCATTTATGATTAATAATCATCAAATAGAAAATAGTGAGGCCAGATTGATCTGTTTTGGAACCATAAATTTTTTCATATTTTGAACAGTCACACAGTGTACATACACCAAGCAGGGTCTGGGGTGCTGCCCTATAATCAGCGCTTCATAGCTTGAAGCAAAATGTCTGCATAGATGCAGAAACGTGACTGAGGTCAGGAAAGTTCTGAGCTGTTCGCTCACCCAGCTAAGCTTTTACAACTCTTCATTTTGAGAGCTTCATGGTTTTGTTAGAACAGAGATAGGACTGTGCGTGAGCAGTGACCCCGAGACGAAGTGAAACCCCACCACCAAAGGCCCCTTTGAGAGAGGTCCTCAAAGCTAAGAGAGAGAAACTTGATTCTGCTTGCTAGTGGAGTTCATCAGCTAAAAATAAATGTGTGTGTGAGTGTGTGTGTGTACTGTACAGATTTACTGTGCTAATGGGCTATTTACATTTGAAAATCACAAAATGAAAGAGATTTAAAATGATAAAATTCAAAATCCTAATGCCTTCTTCCTATATCTTCATGTGAGACACTGCAGCTATCATTAATGAAGCAATGTGATCAAATCCAGATCCTAGAAAGAGATATCTGGGTAACAAGCAAAAGATACATGAGTAGACACTAATCAATTCAAGAGGCTTTTCTGTGAAAATGTGAGAAGCAATGACATGTTCACCAAGTCTATTGGATCCTCAGCCCTGAAACTTCACAGAGAGCCTTCTGTGCGCTGATTTTGCGAAGGGTGGGTGCTGCAATATTTCTCACTGGTTTGGCAAAACCTGGTTCCCGGGGATGAGAACCAGCCACCCCGGGTAAGAGGTGTTGTGAGATCAGTAACGAGGAACACAGAGCTAAAACTGCACAAAATGACGTTTATTGGAGACTTGTGGACAGAAATATTTCAAATGGTAGAAAGACAGGTCGGTTGCTGAACTCCACAGGAAAAGAAATAGCTTACATGCTAAGCTAGACAGAGGCTTGCAGCCAGAAGAACATGCCTGGGCTTTCTCAAGAACTGTTAACATGTGCAGGGGCAGCTTAGAAATGTGCAGTCCAGGTGTTATGGTGGACACAAAATGCTTGACTGAGCATCTCTTAACGACTTCAGTTTATAGGGCTTAGAACTGTGTTACCACCAAGATGGCTCTAGACCTATCAAGTCGGACCCTTACACCTACAGCTTTGGTACCACAGAACCTTCTTTGGAAGGCGTTTGCTGGGGAAAGGAGGACCCCACAGAGCACACTATCAGGAGACCTGACCTCAACTCATCTCCTCCCTTCTAGCAGTGTCCGCTTCCCAAGGCCATGCTGCAGCCTCTGCCTGTCTCCTGGAAACTCCTGAGGACACAGCTTCACGAGAGAAGGTGAGCCACAACCGTCCAGTGGAGCCACTTCTGGATTCCCTGCCCTTAGAAGCCATGTAGAATAAGAAACTTTTTCTTCAAGCTCCTAAATTTGGGAATAATGTGTTACATAGCAAGAAACAATAACTCATAAAGGCATGCATGATGAGTATTTCTTAATTTTGTCTTTCTCTTTCTTTTCCCACCAACAAATCACGGTTCATTTTAATTTTTTAAGTTGTGCAAAGAAACTCCTAAGCAATCTACCTGGATTCCAATCCCCCTGCACAGAAGCGCAGACTATCAGAGCTCAGGTCGACTGGGAGACACGGAGACTGTCCTGCTGCACTGTCTACTCTGCTGATTGTCTACCTCCTATTCTCTTTCTTCGTGCTTCCTGGACTCCAGAATAGCAGAATGTTAGTATCTGTCCTTCACATCTCTTCGCTCTTGTGAGCTGTGGTTGGCGTTCTAGTAAGCTTGCTATACAAGGGCATTCTAGTCCAGATTTTATGATGAGAAACGAGGATCCAGTTTGTCGAAGGAGAACCAGTAAGCCGGGTGTCACCAAAGCCAAGCTCATTGTATTCAAGGAACGTTTTTTAGTTTCATGAACGGTCGGCACCTTTGTAAGCAGGATAATGACTTTGTTGGAGACGTAGGCAGGGTACAATGCACCAAAAGAAACTCAAAAGGTAGACAAATAGTTGAGTAGGTTTGCTATGCAAGACAGAAAAGCAATAATATGCTTTTCTAAGAATTGTATACAATTCAGGGAGTTCTTTTCCTTACGATAGAGACTATTATTATGATTTGTATGGTTATGGAAGTCATTCAAAAGAATTTGAGAAATCAGTGATGCAGGAAAAAGAGAGTATCATTACACCAGAGATATCCCTGGGAAGGGTGGAGTGGTAGGAACCCTGAATGGTACAGGACCTGCTTCTGATGCAAGCATCTCTGTTTGATAACAGGAAAGTAGGCAAAGAATGCGAGCTGATAAACAGTCTTATGAGCAGACTCGGAGGTTGGAAAGGAAGCATTTCCTCTCACAAGCAGAGATGTGCTCCTCCTCTCCAGACACAGCTGCTGAGGTACAAGCCTCAGGTTTAGGCAGGGCTGGGGTTCTGCCAGGAGACTTCTGGCAAAGGAAGTTTGCAAACTGAATGAGTTTAAGGATAGGAAATAAATCAGTGATCTTAACACAGGAGAAGAATTACCAAATGGAGTGGAAGTGCTCCAGTGAGTGAGACAGAAAGATAGAAATGCTTATCAGAGTAGAGAGTGCTTGAAATCAAGATTTCAGAGAGTGCAATCACTGCTGATGAGCCTTGTAAATGAGAAAGCCAAGGAATTGAGAGGCGCAAGGTACTGGATGTAGATGCTGAGGTCTCCAGGAGCGGTGAGGACTTCGTTGCTGCTGCGGTCTGCATACTGAAAGGCCTCCAAAGGTCCCTGTGTTAAAAGCTTGGTCCCCAGAGTGGTGCTATATAGGGTGTGGACTATGAGGTGATGGGACCTTGTGGAAGGTTTTGAGGTCCCTGGAGACAGCCCTTGAAGGGGACTGTGGGACCCTGGTTGCTTCTTTTGTGTTTCTGGTTTGTCAGGTGAGCAGTTTGCTTGCACCATGATATGCTGCCTTCCCAGGGGCCCAAAACAATCAGGGCTTTTGTTCATGGACTGAAACCTTCTGAACTATGAGCCAACAGAAAATGTTTCCCTTTATAAGTTAATTATCTCATGTATTTTGTTACAATGACAAGGCTGACTAGTACAGTGGTGGAGAGGAAGATTGTAAGGTGTAAAAGTTTTAATGATAAGGGGGTTTAAAGCAGGAAAACAAGAAGAGTGCCTGTGCTATAGACTGACAACATAAACCTCAAAATCAAATTGGCCTTTGACGAAGGAGGGGGTAGACGTGACTTGGATGATGGTTTGGGGAAAGGAAGGTGCCCGCCTACCAAGAGCATAATTAGAAGAATCCTGGCCTTCCCTGAAAGAGACCGGAAGGAACTGCTGCCTTTAGGGGACAGGACAAGGAGATAAAGGGACAACCAGAGACTAGGTTGAGTTTATAAAGGAGATTAATAACTGATAGAAGAATTTAGAAGGGCAGAAATGATGAAAAGGAGATTAATTCAAATTAAGGGATGAACCAAGCAGTGTGGATGAGACCACAGATAATAACAAATGGCAGGGAAGGTCGTGCTGCGGGAGATAAAAATGAAGTGAGGTGATGCTTAAGACACTTCCTATTCTGCTCCTTGTAGCGTATAGAGGAATGATGGGAAAGCTCTTGCAGGTGTGATTCTGACAATTTAGCTAGAAGCACAAGGATCTGGGCAAAGCACACTCCCGAAACTGATGGGGGAGATAATCCTCCAAACAAAAGACAAAGATATGAGACAGCACAAGCTTTTAGACAATGAATGTGCCTTTCTGCCCAGCAAATTTCCTTTTTTGGTTCCATCTCCATTGCACACATATGCTATGTATCATTGCTTCAATAGCCAGCTTTTATCATGGACACATATAATGGCAAAAAGCTAAGTCAATTTACTTTCTATATTATTAATCTGACAAAATCCTCCCTGAAGCCTGGAGTGGTGAGATAGAGTTGAAATCGCTTTATGTCAGGCATATATTTCAGCAATAGAATTCAGGATGTAGCAAAAACTGGAGAGTTAATAAACACACACACACCAAAAGTGAGAACACCATTTACTTAAAAAATTGTATGAGAAAAGGAAAGAAAACTAAACAGACGTAAAGATGGTGTAATTAAATTATAGAGCTTTATTATAACAAAACACTTGATTGCCAATGAAATCCAATTATTTGGTTCCATTATGTAATTTTACAGCCTACCCATTGTGGCTTTTATGCATGAGATAAATAACAGCAGCACTAACAGCAAAAATAGAGTATTTCAGGTGTAGTATCAGTAAAGTAGGAGATATAATTGACTTTAAAAAATATTGATAGTCATCACAGGGATAAACAGAGCATCAGCAAAGAAGCCCAGAGCATCTTGGGTATTTTATATAAAAAATTCTTCTATTGACAGGTAAAATCTCTTAGGAACTCTGGTAAATGGGTACTCAGCAATTATCTTACAAAGGACTCATAAGACATTTATTAGAAAGAGAGAGGGTCGGAGGAAAGAAAACATAGATTGACAAGATGATTATATAAAGTGAAAGACTTTGCCAAGCCCAGTTTGTTATTTTAAATAAATTCATTATGGCTTGAATTCCAACACTGTGAAGCCACTTTATTCTGTGGAGGCGGCCTGGGTCGTCTCCCGGCGCAGATGACGAGCAGGAGCAGTGCTGGCCTTGCTCCCTGCAACTTTACCAGCCTTTGGATGATACACTTCTGATGGACACACCCTGCCGGAAAATGCAGCAAAGAACACTAGTGACAGCTGCTAAGGCAGCCCGTTGAAGCTCAGTGCACTTGGAAAGAGCTTCACAACGGTTCAGCTGTGAGCGTGCACGCTGGCTAACTCTGAGGACAGTGTGTGTGCACGTACTTACATACACGCGTGCATAGTACGTATGAGTGTGGGTGGATGCACATTCACATCATATGGGTTCTTGTTCTCCTTACAGACTGCAGTAAATGTGAGAGACACTGAAGGCAGGCTTAGGTTCAAGTAAGGCAAAGGTTAGCAAGTTCTTTCGAGCCTTCGATGGGGGAAGAGGAGGACTCTTAGAATTTGTTTTACAGAGGCATCGTTGTCCTCACCGCAGGCTCTGCCCCCCAAGAACACAATTTGAGGATGGCTCCCATGCCCACTTCCTTTCCTGGGTCTCCATGTGGCCTCAGACCCCCAAGACAGTTAGGAGGGCAAGAAAGAGAAGTCAGCCCCAAGATGGAGAAGTCCAAACCTTCAGGGAGGAGGAGTCCAGGAGGTTTTGATAAAAACCTTCCAAACACTAGGTGTGAAAAAGACTCAGATTGTACAAGCTTGCTGTTCTCCACCTTCACCAAGGCCCAGTGCATCTTTCCCAGCTTGTGCTGAGAATGATGAACAGATCCTTTCAGGGATGAACATTTCAGTGATCAAAGCATTTGTTCAGATATTGAGTTTTATATTCACAATATCTGCAAAGATCCCTGGACTGAAGTTGAGATTCCCAACCTGGTCCTGAGGCACTGTACTTGCCAGGCTTTGGTGGTGGTTCAGGTGACAAGATTTTGTTTCCCCAGTAGAGAGAAGTTCTCCAACTACATCGCCTCTGGGTCCAGCACTTGGCCACCAAGACTTTGGAGCAAATCGAAGACACAGCTCTTTCTTTCTGGTGAGTTCCATAAGAGTACAAAGGGTCATACCTACCCTAACCAAATCACACCCACGTGGAAGCAGCCACCCATGGGAGGGACTAGGCTTTCACCCAGTCTGGGCTGCCAGGTATCCATTGCTCTCCTGTATAGCATCACACACCTGTACTCAAATGTGCTTCCTCTGAGGAAGAAGATTAATGAGTATGGGCTGGGATTAGTACATGCTCCACAAAATTAAGTTCAGTCCAAGGTCTGGCTTCTTTGGTGACCATGACCTTGAATCATCAGGCACAGTTCTTGGGGGCTGTCTGTGGTGAGGAAGGAGACTTGCAGGACAACTTCTTTACATTGTCAGTTTGTGGGACAGCTGAAGAGACAAAGGCCAAAGAAGAGAAAACAGAGAAGAAAACAAGCAGAGCCCCAGAACGACAGCAAGCAGGACTGTGTGGAACCCGGCACCCAGGCGCCCTCAGAAGACGTGGCCAAAGTGGGGGTCGCTGAGGACGAGACCCTTATCTCCACCTGGAAAGGATGAAGATGGTTCTGGGGAAGCCAGTGGCCCCTCAAGAGGACACGGTGGCTGTGAAACTTGGGGCTGTACTGTTTCTGAGCACATTTGAAGGACGTGGCTCTCAGTGATTGGACACTCGTTAATCTACTTCCTCAGAGGAAACACAGTTGAGTACAAGTGTGTGATGCTGTACAGGAGAGCAATGAACTGGGGGGAGGTAGATCCAAAACCCTAAGAGCTCTGAGAGGAGACAGAATTGGAAGAGGATGCAGATGAAGTCAAAGACACAGACAAAGGAGGATGAGGACCTCACTGGAAAGTGTTGAAGAGATGAAGCGTAACTGCAGCTCTTGGTGGTGGGTGAAGAAGAGGTCATGGACTCTCTGCACCGGACTGCACAATGCTAGGGGAAGCCTGCTGGTGGCCACACGTGAGGCCTCATGTGAAAGACAAGAAATTCTGAAACAGCTGGTGCCAGGACTACACCTTTCTTTGAGGATTTGAGATGCTACAGTATGACAAAATTAAACTGGATAGTGAATTCCATCAGTATTACTGTTATTTAAAATAAACTGGAGTTAGTTGAAACAAAGTAGCTACAATTTTTGTTTTGTACTGCTCTAATGTCCTATGAGTTCTGGCGAGCCCTTTGCCTTCCTCTTCCTCTGGACTCTGTCCCAGAACAGTGTATGAACTCTGTCAATGGTGTCAGCTATTTTCTGTATTTGATGCTTTGACACTGGGGGGCCGTAGTGATCACAGAGATACTTCCCCTCCCCAGGTTAGAGTCAGCAAACAACTCAACATTTAAATGTAAACCTATGAATGCAGAGCCCACACCCTAACCACCTTCCTCATAGTCTAGCCCTTTATCCCTCTTCCCTCAGTACCTCATGGCCAAAGGCAAGACAACTAGGGACAGCTCCAGGACCTGAAAGTCTGCTGAAACTGCTCACCTACAATCCTAAACCTGCTTGTTCTACCTCACCCACTGCTTCCTACAGAGGTCACAATAAATGCTCCAGTTCAGAGTTTTTCTGCTCCCTGTACTTCCTGGCTGGCTGGGATTTTCCCATGGGCAATGTGTGCAATGAACCGCCCCAAGTGCCCACCACTCACCACTACCCTTGTGGCATTGCCTGGCAAGCCTGACTAGTCGGGTTTCCTGTTGCTGGAACAAAACATCGTGCAGTGTATTATTTAAAGGAGAAAATCTCTATTTTGGGCTCACAACTTCAGAGGATTCAGTCTATGGTTGGTTAGCTGGCTCCAAGGCACAAACATCATGGGCAGAAGGCATCAGGGGAGAAAGAGGCTCAACTAATAGTATCTGGGAGGCAGAGACTAGAGGACGACCATGAGAGGCAGAGACTAGGCACTAATATAGTCCTCAAGGCCATGCCTTCATACTCTGACACACCTGGAAGTGCACAGGATGGTTAAGCTTAATCATGTCAACTTGCTTGGCTTGGGAGCTGCCTGGGGGATTAGGAAAGTGTACTTCTCGGTGTTTCTACATGGGGCATGGAGACATGAGCTTTAGTATATCTGCTCCCTCATCCTGTCCTCTCAGGTACTGTTTTCTTTCTCTGCTTCCCAGCTGCCATGAACTAAGCACTTCGCTCTGCCACATCCTTCCACTCTGATGTTTCTGCCTTGAGCCACGTGAAACCATTAGCTAAATTAAAGTTTCCTCCTTCAAATTTTGGATATCAGGGATGATGCCCTAGTAATAAGAAAGCTGGTTAATACACTATGCTTCATTAATCTCTTAAATGCCTCTCAAATCAAACTAGTTAAGAATCATGATTGTCCAAGATCTATGAGTGTTAAACTATTTTTTCAATGGAAGTTACCTTCTGATCTGTGTCTGCATGTAAATAACAATAAAAACCTGTATTAAACAGGCAGGGCTCAGGAAGCTCTCCTTAGTACGAGGGCCAAATTTAGGATGAAGTGGCTCAGAAGAGAGTGAGTAGGATGTGGAGGCACACATGTGTAATGCTAGCGTTTTGGAAGGCCGATGCAGGAGAATTTCAAGTGTGAGCCCAACCCTGGGCAACTTAGCGACTTACCAAGACCCTGTTTTAAAATAAAGAAAAATTTTAAAAAGATTGGGAAGGAGGTGGTGCTGGGATTTAGCTCATGACTAAGGCTGTATGTTCAATCCCTAGTACTGTAAAAAAAAGTGAGAATTTGCATGTAAAGGACCTACAGGAAAAATGTTGTAATTTTTATAAAAGTAAGATACTCTGTGCTCACTTGGAGAATGTAAAACAGAGTTTATACAGAAGAATGTTCAGATTCATCACATAATCAACCTTGAAATTGTCTTTTTTTATTTCTAGAAATTAGCAGTTTGCCAAGTCGACTTCCTTAGTTACCGTCAAGATAATGAACGTTTTGGCAGGGAAACCTAAAAACACCTCCTTTAGTCAGTCCAAGAAGCTTTATGGAGGGTGTGAGGTGCTTAAAGACACATTTAAGTGTGGCAATAGGGACTCTGCTCTTCACAGAACAGGTCTGCAGAGTAGGTTCAACATGGAGAATGAAGCAAGGAAGGGAGTTTTAATTAAATATCTAGGATGACTTTTTCATTTTACTACCAATACTTCTAATTAATGCACTCTTTTGAGCAGGAGAATTAAGCATTTATGAACCAAATTATCTTAGCTGTGTAAAGATCATTTCTATATCCACAATCATAAGATCATCTGAAAACCACTAATTAGAAAAAGATGTTTGATTACTGTAGTATTGGATTTAATCTGTTATTCAATTCTAAGATGGGCCATTTACAGTGGTCTTAAAATCTACAAAGCCTTGGATTAATACTTATGTGTGCATATATTGGCTATGTAAATAATCGCATAGATGAATTAACTTAAACTTCTCTGTTTATCCTTGGTTTTATCTTTGACATATTTTCTCACACGGAATCAGATATTATTGAAATCACATAGTAAGGTATCAATAAAAATCTGACCAAATAGATCAAAGTACTGTATTGAATATAAATGGTTTTGCTTTCATGTTTGTATTTATATATTTACTTGTGGTAAATGTTATTTGACTTGTTTAGCCCAATAATTCATTTCAGATAGGTAGAGTCTCTCAACAATTTGAAGAGAGAAAAATTAGACCGGAGAAACGTTAAAGCATGTATCTATACAAAGGAGTAATAAACAGATAGAAAAGAAAGTTTCCAAAATATGCTCAGTGAATAAAAGTAAAGCTTTCAAGATACAGTAAGTAAGAAAGAAATCAAAGTGCAGAATAATGTCTATACAAGATATTTTTGTGGTAATACAATGTAACTGAAAGAGATGTTTCTAAAGTGCATTTGGAAGTGTAAGCAGCCAGAAGTAGTCATCAATCTTGAATAAGGACAAAGCAAAAATACATAATGCTGTAGTCTATTATAAAGGTAAAATGAGTAAGAGACTGTGTTGTTGGCACTGATTCAAACAAATAGCTCACAAGGATTGTGTCCAGGAAGAGACACACTTATACACAACCACATGACTCATGACAGTGGTGACAATCCGGGGCACCGAAGAAAGAATAACTCTTTCAATAAATGTTATTGAGTTAACTGACTATTTGAAGGGTAAGACTTCCTTCCATTAGATAGTAAAAGAATGCGTGGAAGGTAACCAATGAGCCAATCAAACAAAGAAAAGAGAAGAAAACACTTTCATGCCCCTAAAGGAAGCAAATAGTTGTGAAAAGGATCCAAAAGACACTAGCTCTAAAGGGAAACAAATTAATAAACTGTGTTATATTAGAAAGAGGAACTCTTGTTCTTCAAAAGTCATCACTAAAGATAAGAGATGGCAATTAACAGAATGGGAGAAAAATATATGCAATAAGTCTATCTAACAAAGGACTTATATGCTAAGTATATAAGGAATTCATATGAAGCACTAAGGAAAACACCAGTATAATAGAAAACAGGTAAAGAAATAGGCATTCCCCAAAATGTCACATAAATAGCCAATAAATACATGACAAAATACTGAATTTATTATTCATCAAGAAAATGCAAAGTAAAACCCCAATGTAATAATTACTAAATAGATAACTACAATTGCCGTAATTAAAAAATATTAAATATCAAGTGCTAGAGAGAATGTAGAGCAAGTGCAATTGTCATATTCTATTGCTGGAGTATATGTTTGTAATGACATTAAAAAGTTGTTTGGGCTTCTCATGAGCCAGCTATTCCACTCCTGAATACACAGTCAACAAAAATGCTTATGTTTGTTAACCAAATCAAAAGGATAAGAATGTTAATGGACAAATGGGATTACATCAAACTAAAAAGTCTTCAAAGTAAAACAAACCACCAGCAGAGTACACTTCTGTCACTTTGAAATGTTGGCTCTGTGCCATGCTACCCTGCCTTGGAGCCAGCTGATTATGGATCGAAACCTCCACAAACTGTGAGCTAAATAAGCCTTTCCTTCCTTCATTTTGGGTGTTGGGTATTTTGTCTCAGTAATGAGAAAAAGTAACTAACATACTAATCATTAAGGAAGTGCCAAACAAACACAAAATAAGATAGTATCTCAGCACAGTAAAAATGCATATTACAACAAAACAGCTAAAGATAACTTGGTGGGGTTGTACATGGCTATTGTGGAAAACAGTATGAAGTCCTGAAAAAGTTAGAAATGGAACTACAGTATGGTTCAGCAGTCCCACTATTATGTATACATCCAAAGAAAATGAAATCAGTCTATCCAAGAGACACCTGCACTTCCATGCTCAATGCTACACTGTACACAGCAGCCAAGAGTGGAGACAACCTAAGTGTCCATCCACTGGTAACAGGATGAGAATGCGTGGTACATATAAACAATGAAGTAATATTCATTTAGAAAAAAGAATGAAATCCTGTCATTTGCAAGAACGTGGGTGGAACTGGAGATCATTTTGTCAAGAGAAATAAGCCAGGCACGGAAAGACAAGTGAGCACATTATGATCTCATGCAAACGTGGAATCCAAAAACGCTGAGCTCATGGAAACTGAGAGCAGGATGGTGCTACTGGAGACTAGGGGGCTGGGCGGGGGTGGGGAGAGCCACTCGGTGGTCAGTTACGGTTGGGCTGGGGGGAGAAACTCTGCTGCACTGCTGCACAGTCGGGTACCAACAGATAACGATTAAACACTGAGCTCCTCAAAAAAACTAGGAGAAAAGACTGTTTCTACTATAGAGAAATGCTAAATGTATGAGGAGACAAATATGTTTAACCTGATGGAAGCGTTACACAATGTATGCTAGTTTCAAAACTCTGCATGCTGCTCCATTTACAGGTACAATTTTATATTTTTATGTATCAGTTAAAATAAGCTTAATATTAAAATAGATGTCAGTAGCACTATTTATAGTAACCTAAAATGGATACTATAAATTACAGAATAGAGAGAAAATTATCACACAGTCACAGAAGAGCATATTGTAATCCAGTGAGAATGCATGGTTTGTTTCTACACAAAACAGTGTACGAGACTCTCACAAACAATGTTCAGGGCAAGAAATTAAGGAGAAATACATACAGTATGATTCCACTCACTAAAGGTTAAGCAATCAGCATACTAATATTTGGGGTTAAAAGCCCACAGTGGTTATCCTTAAAAGATGTGGGTAGGGAGAAGTTGGGAAGAACATTCCAGTGAAATGGCAAGAAGAGAGCTTTGGGGTGCGAGTTTTGTTTCTTCATCTCTGAGTGTGTTCATTTTGCAGAATTTCATGGAGCTATATAATTATAATTTGTTCTCTTTTTTATACGCATTCTTTGTGTCAATCTAAAAACTGAAAAAGAAAAACTAAGAATAAGATTGAAGGTACTTTGATGAATCAAAGTTGGGTCAATGTAAATATCGGAAAGGGTAAGATTAGCCATGCATTGACATGGGTCAATGATGTAAAATCCAGAAAGTTATAATCACAGAGAAACTACCCTGGGGATCTAGTATGTTATTCTAAAAACTGGTAAAATAGAGAGATACAAACATTATACTGACTTCCTTCCATGAATTATGTTCCAGGATAATAAAACAATTGATGTACTCTTTTAGTTTAAGCATTCCAGATAGTAAATATAAAGGGAGTAACAGGATTGGAAAATCACCACTGTACAAAAATAATGGTGTGTGTCTGCTGATACACTGAAAAGCACAGCGCATCACCTAAATGAATCTGACACTAAACAGGTTTCCAGTCCCAGATGCCCACTTATAGGAAACAGGGGTAATAAAAGAGCAAATTAAATGAATTCCAAGAATGGAATCAACCATATCTAGCATGTGGAAAATGTACAGGACAAATGACCTAATTTCTTTCTTTTAAATGCCACTGAAGATAAGGGAAAGGCTGACTGTTACAGACTGAAATTTAAGGGCTCTCACAATCAAATCAATCTGTGAACTTATTTGGATGTGGATCCAAACAACCGATTATTAAACGATGCTTAAATAATCCAGAAAAGTTAGCATGGAATGAGTATTACATGTCATCAAATATTAGTAATGTACTGTAGTTATGTTTTATAAAATCATCTCTTGGAGATATTACTTAATTATTGCTAGATAAAATGATATAATCTCTGGTGTTTATGTCAAAGACCCCCAGCGATAGCAGGAGGTGAGGTGACCTGGGTATGGTAGCACACACCTGTAATCCCAGCACTTGGAAGCCTGAGGCAGGAAGATCATGAATCTGAGGTCAGTCTGGTCCACTTAGTGAGTGTGAGACCAGCCTGGACTACACAGTGAGATTCCATCTCAAAAAGAAAAGAGGGGGGTAATGGCTGTATAAAACCCAATTAGCGAATAGCCAACTGTTGATAGTCACTGATACTCTACTGTGGACCCTGTGGTTCACTCTTGAGGATTTTTGAAATTCTGTACCTAAACACTTACCCCATCCTTGGCCTTCACCAGGAGATCGAAGGTGGCTGGGTCCCTTTCCCTGTCAAGGTCTTGAGACACACATATCTGCCCATCACGCGGGTTGATCTGGAACGCTGCAGGGGCCTCATCACTTTGGAATCCATCATAAAGCGAATACTCAACCAAGCCATACAGCCCCGCGTCTGCATCGGAGGCTCTCACCTAGGAGACAGAGGGACGTGAAGGGGTCAGCGCAGTGCTCTTGCTACTTTCCTGGGGCTCCTTGACTCACGATGACTCACACAAGCAAGCAACCCCGCCGCCCGCCAGGAAGCTCAGGCTCTGGTTTCCCTCCCCCTCTCCTCTCACCTTCCCGGATGATTCTGCTTCCACTTGTTCTTCCCCTGGACGTTCTCCTTTTCTGTTTGCTTGGCCCACTCCACTACTTCCAACCCGGCCCCAAAAGTCTGAGCTTCTTCAGGCCTGGGTTCTTTTGTCCTCTTACTCCTTTTGGTAAACCTAATTGGGCTCCTTGAATCGGAAGGTTTTAGAAACACCCACATGACTATTAGGACTTTACAAAGCATCTTTGGTTCTTTCTCCTATGTAGTCTTTTAGTGAAGGGAAGCAAGAGGACACAATTTGAAACAGAAACGGCACTCACTCTAATTCCATTCATGTGATAGAATTCACCAAGGTGGGGCGAGATTTTCATTTCCTAGACTAGGTTTCCTTTGAGAAGCAATACCCCAGCCAGAGCCCTGCGTTCCCAGCAGGGTGGACAGAACTCAAAACATTCCTGAGTTCAGAGCCCAATATGATCCCTTTGACATACAACCCAGCCTCATCACAGCACTTAAAAGAAGTGATTTAAGGGAGAGAAGGAGAAGAGGGGAGGGCAGAGAAGAAGAGGGAAGAAAGAATTATATTCTACAGAACGGGCACTCTCCTAAGAGTTTGGCATTTATTACACACCTACAGTGTATGAGCTATGAATTCTCACTGTACAGATCAGAAGTGAGACCAGACAGCTTATGTACTTATTGAGGATAATATAACAGGATTGAACACATCCATTCAATTATTTTGTTTTATGTTAAAAGAAAATAATCAGAAAACATTTTAAATTTGAATCACTTGGCCAGCCAGAACCATATAGCTGGCGATTGGCTTTTAATAACATTAAAATATATATGTCTAGTCTTTTCAACTTTTATTTACCGAAAAATATACCCCCAAATCTTCTGACCTTCCTCCAAAGCAGAATGTGCTAGATCATGTGTGACACTACTCCCAAGTAGCTGTTCCTCACATGCATGTGGTTTTCAGAGCAGAACAGCATTAGCACATATACAAACAGCTCATGGAAATGTCTGAGCCCTCGTGGCTTAGCTGAACTTCCTATTGCCTATGGTTAAATTCCAACTGAGTTCCATAAGGCAGGAAAAGAAATAATGTGATAACAATTAGAAATAAGCGAATTAATTTAATTAGATCAACTGAGAAATTCCAACATCCAACTAATAGTTGGTCCATAAAAAGAGAACAAAGAAAACAAAAGTAAGGAACACCTATATTTTTAGTTCATGATGACACAAGTGATTTTTCAGCCCCCAAATCACTTCAGCAGGGAGGATGGAGATGGAAGAGGTACTCTGACCTGAAACTTTCTCAGCCCTAAAGTTAAGTCTGTCCTCATTGTACTAGTTATAGGGTTGCAGCATAACCACAACAGATGCTGATATAAAAGATATAAAAGGAACCCAGAATATTTGACAAACAGAAATAGCTTCTGCAACAAGTTTACTGTTGTAAAATGCAAGAAGATGTACAAGATTATGTGGGTCTACCAGTTGCTTCTACTGTGTAGTAAAACTTACACAATTGGTAAGTTATACCCAGAAAAGCCTCCCAATGGTATATCCTATGACAGAATTAGTTTCGGAGAACACATCTGGCATATTTCTATAAGGGTTTTTAGATGAAGGCAAAATAAAAGACAGCCTATATATTTATTGTTCCTTTTATAGTAATTTAACTCTAGATTGAAAATAAAATAAAATTCTAGATTAAAATCTTATTTCATCAATAGTATTTATAACAATATTTATATCTACACACCCATTTTCTGCATGCTAAGTATGACTGATTATATCCCTGGTATTCATTTAATTTGTTCTTTTACCAACCCTATTTCCTATAATCTGGCATTTAGGGTTAAAAACCATTCTAGAACAGTCCCATTGTCTCTGATAAGGTCTCCCCATTAACACTGTGGCCAGCCCTGTGGCAGATCAGTCATTCACAGCAGTGAGACCCACCCCGAAAGGTATAGGGTGACGTGTTGTTGCTAGTATTACTCTGCCTACCCTTAAGCAACCATATCACTTAACTCTGGGACTTTTTAGAAAAGTTCTAGAATGCCACGTCAAAGAAACGAGCTAACAAAAAAGACCTAGGGACCCATGGCAGCACTCTAGATAAAATTTAAAATCATAACCCTCTTAGGTTTCCTTATAAATGGTGAATTTTCACCACATCCATATAACAATTTGTATGAAAAAATGAAATTATTGATACAATACATCCATCCAATTATTTGTTTTGTGTGAAAAGCAAATAATTAGATAACATTTTAGATTTGAAGTACTTGGCCAGCTACAATCCTACAGCTAATGCACGACTGCAATATTCTTGAAGATTAGACTCAGAACTGAGGACTGAGATACATTCTTGTAGGTCAGTCTCTGAATACGATTCTGGTCAAGCTCACCAATGAGCCCTGTCTTAGCGAGCCCGACAATCTGAGTCAGTGCGTACGCTGTTGTCACTCAGCAGCCTCTCACACAGCTAATCATCTCCTCGTTGAAACACGTCTCTCTCCAGCACCATGACTGTACTGTCCTCCTCTCCCTAACTGAACTGCCTCAGTTTCCTCCCTGGCTTTGCGGTCTCTCTGTGCTTTCTGAAAGGATTTCTCCTCTTTTCAGCCCACACTAATTGTTGTGTGGGGGGGTGAGATCAAATGAATCTCTTCTTGCCTTAGATCTCCGGCATCTACAACATTGGTGTCTATTGACAGTGAGAAGTACTTTACAGGATTGTTGCAAGAAGGAACGAATCGAATAGTATGTATAAGATAGAAACATTCAGAAGAATGATTTTCATGAACATCCTGCCTATTTGACCTCTAGAGGAAACACATAAGCGCAAAATGTTTCACAACGTAACTTACTGAAGAAAACATTTTTATATTTTAAACAAGGTATTAATTAAACTTTATCTATTCATAAAGCTTTTGATAAGCCACCAAAAACGGTACAACTAAAACTGGCTAGGCAAAAGGAGGAAAAAAATTATCAAGGCATGTACACCTGTTAATAAGCTGGAAACAGAACTGTGCTTTAGTGTTAGCTTTTAAAGTGTATTTTCAGAGAGGCTGATACAACTCTTAGATGAATAGACTGAATACAGATCCTCAAGTTACAGTGAGAAGATTGTTAGGATAACATGGACAGATTGTCTTAATTAGAGAAGGGATTAAGAAACCACTGATCTTATTACTTAATATCATTTTCTTTTCCCCACCCCCAAAACAACCTGAATGAAAGGGATAGAAGGAAAACTTGTTCTGGGACGTGTTTCAAACTAAACAATTAAAATGCTGTGATCTAAAGAAGAACTGGCAGGCACAGCAACTGAACCAAAAACAAGACTTGAAACAGATCTTAGCCAAAATAGATTCTTTAGTATATTACAAAAGAAACCAATAAGGAATGTGAGTTTACTCACATAAATTGATAGAAAAATTGGCAAAGTACGTGAGGATACGTGTCAAGTTTGATACTTACCTCATATTTAAATAAATTCTACATGGACTAAATATAAACAAAAACTTATTTAAAACACATATATATTTGGCCAATCTTTACACAGAAAATAAATATCAAGATAGAAACACACTTCAGAACAACAACAGTGGATAAAAATCACAAAAGAAAAAGTTAGTACAAAGACTACCCTAGCATTTAATACTTCATTATGTGAATAATATTGTACATAAGAAATGTAAAGACAAATAGCTGGGTTAAGCGGGGCTTCCAATCTTAGTTTTGTGAGCAATCTCCACATTGATTTCCGCAGTGATTTCACCAATCTACACTCCCACCAGCAGTGGAGTAGGGTTCCTTTCTCCCCACAGCCTCTCCAGCATTTGTTATTGGTTGATTTCTTGATGATAGCCATTCTTTAGAGCTAAATCTTAGAAACAACCCAAATGCCCATCCACTGAAGAATGGATAAAAAGATGTATTTTTATATGATGGAGTATTACTCAGCTATAAAAAAGATAAACTCGAGGATTTTGTAGGTAAATGGATGCAACTAGAGACCATATTCATAAGTGAAATAAATCAGACCCACATGTGTAAACATCATATTGTCTTCCTGGTATAGGAACCTGAAAGAATAGGTAAAACTCAAAACGTACAATAGATGATAGGAAAGGGAAAGAAATTGCTGTAATGAAGGAATGACTGGGGTGAGGGAAAGAAGGAAAAGGAAAGAAGGAAAGCTGCGATAACTGTACTGCTGATGTCTGATGGCATATTGGATTTTGAAGGTAACAATATGCAATGGAACTACCATGGTAAATTCCTACCATCTTGTCTAGTGAAACTCTGTATTATCTCTAATGTTTTATCTAATAATTATTTTCTTATTCTCTTTAATGGTTCAAACAATCTTCTATTCTTACATCTGGTAATCTGAGCAATGTATTTGAAGATAACAATATGCAATATAACAAGCACTGTTAATCCCTATTATTTTGTCTTGAAACCCTGCATCACTTTAAATGTTCTTGCTTTGGTTTGTTTATGTTTGTGATGCTGGTGTGCTGCTATTCTCTCTTTTTGTTGTTTTTCATTTCCTACTCTTTTTAAAATAAAATTTAAAAATTTAATTAGTAAATAGAAGTGTAAAGGCAAAATTAGGTATGATATCTGCAACAAATATATGCAAACAAGTTAATGTCTCTAATATAGAAAGAAACGTTTAAAAATAAAAATGATACTGCTCAATACTACTACAACTACAATGATATAGTCAAAGTACATGAACAAGCAATTCACAGGAAAATAAATATATTTAAGATATAGTCAGTAGTGATCAAATTAATGAGATATAAAAAAACATTATTGCCTTGCAAATTAGAACAATACCCTATGTGCTAGGGAAGATTTACCAGATATGCAGTCATTTGTTCAGCCCATGTGGAAAGAAACTTCATGTCATATACACCTGTCAAACAGTCTCTCACTGTCTAAAAATATCCATCTACTTTGACTCAACAGACTTCTAGGGAGATATATAGAAAGAAGACCAAAGTTACAGGATGATCATTCAAGAAGCCAAATGTCTAACAATAAAACTATTGTTTAAAATAGCCAGAAAACTATATAGAGACACAATTAAAATCCCCACAATGTACAGTTTATCTTAAAAAGAAGAAAATTACACTTAAAATGTTCAATTTATGCCCCCCAAAACCAGTGTGTACAATAAAAAAAATCAAAGAGGAGGCAAATAGTAAGTAATCTAATGTGGGAAACAATGTTCTTAAAATAATTTTATTATATTCTTTTTCAAGATTTTCAGAAAGAACCATAATTTTATGGGAAAATATTAATAAAAAGAATCTGAGGACTAAAAACCTGAACCTGCTGGTAACTTGGTAGGTGATAGGATCTGCCATCTGTTGATTCTGCTACAGCAAGTGCTTCTTCACAGTGTCTCATTCTGAAAAGCCACTGCATTTCAGGTGTGTAAGATCTCAGGTACCATGTTGCATCACTGGAGCTGGGGGCTGTGCTGAGGAATGAAGGAACCTAGGGCCTTGCCCCTGTGAAGCAAGTCATCTACCCCCAAATAGCTCCTCAGTAGCAGTACTCATTTCTAAGCATGTGTAAGCCACATTTCACTACTAAGGGTCAGATGGTAAATATTTTTGGCTTCATATCTGTACAACCTCTATTACAATTACCCAGATCAATCATGGAGTATCAAAGAGGCTTAGAGAGTGTGTGAACAAATAGCTCTGTCCCAACAAAGATTTTACTTAGGACACCAAAATCTAAATTTCATTTAAAGTTTTACTTGTCACAAAAATCTTTCTCTCTCTCTCTCAATCTGTCTCATTTTTTAAATCATTTAAAAGTCTAAAAACCATTATGAGCTCACAGGTGGCACAAGCACAGGCAGCAGGCTGGTTCTGGCCCAGGGCTTGTAGTTCACTCACCCTGGATCTAAAGCAGAGCAATGCACCTTTAGAACATCAGTCAGACAAGCAGCTGGGTTTGATTAGTACTTGCTGTATGCATGAGTTGAAATACCACATCAAACCCCTTGAATATAATTGTTCTATTTTATAAAAAATAAAATAATACTGATGACTACAGTGCTTATTAGGAGTGCATTTTAAAACCCTGTACGGAGCCAGGCACGGTGATGCAACCCCATAATCCCAGCTCTTGGGAGGCTGAGGCAGGAAGATCCCTGTGAATTTGACGCCAACCTTAACTATATAGGAAGACCTTGTCTCAAAACAAAACAAAAACCAAACAAAAATTCCTGTATTGAGCCTGTTTTATGGTTAGTGTAGTCTGCATTCATTCTTGCCCATAGGAGCTACTCCTACCCCTACTCCAGGAAATGAACTGGACTTTTGCACTGAACTAAAACAGTCTACCCAAGTTGCTAAATTGCCCAGGCTGGGCTGGAACTCACAATCCTTCTGCCTCTGTTTCACAGAACACTGGAATTACAGGAGTGTACCACCAAACCAGCTGATCGACTCTTATGATAAAGACAGATCCTAAAATATTTTTACAAGGACTTAAACCATTTGACTTCCAGTCCCAGCCCAAATTCTTTCACTGAGTTAAATTTTTAGTATCATGACTTTGTGCTTAACAGAAGCTTCATTTTACTACTACTCATTCCTGGAAAAACTGTGAAAACATAATCTAATACATGATCTACTAACTCTTCTGGGAAGATGTCTCTCATCGCAAGTGTAACCCTGCACAATTCCCACACAAGTCAAACAAAGTCCACCTAAGACATCTATGCTAGAAAGGTTCAAAGGTTGTTAAAGTCACAGGAGCAGCCACTTCTCTCCCAAGCCACATGGAGGTTCTTGCTCCCTGTCAGAGCTATTTCACTGAGGTAGACCCTTCTTCCATGTGTAAGACACTCATCACTAAAGTAAGAGTTAACTGATATTTCTGGCATAACATTTAGCCTGCCAGTAGCCAGTCTATTGATCAGCACTTTCAAAAACACACATGTCCTTGATTTATTTATCTATTAGAATGACCAGGCCTAGGCTGTTGATAACCTCATGGCAAAAGAATAGACAAAAATACTGATAGCAATTAGAAGTGACTGGGCAGTGCAATCCTCGTGTTTAAAAATCAACTCGTGGTAACATCACGGGTACTAAGTGGACATACAGATGGACACACAAAGTAGCCCAGGATATGCCTACATGGCCCTTCACTTCCAAATACACCTGGAAAAGAGTCGGGGCTCCTCACTTCACAAATTCTAAGTACTTTTTAACTCTGTAACAGTGTTTGTAACAAGAACAAAATTCTGCTTGCTTATCTGATCATCAGTCATGTACTACAGCCTCTGTGCTATTTTCACAAACAACACCTCCACATAACTTCTTTAATTGTTCCAGACAGCTGTCATTTTCAAATACTTGACAGCACTCCTCATTACAAAACCATACTACAATCAAGGAGAAAATGAATTAATGCATAACTGGATGCCTTCACGGTACTCGCACACACATCTAGGAACACAAAGAATTCTGCAATTGGAAACAGCTGACACATCCAAAAATCAATCTGGACTACAAATAAGGTATATTTAACGCAGATATTCACAACGCCTTACACTATAAATCCTTAAATGAGAAACAAATTCATGACAGGCTTTTAGCTAAATATTTCTTCCAAGGTTTTTATTTCCCTGAAGCACAGATATAAATTTGTTGGCCACTATGAACCTTCTAGGAGATTTGGCAGAAGAAACCACCTTATAAAAGCTAATGCTTCATTTTTATTCTGTCTTCTTACCTCCAACATTTCACAGTGGGATTTATTTTCATATATCTCTTATATGCACAGATTTTGGTGCTTTCAAACTGCTGAGTAAAGGTCTTCTTTTGCTCTTTCTGCATTCTCTGCTTGGGTGAGTTCATCCAGTATCATGATTTTAAATAACTCCTATGTTAGGGCAGTTTTCACTTCATGCACCCATCAGGCACCCTTTCCTTGTGGTCCAAATGCATATATGAAACCACTTCCATGATCTGCACCCTGGATATGTTTCATGGGGATCTCAAAGTTAACACGGCCCAACCAGAATTTGGGGATGTCTTTCCACATAGTGCAAAAAAATCACTCCTCTCTCACTCTTTTCCTACACAAGGCACCTCCATCTACCCTGTGGCTTAAGTCCAAAGTCTGGAGTTACCCTTTCACTCTCTCCTAACCTCCAGAAAAACCACCTGGCAAACAGCTGCACACCATCTGTGTCTCTCCTCCTAGGGGAGGGAGTTTCAGAACAGTGCTGAGAGAGAGCAGGTGAGATGCAGACATGCAATTAAGCATGTACTAAAAATACTAGACTTAGTAACAAACACTGTGTCAAACATTTTGTATTAAATGATTCTTACCTTCCAGATTAGGATGGATGAATGATGTTGATTATGTCCAGTGTGGATTATAAGGTGTTCTCATTTTCCAGTAAGAAACCAGAAATCACCTGGGGTGAGCCTTAGTGGCAGAGTGCTTGTTTCGCGTGTGCAAGAACTTAGGTTGCACCCCAGCACTGAGAACAACAAAAGCAAGAACTAGAAATGCCCCAAAGGTCCTCTAGAATGGAACTGTTTAATTTTGTAGCTCTATATTGGAAGTGTATGTGTTTGTTCAAAACAATAAAGCAGATTTACATGTAGACACAGAAAAATAACCAGATATATCATCAAGAACTAAAGTCTTAAAAAAAAAAGTACAGGTAAAGCAAAGCTACACTTTAGAATTTTGAACACAGCATATGTGGCACAGTGATCCTACTGCTTCTGAACATGAACCAGATGGGGTTAAGCAAGTGGAAGTGATTTTATTTTAAAGATAATAATAAAAAGAAAAAAGAACAACAATAGCAAAATACAAACAAAATAAAGCAAGGACATTATAAGCTCAGGGCAGAGATTAATGCAATGGAGACTAAAAATATACAAAGAGTTAATGAATCAAAGAGTTGGTTCTTTGAAAAAATAAATAAAATTGGAAGTGATTTTATATGGACCCTCAGAAGACGAGGACTTGAGGCCATGTGGCGAGCAGGCCGATGTAGCATAGCTGTGATGGAGAAGTGCTTGAGCTTTCCTTGGGCTCCTGCTCTGCCCAGGCCGGGTGCACACCTCTTCCCCCACCACCAACTCAGGACCAGCATTGTAAATCTTGACACTCTAGATCCAAAAATGAGAGGATCAGAGACTTACTGAGGTCAGGCCTACAAGAAGAGACAAAATGCTAATGGCAAAGAGGAAGAGTTTGACGAAAGCAAAGGAATCTTTCCCCAGGAAAGTATTCACGAACAAACCAGAATGAAAGTCTAGGCCAAAGGACAGGCCGAGCAGCAACTGGGCTAGAAATCTGTCCTGCTCTCACAGCACCCTCTCAACGCCAGGGGAGTTGGACTGTGTTGCTAGTCCAGAATCCAAAGGAAAAGGTGATGTTTCACATTCTGGGATGCTGTATGCTCCCAGCAGGGGAGGTGAGCCAGGTGTGCTCACCTTTTGGCCACCTGAGTCCTCACCTGAGAAGGTGACAGGCTATGTGGTACCAGCTCATTATAGAAGGAAAATCTCATTTTCTTCTGATCAGCATCCTAGGCCAAAATAGAAGATCACTGTGCAGTCACAAAAATTTTTTACTATTTTTTGAGAAAATAAAAATCTGAAAAATGTACTTCAGACTACTAACAGGTGTTCTCTCTTGGGGCACAATCATGAGGAATGTACACTTTTTAAGTACTGTGTTTTTGTAAACAATGTTCTCTGCTGAGCCTGCTTTCCTTCATATAGACATAAAGTGCCAGTGATGAGTGATTATTAAGGGCAAACTTCTCACGCTGCTCACAAAGGACACCCTGAAGCATCTGTACAGTACAGGCAGGGAATTGGGTTTTCTCCCAGAGTATTCACAGTCAAGCATCCTCTACTTTTGGGTATGAATGTCATAAATTAGAATCATTTGACTATCTGTTAGTTGTAAATCTCTTGCGCATGTTTTGTAAAACAAACAGATACCTTAATTGATGCACAAAGATCTTTCCACTGGACAGAGGCTTTCCCAGAGATAAACATGGACAGGTGTGCTCTAAACCCAAGAGATGTATTGAAAATCCTAATGAAAAAGACACAAGTCATAGGAAGGTACAGGAAGTCAACAATTTAAGTGTATGGACTGTGAGTTCCAACATGGAATCAATTTATGGAAATATATATATATACTTTTAAACTTTTAATACTTATTAGTAATATATGTCTCAATGAGAGATATATAATATACTATATATACATATATATATATATATATATATATATATATATATTAGCTACTTCAGTTTTCACACCAGCAAAGAATAAGAATCATAACTGGCAAGGGTTAATGTTTAGAAACCTAGGATCACTTTAACAGCTTTGCCTTCCTAGAGCAAAAGAAGATCTAACCATGGCAGCAGAGATGGCACTGCTTTATCTCTTCCCCAAGCATAAGCATTTGCACGGAACTATATGGTTACTGCAGATGTACTATTTAGAGAATTTCCTATTACACTTCAGTGTTCCCTTTATGAACACTTGTAGTGTTATGGCTTGAATCAAGACGTTCTTCGGATGCTGAATGTGCTCATAGGTGGTGCTTAGTAGAGGTGTCTGGATCATGAGTGTGTGATATTATGATTAAGGGTATGTGCTACTAGGTTAGTATAAATAGTTTAGGATAGTTCTGGGTGTGACCAAATGGATTTACTGAAAACAGAAGTCTCCCACTGGTGTGGGTGGCACCAATCTCTGTGCTTATAGCCCAGATGGAATAGAAAGGGAAAGAACAAGAAAGTTTCCCTGTCTTCCGCCCTGCCGTGGACTGTTTCTCCTCTGCCATGCTGCCCTGCCTTGGAGCCAGCCACCTATAAACTGAAACCTCCACGAACTGTGAGCTGTAACAAACCTTCCTTTAACTTGTGGGTGTGGGTACTTTGTTCCAGCAACAAGAAAGTAATGAAGACATATTAGGAAGAACATTTCCTCCAGCTTCCATGTCAGGGAAAGCTGACTGCTGCTTTTCCTCAAGTGGGAACATTTGTAACTCAGGGACTGGATAAATTTCACTTTTTGGAACCAGATGAGGTCGAATACATATTCATGATTCTGTACAGTCTACTTCCAAGTACCGAGTTCTCCCTGACTTCATTTTAGTGCTTCCCCCATTTTCCTTTGTCCTTCATATCTAATTTCATTCTTACTGAATTTTGCACAGTTCATTGTTTCATACTATATTCTAATGTGTATTCTGGTGTTTTCATCTGGAAGAGGTCCAGGGTTCCCTCTAAACATGACGCTAAAGTGAATTACATGAAAAGCCCACTTCTTACAAGTTAGTGTCTCTACACGTGACAATATTCCAGTCATGTGGGGGCTAAACTCAATCCACAGTGTTCCAGCAGCCAGACTGGTGCAGAGCCCTAGTTTTTCCTCTTAACAGCCACGTAATCTTGAGTGGTGACAAACTTTCTGTGTTTTAGAGAAGGCAGTAAGCTATCCCTTGGCACGCTTTCAGTGGCAGGTAACAAAAAACCCAACCAAAGCATTTTAAACAAAAAAGGACACTTATTGTCTCTTTATTAAGAAGTCTTAATCAGTCATCAGTCAGTTCCAAGACTGACTGATATAACCCAGTAACCGCATCAGGGCTCAAGGTCCTCTACATTTCATTCCATCCAACCCCTGCCCATTCCTGGGACATCATCTCACTCTCTTGGGCACGTCATTCTTTGTAGCCATGCATCACTTGCTAGTGACAGTATCCAAAGATAGGAAAAAGTCGTATTTACCTTTCATCCAAACATTTTTACTAGCCTTTCTCATCTCAGAATTGCCAGGCCTGCCTAGACCAGCAGTTATTTGGCAAGGCAAATTAGACCATGTGATTTTGTTAACCATCTGCGATCTGCTCCATGGAGAAAGACTGAAAAGGGGCCAGTAAGGAAATGCTCATTTGGGGAAAGCTAAAGAAACAAGTACTGTACAGCACAAAAGACAGAGGTGAGACAATGAGGAGAAAACTATTAGACTTCCACTCTATTTTCTGTGACACTTTGTTTTAAATGATGTGTGGACAGGACACAATGCGGAACAATCAGAACAATAAAAGTAAATGTTATCTCTTTTGTTATATTAAGGACATTATTCATGACACTATTAAGTATGAGTAACATGTACTCTTTCTACAATGTTCATAGTCCACTTGTTTAAACACAATAATTCTTCACACTTCTGGAACATATCGTACCTTCAGAATCTGGTGAACATTTTTGCTGACCTTGTACACACTGCACCTGTGCACTTCTGAGAGATCCATGTACTTACTCATCTGTCTACTGTGTCAGCTGAAGGGTCTTGGCCTTTGGATGCCACTAAGATACCCAGGTTTACATCCATAAACAAAGCATTTCCTTGAAACGGGACGTCACGCTCATCCTCCTGGTCCCCAAGATCATCTAGGGTCACACGGGTATGGCCTCCACCATGGCCCATGGACTCTGGAAGGAGACTGCGTCTCTGTCTCCCCCAAAGCTGGTTCTCATGCTCAGCATAGCACCTGGTGCAATAAAGCCCATACTCCAACAGGAATAGCTTCCTTCTCACTGACCAAGCTCTATTTGTAAACCAAGATGACCATCAATTAATTTACTTATTTATTTTTGATTTTGGGCTTCAAGTGCCTTGTGCTTGTTAAGAAAGTGTTCTGTCACTGAGCTATACCCCCCAGCCCTCACCAATGGACATGAGTTAAAGCATTTCCAGTGCATGAGGAAAATCTCTTTCCAACCCACCCTAGTTATAAACTATTACATAAAGATACTCAGGGGTGAGTTTTCTTGGAAAGTAGTCAAATATCCTTAATGGAGGGGAGCAGGTGAGAAAGAAAGCGAAAGAATGAACTAGGAGACAAAGAGGAATTAATGAGAAATAAAAATTAAAGAGCCCAGAGGTTGGAAACACCATGGCCCATTGACCAGGCCTTTCCTTATATGTGCAGAGTGTGCTGATGTTCTTTATGTGCTTTCATGTGGCTTGAAAAGCAGGACTTGTTCAAGGAAGGAATTCTTATTACTGCTTTATAGGTTAGCAAATTGAGCAAGGTAAACTTGTGACATTTTTGTGGTCATATAGCCTCCTGATGTGGGGAGAAGACACTGAGCATGAACAGCTGAGGCCTTTCTGGGATTTTCTTTCCAGAGCCAGCCTCCTTTGAATACTTAAATTCCTTCTCAGATGTAACTTCTTTGTTTTTTTTTTTTTTTGTTTTTTTTGTTTTTTTGTGGTACTGGGGATCGAACTCAGGACCCTGCGCTTGCTAGGCAAGCGCTTATTCCACTGAGCTATATCCCCAGCCTGATGTAACTTCTATATGCCTCTCAACAATTCGCAAATTACCCCAGTCATTTTTTGTCAGCATGTAGAAGCATACCTGGCACATGGCAGGAACTCAATAAATATGGAAGAAAGGACAAAAGGAAAGGAGGGAGAGAGGGCTAGAAAGGGGGAGGAAGGAAAGAAGGGAGGAGAAAAGGAGAGACAGGAACAGGGACTGAATGATCCGTGCTGCCCGCCACGGGCTAAGGGGCCAGCCCCGTAAGAGAGGTTTTCACTTGTCCTCTGTCTCTCATGTCTTTTGGATAATTTTGTCCAATTCTAGACAGAAATACTAGGGAGCCCAATTCAAAAGCACGTTCTCTTTACAGTCATCATGAGGGCATTATGACTCCACTTTGCCACGTTTCAAAACTCTGACTTTGAAAATGGAAGACAGTTGATGGTGTTCCTAATGCCAAAACAGGTTTCATCAAATTGTACAGTGAATGTTTAAATTTTGAAAATGTATTACAGCAGAAGACACATTGCCATGAATTTCTCTCGTAATACTCTCCCTTGCTTTAAACTCACTTATCCTGCAATATTTGCCCTTTCAGAAGCCGGTCTGGAAGGCTTCCTTCATGAGTGTTATTATGAGCTGTGATAAAAGAAATACAGTCAGTGTTGCTGCGGGGTGTCATCCAAGGGAAAGGCAGGCTCGTAAAACACATTACAGTGTGTCCTCATCCACCTTGTTCACTGAGTTGGCACCATGTGACTTCTGGCTCTTCTCCAAAGTCAAAATGACCTGAAAGGACATCAAGGCTGCCATATGAGCACAACTAAAGGTGCTCAGGGAAAGAAAACTGGAACACACCTGTGATTCCAGCACTTAGGAGGCCAAGGCAGGAGGGTCTCTGAGTTTAAGGCTAGCCTGGGCTACACAGTGAGTTCAATACCAGCCTGAATTAGAGTAAGACTCTGTCTCAAAAAAAACCTCATAAAGGCCCGGGATATAGCTCAGTGGCACAGCACTGGCAAGTGCAATGTCCTGAGTTACCAAAAAAATAACAAAGAAAGGACTCCCAGAACTGCTTCAGAAAATGACAAGAACGAGGGAAAATATTTTGAGGGAAATTAATGGCAATGCATCTTTTGTTATAATCACTTTTTATAAAACTTAAATAGTCATCATACTTTCAGTCACACTATGCACCCTGCCTTTAAAGCTTCCAAGAGCTTATTTCCTTTCATTTCATTTTTAATGTGTGCGGTCTGGCCAAAATGCACAATTCACTGTTCACAGGATCAATCCCTGCTCCAAGAATTACCCCAAGGTATGCAATTCTTGAACTTCTTTGTAGGAACTTCCGTTTCCTCTTCTACTTCAATATGAACAACTCCTACTCAGAAGTCACATACTTGACATAGGAAGGCCAACACAGTGGCTGTCCTTCCGAGCAAGCATTCCCTGCTGTCCTCCATGAAGGTAATTCTTTCCACCAAGTTCTCAGTCACTACCCTGTGTCATTTCAACGCTGAGCACATCATACTTGACTTATTTGAATGTCTTAAACCTCCTGCCCGCATTTCTTCAAACAAGATCTGAAGAAACTGGTAGGAATTGAATAACCTAAAGGAGAAGGGATCTTGGTGAAGTTAACAGCCCTGTGGAGTGGAAGAAGCACAGAGGCACATCGCGTAAAAACGCAAAGTAGGAAAGGACGTTACGCTACAAGGTGGAGTGCACAGGGAAATAGATGAGCTTTGTCCCAGTGGTTTTGGAGAGTCCATAAAACTTGGCATGCAGCAGGGACATCAATAGTCATGTGAGCAAGCATTTTTCAGGCAAAAAAATTCTCCATTTTATTAAATCCTACCTAATCCACACATACTATTTGAGCTAGGGCTTAATGATTGCTTAGTGTCTCTGTTTCTCTTCTAACCTTTTTCATAAATTAATATTTGAAATAAGCTTAGTCTAGGTCAATAGAACCTACAGTCAATAGTTCTACAGTCAAGAAACAAAGCCCATTTGTATTTTCTAAAAGTGAGCCAATTTAGGGTATGAGATTAATTTGAATAAAATATTGCATCATCAAGGTAAAACAGTTCACTTATACTTGTACTTTCTACCAAATATTACTTGCTTTTCCCCAAAATACAACAACCCTTTCATTGCAGGTTGGTGCCCTTTTGTAGAAAAGCATCCCTTCTCCATGGGTGTCTTTCTAGGCCTGACTCTGCCTGACAAGTCAGCCCCTAACTCTTGCAAAGACAAAGCATTTGCTTCTTAAAAGTGATTTCACTTTAAAAATGCCATTTTCTGAAACCAACATTTCACATTTTTCTAGTGAATTCTGAAGTGTTGCTTTTACAGCAATAGCTTGTCAGACAAGGAGATGGAAGAAGTAGCTAAGAAAGTTTACCTTTTCTCTCCTTCCCTGCTCGGGACAACAAAACTATATGGAAGAGAAGAGCTAGCAAAAGACAGAACAGAGATTATTAGAAAAAGAAGTGTTCATGAGTGGACTACAGAATGCAACTGGACTAAGTGATTGATAAGGACGGGTTAAAAGGACATATGCTTTGGATTTTGCTTTGAGGGGGAAAACTTCCATCTAATACACGTTTAAATTCTTGTCTTGGAAAGGCTCTGAAATGTATATCCCCACACACCATTATGGAATGACTGATGGTGTGTTAGCTTTCTGTTGTTCTGATAAACTATCCGGGAAAATCAACTTCAAGGAGGAAACATTTATTTGGCTCATGGTTCAGAGGCTTTGGTCCATGGTCTGTTGGCACTGTTGTTTCTGGGCCTGTGGTGCAGCAGAACATCATGACAGAGAGGGTACAGTAGAACTGCCTCGAAGAAGCTGGGAGCAAACAAAGGCAAGGAGGGCTGGAGACAAAACATATCCTTCAAAGTTACACCCACATGATCTCTTTCCTCTGACAAAGGACCACCTCCTCAAGTCTCCAGCACTTCCTAGTAGACCATTAAATTGTAAGTACATAAATGAATTAATCCATTTAGAGGTCAGAGCCCCGTGATTCACAGGCTTCACGTCCAAAGACTGCCGCACTAGGAACTAAGCCTTCAACATATGACCTTCTGTGGGACATTTAAAATCCATACCATGATAGATGGGCATTTATTGATATGATTTTCATCTCTTTCCAGTAAAGACTTACATTCATAAGAATGGGGGCACTAGAGAAGAATTTGAATGCTGGGCCTCCCACTTACTAATTGTGTCAAACGGGAAGAACAGGTACTTCCCAGGACTGCTGGGAAGATTCAGTGAGATAACGTACAGAAAGTACCCACTGTTGTATTTAACGATCACTCTTTAAAACTTAATTATTGGCATTACTTTACAGTCCTCATTTTCCTTCACTTTCTCCTGTCTCTGCTCATCCAACTCTAGGCCCTCACACTGCACAGTTTCTGAGTAATCCTCCAACATGTCCCAACACAACACTGTTGGAGGCCAGCATGAGGCCTGTCTCAGATAATGTGCTTTTGAGATGTACTAACTTCTAAATTTCTGAATGACTTCTAGAAAATACCTGTCATTGAATTCTTAGTTTTATAAAGACATCCCCATGATAAGGACAACCTTAGCATTCAAGTAGAGTCAGCTGCATCTTGTGCAGCACTTAGTGCTCCTGGGGGAAAACAGCGAACAGATGAAAGAATAAGGACAAGAGAGAAAAGCTGGGGTCAGGTGGAGCCCTCTCTCTCCTGATGGGAGGAAAAGGAATTGAGCAACCACTGCAGGGACATTTATTTATACATTTGACAAAATTAGTACCACAAGAAACAGGGTTGCCTAGATACTAATGACTGGAATTGTCTCAGGCAGATAGTTTGATTGCCTTAGGCAGTCCGGCCTTGCCCCCACACACGTGACCAATTTCCAGCCTCAGCAGCTCCCTACGGGAGCCTTTCCCAGGATTGTGCGCAAGCCCCTATCCTAAAGTCATATGAGGGCTGGGGTTATAGCTCAGTGGAATAAGCGCTTGCCTAGCAAGCGCAGAGTCCTGAGTTCGATCCCCAGTACCGCAAAAAAAAAAAAAAAAAAGTGCTTGCCGCTAAGCACTAAGGCCCTGAGTTCGATCCCCGGTCCCGGAAAAAAAAATAAAAATAAAAAAATAAAGTCATATGGATTTGCTATATAAAGAAGGATGATTCTTCATTCCTACTCAGAAGTAAGGTCAGTATGTGGTGTGCATACCTAAAAGCTAACTAACCTATCCTACCTCCCATTACAGGTCTGTACACCTCAGACTGCACATTAGCAGAGGCTTTGAAGGACGCTTCCTCCTTCCACACTGAGTCCTTAGGAAGACTCCACTTTCAGCTCACACCTCCTTCGCACTAGGTCAAAGGGGAATAGGAAACAGACTCAACTGCACAAGACCCAGGTGTTTAGGTGTTTTCCTCCTACATCTCAAAAAAATAACACCGTAAGAGGAGATCTGGAGTTTCATGAACTATTTCTGATGTCCGTCTTCTGGGGGAACTGCAAACAGAAACAGCTGGAAGTGCTGGGCCGTCATGCCTGAAAGCAGCTTCCATTTTCCGTTCTGGATTGATTTTAAAACATGATATCATTCCCAGAACTGTTCAGAATAATTCTACTTTTACCTACCCACCCATCCTCCTTTGCTTTTAATCAGTCCTCTGGATCAGACGGCATGCAAGATCTTAACATTAAAATCTGCCAAAAATGTTAAAAAAAATCTGTCAGCGCAAATCTGTTAATAGTTAGGGACAGTTTATTAAAATACATATTTTAACTATACTGCATTCAAGGAAGAGAACAAGTTATTTGCGAGATGCCTCACTGCTGACCCAGCAATGATGTGTCGAGGTGTGGCAGTTCAAAACTACTCAGCCACAAAGTGTGACGACCAAGTGGCTGGATTTGTGATCTGAAAGGGTAGGAAGGAAAATAAAAATTGCAAATAATTAACTAAGTTTGATGTGGGCTCCTGTTCACAAATACATATCGCCTTGTTTTTGTTTGGAGTTGCTATCTTGAATGTTCCAGTGAGATAAAAATCCTAATTGATGGAGGAAAGGGCTTTGTAGTAAAATACAAATTTGAGGCCAGCAGAGGGAGTTGGCAACAAAGGGATTCATCTGCCAAAGCCCAATCCTTAACCAATGTCCAGTTCTCCTGGCTGAACAATAAACAAAGTAAATTCCAGCTGTGCCCAAAAGTTTGTGCGGAGGGCTTCACAGCGCCGAGCTGTTTCAGAACAGCTAGATAAGCCTAATGATCTCGCTGGGAGCTGAGGAATAGAGAGGGAATTCAAGCTGCTAAAAACACGGTGCAAGTACTCTTAAATCCACAAGGCATTTCATCCCATACGAGCAACCAATTAAGAAATCATCAGGAGTTTTCACTTAAAAAACACAAGTAAAATTTCCTTTAAAAGTGACTAGGAAAAGAAAAATAAAAGTGACTAGGCTTTCAAGACCAGCTCCTAGCAGGGTGTGGTGGTGCATGCATGTAATCCCAGCACTCGGGAGGCTGAGGCAGGAGGATCCTTGTGAGTTTGAGACCAGCCTGGGCTACAAAGTGAACTCTAGGCCAGCCTAAACTACATAGTGAGACCCTGTCTCAAAAAGAGAAAAAAAAAATCAGCTTCTATTGTTGGGTGACATAAAGACTCTAGAATTTCTTTCAGAGGTACACCCCCCCCACACACACAAAACAAACCAAAAATTAATACTGTACTATCCCATCCTCATCCATCCTCCCCAACCCCTGTGCTACCAATTTAGTTGTTTGCTGATTAGTCAAAAAGTTGAAAATGCTCATACACGGTACCTGACCCTTCATAAACCTGTGTCTTCACGTGACTTGTCTTGTGTGGTGACACTTTCAAAGGCGACACAAATGTTTTGTAAAAGCCGAGAGTAGCACAGCTTTCACAGGAGAGGGTGATGAGCGTCTGTGTCTTCCAATAGATAAAATTCCTTCCAGTCCCTTCTGAGACACCATTCCCTTTGGCCAAAGTTTCCCACTTACAGTGGCTACCAAATCCCTTCCTCTCTTTGGATCCTTCCTCAGTGCGGGCGCTATGTTGTGCCCACACTGCCCTCTTCCTTAAGCCTCTTACTGCCAGGTGCTTGATGCCCACCCCCGCCCCGGCCCAGCCTCTCACCTGCCAAGTGCATGAAGCTCTAGAGAAAGAGGAGCTCCATTGTTTTATGACCCCATGCCTTTCTCCTCATTTTCTTACAACCAAATTTACATCCAGAGTGACCCGCTCTTCTTAAGACACAGCTAGAGAGGCTTCTAACTGTGACTAACATGTGTATGTGTGATCAGCAATCACCCCAGAATGTTTCCTCCTTCTCCCCACCCTGTATGCAACCACTGTTCTAATAGCTACCATCACTGAATGCTTTCTGTAGTTTTTAACTTCACATGAATGAAGCCATGTGTGTGCTTTTTCATTTCTGGTTTCTTTCATTCAACATAAAGGTTTTGAGATTTGGTTTGTTACTTCATGTTTTGGTGGTTCATTCTTTTATGTGGTGAGTAGGATTCTATCAGTTCTATATCTTGTAATTTACCCATTCACCATGAATATATGTGCTTTTTTCCAGTTTGGGCTATTACCAGAGAAGCTACTACCAACATTCCTGTACAGACCTGTTTTTGCAAACAGGTCTTCACTTTCTTGGGCATAAATTCATGAGAAAAAGTCCAGAGTCTTAGAGTATGTGTGTATTTAATTTCATAAGACACTACCAAATACTTCTCCCAAAACAGCCTCATGTGAGTGTTCCAGCTGTTCTGCACTCTTACAAAGACTGGAGTTATCACTTCTTAATTCTCTTCATTCTGATGAATGTAAAGTAGTTGATGATTATGACTTCAATTTTCACTTTCCTGGTGAAATGATAGTAATTATAGTGAGCAACTTTTCCTGGATGTACTGGCCATTCCTGGATATCCTGGTGTGGTATGGAAAGTGTACCAAATGCTCTGTCCATTTTAATTAACTTATTTATTGATTATAACAATTATAACATGTATCTTACCTCATTTTCTTGATAGTATCTTTGGGTGAGCAGTTTTCAATGTTGAGGAAGTTCACTTTTCCCAGGTTTCCCTTTTCTTTTATAGTTTAGATTTTTTTGGGTCCTCTTTAAAAACATTTTTTCCTGCTTCAGGAGTACAAAGATTTTCTCCTGAATTTTCTCCCAGAAATTTTAAGTGTTGTGTTTTAATTTTAGCCTTATGTTTAGGCCCATGAGCGTCTGAAATTAACTTTCGTGTATGGTGTAAGATTGTGATCAGTGTTTTTCCCCTGGAGTGATCCAGTCATTTCACAGTGAGTTATTGGAAAGACTTTCTTTACCATTGAAAGGGGCCATTGGTGACTTTGTACAAAATCAACTGAGAAGACTTCTTTCCAGACTCAAAATTTTGTTCCACTGATTAAGTTATCGTGACACTGAAAGTGACCCTCTTGATCAGCATTACTTTTGTAGAGTGTAATGAAGTAGAGCAACTCCTCAAAGATTTTTCCCCACAAAATCCTTGGCTATTCTAGGTCCACTGTATTACCAAATACACTTTAGAATCAACAAGCAACTTTTATATATCTGCTGGACATGTTGACTGAGATTGAAACAAAATGATATATCAGTTTGGAAAGAAATTACATCCTAAATGTACTAAGTATACTAACGGTTAAATAGTATACTCCCCTCCATTTACTTAGATTTTCTTTGTCATCTCTTGACAGAATTCTGCAGTTTTCAGTGTATACATTTCACATGTATTTTAGTAAACTTATTCCTTAATATCTTATTTTTAATACTATTTAAAATTGAATTTTCAAGATTTCATTTACCCCTTTTCATTAATATATAGAAAAACAATTGTTTGCTGTATATTAAACTTGTATCTTGGGATCTTGGCCAATTAACTTATTAGTAAATTATTATAAATTTCTTTGTGTTTTCAATATCAACAAACATATTGTCTGTGGATAAGGCTATATTACTTCATCCTTTCCAATATTTTGCCTTTTATTTCTTTCTCTTTCCTCATTGTTCTAGTGAAGACCTTCAAGTTACAATACTAAATGGGAGCGATGAGAAAAATCACTTTTTCACTTTTCTTAATCTTAAGAAGAGAGCATTCAGTCCATGATATTAAATAAAGTTCGGTGTAAATTTCCCATGGATGCCCTTCCCATCCAGTGACAGCTGTTTGTTTTGGTTTGGCTTCTAACGCTGAGTAAGTGTGGAATTCTGTCAGCTATTTTCTCAGCATTTCTTTAGATGGTCCTATAAACTTTTCTACCTTTCCTATTAATGTGGCTAACCTGCATTACCCTCAAATGCTTTTCCACTTATTCATGGGACACACCCCACTTGCCTTCTAATCTTTTCCTAGGTCACTGGATTTGACTTCCTAATATTTTGTTGAGGGTTTTGTGTCTATGTTCAGGAGAGATACTGGTTATAATTTTATTTTCTTGATGTCGGGATTGCCTGGCCTCATAACACGAGTTAACACATTCTCCCGCCTGGTATTTTTCAAGTTTTGTGCAACTGTGCTGTGCTTTTGATAAGTGTAGCCCAACCTGTGGCACTATTGGGAAGTGATAGAAGCAACCAGAGGTGGGGCCCAGAGGAAAGAAGTTAGGTGACCGATGATGGGAACACTGTGACCCTGACCATATCTTGTCCTTTTGGTTTGCAGCCCAGATGCCGTAAGGGTGAGCAGTGTCTTTTGCCACGTGTTTCTTCTGTGATTCACTATCTTGCTACAGACCCCAAAGCAATAGGCCAAGTGGCCATGAACTGAAATCTCCTGAACCATGAGCCAAAATAAACCACGTTTTCTCATCAGCTGATTCTCAAGAGAATTTTGTCAGAGCAACACAAAGGTGGCTGACAGTTTGGTATTAGTTTTGAATGTCACATAGAATTTGCCAATGCCACCTTTGGAGGCAGGTGTTTTAAAGAAGGAGCACATTTCTTATAAACCCTATTCTTAAGTAGATACACAGCTACTGAAATGCTTTCTTCTTTGTCAGTTCTGTAGAATTGGTTATTTGTCCATTTTATATGTTGTCAAATTTATTGATATGAAAATTTACATAATACATTTTTGGTGTATATAAGTTCTGCAATTTTATCTTTACTTTCATTCTTGCTATTGGGGGGTATTTTAATATATATGTCACCAAAGTGAGCATTTTGGGAGATATTGAGAGAATTTTATGGTATCTACCATAACTTTTATTTTTTATCACTGTGCATTTCCAATACATAACAGTATGTTCATTTTGGGTAACTAGTATATGAAAGTAACACATCTTTATCACATCTCCTTACCTCCTTCTCCCTCTGATCCTCCTTCCCTTATCCAAGACTCTGCCTTCTAGTTTCCAACAATCTCTCCATTTATTTACTCATTCATTTATATTTTAGTTTTCTCATATAAAAGAAATCAAGTGATATTTATCTTTATGCATCTGACTTATTTACACGATGGTCATAAATTCCACCCATTTTCCTGTAAATGACATGATTTCATCCTTCTTGATACCTGGATTGCATATATATGGGGGGGGATTTTTACAGTACTGGTGATCAACTCCATGGCCTGGCACCTGGTAGGTAAGCACTGTACCACTAAGTGACATTCTCAGCATCATATTTTCTGTATCCATAAATCTGTTGACAGGCACCTAGGTTGTTTCCAGAGCTTAGATATGGGCTGGGGATATAGCTCAGCGGAATAAGTGCCTGCCTAGCAAGCGCAGGGTCCTGAGTTCGATCCCCAGTACCGCAAAAAAAAAAAAAAAAAAAAAAAAAGAATCCAGAGCTTAGATATTGTGAATTGCACAGCAATGAACATACATATACAAAGTATCATTATAGTATGATGACTTTAATTCTTTTAGGGAAGATACCTAGAAGCAGAACATCTGGGTCAAAAGGAATTTCTATTTTTAGCATTTTGAGGAATCCCCACATTGATTTCCTTGTGATTGTACGAGTTTATATTCCCACCAATAGTACTGAAGGGACCCTTCTTCTCCACATGTTCACTAGCATTCATTGTTTTTTGTGTTTTTGATGATAGCCATGGGGCCAGACAGAATCTGAATCTGTTGTTTTGATTTTCATTTCCCTAGTGGCGAAAGCTGTTGAACATTTTTCCTGGACCTATTGGTAACTTGTATTTCTTTTGAGAAGTGTTTATTCATGCAAGAGAAAGAAATAAAAGGGATTCAAATAGGAAAGAAAAAAGGCAAATACCCCTATTTGCAAATGTACTGAGCAATTACACAGAAGGCGCAAAAATTTCATGAGAAGAGTTTTAAATCAGATTAATAAATTTGGCTAACTTGTAGGTTACAGAATCAACATATAAAAATCAACTACATTTCTTTTTATGCCAAGAGTGAATCCATCAAGAAAGAAATCATAAAAATAATTTCATTCATGACACCTTTAACCACTTAAATACCTAGAAGCAACCTAACTAAAGAGGTGAAAGACTTCTATAATGAAAATTACAGAGCTCTGAAGAAACAATTGGAAAGGGTATAAGAAAATTAAAAGATATTCTTTATTCTTGGGTCAGCAAAATTAATATTGCTAAATGGCCATGCTATCAAAAGTGATCTATAGGTTTAATGCAATCTCTATTAAAATGCCAACATTTTTCAGAAAACTACAAAAACAACACCCTAAAATTCAAATTAAATCAGTTAAGCCCCTCAAAAGACAAAGCAATACAGAGAAAAAAGAGCAAAGCTAGAGGCACTGAAATATCAGATTTCAAGTAATACTACAAAGGCATAATAATAACAACAAAAACAAAAGATGCTACTGGCACCACAATGAATAGAATATACTAGTCAATTTTATGCCATGACTAGAAGACACAGAAACGTCCTCAGGTGCCTACAGCCATATGATTTTTAACAAAGGGGCTAAAAACACACACTATAGAAGACAATCTCTTTAACAAATGGCTCTGCAACAACTGACATCCGCATGCAGAAGATAGAAAGTGGACCTCTACTTCTCACCTTATACTAAAATCAAATCAAAATGAATTCAGCCTAGATATGAAAACAGAAACTGTGACACAATTGGATGATAACATAAGGGAAACACAGGAAGCAATAGCACAGGCAAAGGCTCAGAGTAGGCATCCAATAGCACAGGAAAGAATATCAAGAGTCAACAAATCGATCGTATAAACTTAAAAAGCTTTGGCATAGCAAAGAAACAACAGAGGGAAAAGATCCCTGCAGCAAAAACTTTTTGCCAGCTGCATGTCTGATAGAGGACTAATGTCTAGACTCCAAGAAGAATTTTAAAAAATGAACTCCCAGGAAACAAATGATCGAACCAGTCCTGCTATCTGTAATTCATTTTCTCTCTCTCATTTTCTTCTTTTACTCTTGCTAGGGGATTATCAGTTTTATTAGTCTCTTCAGAGGACCTTTCCTGTGGTGACTTTCTCTAATTCCGTCTTTCCTTTCACAGAATTTTCTTTCCGTAATTCCTTCCCGCAATTTACTGTCTTGCCCTGTCATCTTTCTTGTTCTGTAAGCATTTTCTATTAGATAATGTACTTTCTTTTATTAACTGCTTTAACTGCATCTCACAGATTTTAATGTTTGGCTTTACTATCACTAAATTCAAAACATTTTCTAATTTTTAAAATTAATTTTTCTTTGACTCAGATTATTTGAAAGTGCTACTTAACTTTCAAATATTAGCTTTTTCCCCTATCAATTCTATCATCATTGATTTCTAATTGGATTATGTGGTAACCAAATGACAGCATCTATGAACTCAATTATTTAAGTGGATTGAAATCTTCTTATGTCCCAACATGTGACATTAGATCCCGAATAATCCATGTGTAATTGAAAACATTATGTGGTCAGCAACTGTTGGGCAGAACATTCTGTATAAGCCAATTATGTCGGGGGGGGTCTATATGCTGGGGGTCTTTCCTTCTCTCTCTCTCTCTCTCTCTCTCTCTCTCTCTCTCTCTCTGTCTTTCTTTCTTGACTCGATCCATCAATTACGGGTTCATTCTTCTAACTGGACTTTTATTTCACACATCATTCTTTTGATTTCTAGACTTTTCATTTAGATAATTTTCAACATCTTTAGTTTTTAACATTCCTGTGTTCCCTGCTTAGACCTATCTTTTCCTACACACTCTTGAAAACAATATAACTGCTGTTCCGATGCACTTATCTGACTAATTTCATACCTGTGTCATCCTGGGTCAATTTTTCTGGATTTAAAGATGGATCATATTTTCCTGGTTTTTTACATGTCTAGGATTTTTAAGTGTACTCTCAACACAGCACAAGACACACTGCCAATAGCCTACATTATGCTGTTTTGCTTTAAAGAACGGGCATTTCATCCCAAGGAGATGGCCCTTGTCTAAAGGAGACGTCCTTATTCTTGGGCTCCACCCCCCCAATCTCAACAGAACACCCCAGTTGCTGAGCAAGGCCCCAACCAAGATGGAACTCCAATACCTTTATTCCTGCCACAGTGCTCTGAGCTACACCTCGGAAGCCAGGCCTGCATGTGTACAGCCTGGCCTGGGCCATGTACCTATGTAAGCACAGGGCCTAAGCGGGTGGGACTCCCCTCCGAGGAACTTCCTTTGATCCAGCACTCTCCTCAAAAAGTTTAGCAATCTTGAACCTCAGTCACTGCCTTTCAGGTCAGCAAGAGCACAGGTCCTCTCGAGCTCTTCCTCCTTTTGCCACAATGAGGGGAGTACCTGAAGCTAAGAACTAGGGCCAGCAGGGGTCTCATCGCATGTGTTTCTCTCGCTCTGAAGAATTCCAGTCCTGCTCTGCCTACTGTCTCAACACCTGAGAACAGCTGTCTCATAAATCTGTTTGGTTTCATGGTGTTTCTAGTGGGAGAACAAATCCAGTGTCTATGAATCAGTTGTAGCCGGAAGTGCACATGATGGCCCCTCATGTTTTTCTTGTGAGAATTAAACCCACAGAGAATGGTTAATGACTAAATTCTTCCATCTCATTGTATATTGCTCCAAGAAAACTTCTTGGAATCCTGACAAATTTATTACATAGCTTTCTCTCAGAGGAGCTATATATTTACTTGTGGAAATTAACTTATTCTGACCTATAGCGAACATCCCACCTTCTTTCCTTCTTGTGCAGTTGTGTGGGATGATACTGCACCTGACTGTGCACATCAGAGTTTCTGCTAACAAATCTTGGAGCTGGGATACAAGTGGATGTCTTACAAGGAAGCAGTCAGCATCCAGTTCCAATCATTCCCTTTTCTGGCTTCTCTCACAAGAGACAAAAGATGCCAAGTACATCTTTCTTTCCTGCATATAGCTAAGTTCCAAACACTAAAGGAAATACAATGGTGCCCATACTTCCAAAACTTGGACTGTCCTGAGACTATCCTACACACGCTGGCATATATAACAGGCCAGAGAATAAGTAGTCACAGAAATCCCCTCACAGAAATGTGGAGGCAGACAAGACACACGCTAAAAGTCACCTTCAAATTGTTGCGAGGGAGAGCTCTGTACATCCCTTTCCTCACGGGGGGCTTTCTTCAGTGTCACAGACCTGGCTGTAGGAAGCGGAATCATACTCATTCAGCCGTCAGTTCCCCGCCTGTCTCATACCCAGTCTCCAGTCACTTGCTATGGACTGCTGCTGTGTTTTCTTTTGGTGTTTTTCACATCAACCCCTACTTGCTTTACCAAAGTCAAAAATTCAGAGGCTGCAGTGTGTGGTACAGGGAGAGGTTACAGGGTAACTCCGAACTACAGAATATGCCTTTTCCACGTGGCCATCTAAAACTGGACAACAGATAAAACATTTCCTCCTTTTTGTTGACAAGCAGTTACTCTTTTTTGAAAATTAATTCTCAAGAATGGTCTGCCCTTCCAAGCACATTCTTGCTTCAAAGCAGCCACACTGTTCACCATAAAACAAAGGCTCTGGTCCCTTGCTGTCATGTCAAAGAGCACAGATTCTGAGACCCGCACAAACTGGAGACCATTCCCCTTTGATTTCAGCGCAGTGCTTCTGATTGCGTCTTCCAGGGTCTGGTGTGGTGTGGCTGGACCACCGCCCTCAGAGCTTGCTTAATTGTAAATTCCATGGTGAGAGCCCCAGAACCATCCTTCTTTACTGGTGGGAAAATGAAAAGCTTGTCCACTCCCATTCCCAGGATTACATGCGGCATTTTCACCACCCCCCCACAACCCTTCACTTGCCATCTCCTTCAAAAGAGGTTACAACAACTATATGCTCCCTATGGCCCTTCCCCAGCTGCACATCATGGGCAGTCCCCCCAGAGCCCTGCTCGATGTCTCCCACCTTTGAAAATGTGTGATATGGAATTAACCTTCGGGACGAGTGTAAAATGAGAATGTTAAAGTTAATACCTCCGGAAGATTGTAGTAACATCTTTCATCTCTGCTCAACATCTTTCACCTCTGTATATATTTGGTAAGGAATTAACCTTAGAGAGCAAGTTTAAAATGAGAAAATTAATGCTAATACAGCCTTAAGATCAACTTCTCTCATACCTAGATTCCAGAACTTTAGTGATAAAAATACAAATGTGAAAGATCTCTCTCATGTGTGAAATATCTTCATCCAGATCATTTTAAAATTGCATTAGTAGCATCACCTCATTTTCGGCCAATGATTACAGTAATTTAAATATTATGAAGGTGCCTGGGCTATGTTTAATGAACAAATTTAATAAGACTAGCAATAGAACTCTTTTCAAGAAGGTTAGTAGTTCTTGAAGAAAAAACTTTCGTAGGCGCTCAGTCTGTAATTCATATACGATAAGTAGGGAAAATAAAATATACTGGCCCTTCTTACTATAAGCCATCATTGTTTTCTACAGAACTTATTTCTTTGAAGTGCCATAAAGGAAAAGATGTAACAGTCGGAAGGGGAATTCACAGAGCAGTTCCCGGAGACCGGAATGAAAGAGCGAGGGCAATGGAGGCGGAGGGTGGGAGACTGAGACTGAGACTGAGACTGAGACTGAGACTGAGGCAGGAAGGGAGGGAGGAAGGGAGAGGGAGGGAGGGAGGGAGGGGGAGAGGGAGGGAGGGAGAGAGGGAGGGAGGAAGTGCAGAGTAAAGAAAGAGCACAGAAAGAGGACAGAAAAAGCCACAAAACTGCCAATCGTGCTTTCCGAAGAGCTTTTTTCAAATGTGTGTGATGTGTCCGTCTTGCCAACAATGAAAATGCAGAAAACTCAGAGCTTCTAAGGAAGCTGAGCAAAACCATATTTCTCACTTCATCTGGAAAGGAACCAACAAATGCTTGACCTGGTAACTTCTTTGTCCCCTGCAAATGAGCTCCCGGCAAGGTGCCTGGCTCACTTTCCTCCCGTTAAAATTCTGGATGCCTAGATAGGAGAAACTGGTGGACATTCTCCCATAGAGTGGAAGAAAATCATGCTGGGCTCACATTCCACTTCTATGGGCTTCTTAATAATTCTGTTCTAACTCTATCAAATTGAAATCTCTATTTTAAAATACAGCAGATTGTCCAGTCATCTCAGTATTTCAGCAAATGAGCAGTCTTAAAACATCCAAACCCATTTTTAAGGGCAAAACAATGGAAAATCATTTTAGCAATCCCTTCTTCTAAAGCTTTTTATATACTCTTCACAAGACCAAGTCTCTTTGAACAAGACCAGTGTCTGTCACATCACAAGTATTCAAGTTATTACTCGCTCTGATTATAACCTTGTTAAGTGACTGAGAAATTCTCCAGGATGTTAAACTGGAAAGAAACTCCCCGGCTGAGGGACAGAATGGACTTGCCCCGTGCAGTGACTTACTGCACCTCATAGCAACTCTGCCAACTGCAGGTTGCACAATGTTTGTTTCAAGGCACAGAGATAAGAAGAGCAGAGGAAGACAAATAGGGAGAAAAGAGAGACACAAACTAGTAGCTACAGGTGCTATTTTTACACTTGATGAGAGTTTAGAACACAGCATTTATTTATTCTACATTTTTCCACCACCAGCAGCTGAATCTAGGGCCTTTGCACCGAGCTACTGCTTAGCTTTTATTTATTTATTTTTAAAATATTTAATACAGGATCTTGCTAAGTTTCTAAGCTGCCGATGTATGGGGAGCAGCTGAAGCTGAAGATCAATCACACCTATGTGGCTGAAGCAAGGCTGGCCCCGAGAACACCAGCCTCCCCCCAGGGGAGCCAGGGGAGCACATTGCTAGGTAGAAGAGTTTCACCACTACCAACCTGTCAAGTGTATAAATAAATGCACTGCCATTGTCGGGCAGCTTCTTTTCTCCACCAAGAGGGCTCCTCCTGACCTCAGCTCTCCACATTTTCATGCTTGCCTTCATTTCTTCATGGTCCTCCCCCAGGAGTTTTTGAGACCTGGACTAGACGTGGCACCCAGGCTGTGCTCAAACTTGCTATCCTGCTGCCCCAGCCAGCACAGATCTGCACCACCACACCTAAGCCGGGTTCTGAAAGGGTTACAATGTCATCTAACAACTGCAGCCAACTTGCGCCTCAAGCATGTCCCACTGTACCCTTGGCCCATGACCTTTTATATTCCTGGGATGTTTTCTCCTCCTCTCTAATCATTACTCAGCCAATCTATCTATCCATTCCCTGGGTCCAATTTCAACTGTACTTGCTCTATAGAATGTTTCCTTATCTTCCAAAGAGGATGTGATGCCTTCCTCTTCTCAAACATAAGAGTTACACTGTGGATGCAAACCACTTTCATCAACTATATCCAGTTTTGTACATTGTTAGTTATCTTTGCATAAATTTAATTTTGATCACCTCAAAGCACTTACAGGGCAAGATACGTGTGCCAGCTGAGACCACCAAGCAATGTGAGTCCATGTAACCCGCATTTCCCTCCAGTGTGGATGCTTCCTTGCCTGTCTGGAGCCCACAGAGCTGGCCTGTGTGCATGAATTACAAACCCTGGCTCGTTTGCCCTCTAGTTTCTAGTGGGTGGGGCCCATGGAGAGCCAGAGGGTGGGGTTACTATCTCAGTTCCTTCCTTTAGAAACTCAAGGCCTCGCTGAGGCCCCTACAGAGGATCAGAGCACCAGAGACAACCCTCTTTGCCTGCCCCCCCCATCCTGTGGGTAACTGCACCCACTGCTTCAGAGTGTCCTCAGGTGCTGGCCATAAAGTGCCACACCAATTTATTACCCTACTTCTGCCCTTGCCTTTGTAAACAGAACTTTTATTAAACTTTCCTCAAATTACACTGCAGAGACCCTAATGAATACATCTGCTTTACTTTCCTCCTTGCAGTTAGTATCTGAAATTATCTTCTTAATTTATTTTTATTTACTGAGTTTTGCATTCAAGACTCTTTCTGTCCCCAAATAACAGTATTTTCTGTATGTCTCATTCACCACCATTAGTCACAGCTTCTGTAATATTATTAGACAAGGAGAAGCAGTCAATGAATATTCCTTGGATGAATAAATCTGTGTGTGTGTGTGTGTGTGTGTGTGTGAGAGAGAGAGAGAGAGAGAGAGAGAGAGAGAGAGAGAGAGGTATTCCAATAATCCAGGGCAATGTCTTTATGTTTAAGGACTCTAAACTCTACTTTGGATATAAGCTACTTTTTCAAGATTTAGAACAACAAAGCATCAACTCAGAATTTAAATGTGATATTTCTTTAAACACAATCAAACACAAAGTGCATAATGCTCTACATGACCCCCCAGAAGTTGAACCTCTAACATCAGGGGAAACAAAATAAAAACTTCTCAGAGAATCTAATATAAGAGAAGGGGAAAAGACAACTCTAAACAATGTTTTTTAGGCCAAAAGAAATAGGATATGTACCAAAAAATTCAGCCATAAATCAAGAAGCCCTCCTCACATCACTGAGTATATCGCCCTGCTCAAAACAAAATTGTATCACTGACTGTCTTTGGACTGCACTCCAACTCCAACTTCTCTTTCTCCAGCCTAATACCATGCTGTGAAATTACTGTGAGATGAATGTCCACAAGTGAGGGATGCGCCTTTTCTTAACATGAATACCTAAACCTTACCATAGGTATTAAAGACAAAGAGAAGCAACACAAAGAGTGCTAAGGAGATCCTGCTCATCCCATTCCAGTGTGAGGTACCATGGATTATGGGGAACATGAAGAATGGGTGGAGAAAAGTGAATCCTGTGGAAGGACTCGAGTCTGTCCTGGCAGTCACACCATCAGGGAATGCAGCAGTTCCACAGAGGAAGTACTTCCCTTCCCTGACAGCTGCTCGCAGGGTGAAGTCAGGGCTAAGGCCCTTAGATGAGCTCGTGGGGGTGTGGCAAAAGGCTCATCCCTGCAGCAGGCTGTCTTCCTCAGCAGCTGTTCAACCACCTAACACATGGCCATTTTCCTTGGCTAAATACATTATTATTGAGTTCTCTTAGTGAGGACCACCGGGGGTCTGGTGAAGCTGATAGTATTCGCAAATAAATACATAAGGAAAATAAGCATAAAAATATACAGTATTTTCCGGAACTCGACAGGAATTTGAATGGTATCTTCAATCATGTAGTAGGATCAATTTCTTATCTTCTTCAAGGATTAATGAAACATTCCAGTTTTTCTCTATATGTACACTTTGGATTTATATTTAATTTCATATGCATACACACACACACACACATATATATGTGTGTGTGTATATATATATATATGTATGTATATATGTGTGTGTGTGTGTATGTGTGTGTGTGTATGTATGTATGTATGTGTGTGTGTGTGTGTGTGTGTGTATATATATATATATATATATATATATAAATATATATAAATCTATATTGGAGGCTAGTCCTGCGGATTGAACCTAGGGCCTTCATATGAAGCCACATCCTCAGCCCTTTTAAAAAAATCTTGAGACAAAGTCTTATTAAATTGCTAAGCCACTCAGGCTGGTCTTGAACTTGCAATCCTCCTGGCTTAGCTTCCTAGACTGCTGGGATTACAGATGTTCCCTGCCATGCCAGCCAAGATCCATTCTTCAATGGGCTGGCACTTGACAGATTTCCTCCTTGCTCTGAGAAGTAACCAGAAGCAGTCTGAGATGTTGAGGGGTCACTAGCTCCTGGTCCTGCAAAAGCCAGAAAGTGAATACTTTTAGCTAAACATTCTCACGCACATCTGACCTTGGGCTTTGGAGCCAGAGCTATGTTTTCCTGGGTCTTCAGTGTCAGTAAGGTGAAGCCAGTCAGGTAAAAAGGGCAGCTGCTGAGTGCAGTGATCACGACATGGGGCTGAGGCCAAGGCAGTTAGGAACCTGCTTCTGGACATCAGAGTCTCCCAAATGTGACAGGCCCACTCCAAGAGGACAGACCAGGCAGAGTTGTAGGGAGAAAACACAAAAATAAAAATTAAACAATGTTTTCATTTCTTCCACTTTTGTTTTAATTTTAGAATATTTTTATCTCATAGAGTACCCATACTTTTCATTCACATTTTAATAGTTTATGTATTTCATATGTATCTGTATTTATATAACTATATGTATATATAAAACTTGTGCGAATAGTTTGTCAGGGAATTTACATACACTGGAGATAAGTCACCAAAATTATTTATTAGCCCATATGGTCAGTCTGAGAAGTTTAAAGGCTGATGCTGCAGTACAAGACAGTCCAACAGGTGGAGGAGGAGGAGGGGGAGGAAGAAGAAGAGGAGGAAAAGGAAGAGCTGCTAAGTGGAATGGTCGTGGTCCCTCCTGTCGGGGCAAAGGAGACGAGCCTCAGAGTGGTGCGGCCTGGACCACAAGCCAGGAGGGTCCATACCAGAAGCATTGGAGGAGCACGACGACCACCAGGAAAACAGCGCAGCTGCCTGGGTGCTTTCCATTTCATGGCAGAGGGACACGGCTGACCTCCACCCCTCTGAGAGTCACTAGCAGCCGTTAGTTACTATTGTTGCTCTTCCTTCAGGCCCCTGGTGCCACTCCCCACACAGGGGCGGGTGCTTCTTCTTTCTGTTGTTTCATCTCCAAGTTCTCTCCAGAGTCTGGTTACTATTGTATCCGCTCTCTGCCAACTGATTTCCCAGGGCCTTCATGTGACGTGGCTCTAGGAGGACCCCAGTGACACCTTCGGCCCGGAGCCGGTGCAGCTCTGTCCTTCCTGGACTCCCAGGCACAGCGCAGCTCCAGCCACGTTGCAGAGCATGACAGCAGCCTTAGAAGGGAGCCCGGGAATGTTGAAAGATGATGTACTAAAGGCTTCTCTGCCGGGCCCATTTCCTGAGTGCACCCACGTGATCCCCTTGAGGCTGCTTTCTCCAGGCGCCATCCACACAAGCTGGAGGCCAGAGGCGGGGCGCATCTCCCCCATCCTCTCTGTGCCTTCCTTCCAGCCTGGCAAGGGTCACATTTCCAGGCTGTGCTACTCCTTTCATTTCCCAGATATTTTTACACTTCCTGGCAAACACGAACCCATCTGTCCCTGTCACTCCAGCCCTTGCACTACATCCACCCAGCTGTGTGATGCAGATGTGACCCAGTTAACCCGAACCAACATCACCCCTGTGGGGAGCCCTCTGTCGCATGTCACACAAACCAGACCCAGGCTACACCCACGTGTGACCCCTGTCACCTGCTCTGGACAGGAGGACACAGAATTACCCTTTCTGGTGCACACCGTTGAACCCCAGGTGCTCTGTGAACATGTTTCTGACAGTTTAACGTTCATGATTAGTAGCCCTTTCCAGACTCCCTTGGCCAAACTCAAGAATTACTTATACTCAAGACAAAGCACTTTAGTATTACTCCACTGTTGTTGGAATTAACTCTGTTAGAGCAATTGTGGACCCCACAAGCTGCTTCAAAGTAGGGCCTTTGCAATGCTTTTGGACTTCACGCAAGAAAAACTCACAAACAGGAATGGACTGGCTAACATGAGCTGTTTCAGAAATCAGATTCTTCCATGCACTCTTTGGAACATACTTTTACTACAAACCAAAACCAAAACCAAACAAACTGCCCACTATTTATCTGAAACTCAAATTTAACTACACATCCTGTATTTTTATTTGCTAAATCTAAGAACTCTCCCATGTCTTGAGTAAAATTGTGAAAAAAAGTGCCCTGGTTTTAAGATAATCAGTATTAGCGAGACTTGGGGGAAAAAAAGCTAAAAAACATTTAAAAAACTGTCCTAGTAGTAGAAACTACCTTAGCAATCAATTCTAAACTGGAAATTCCTTTATCACTGAATAACAGAATTATGTGCTATTTTTTCAGTGTTCAGAAAACAAAATGAGTTCATAGAATTTTACTTTTTAGCTTCCCTTTTGCAATACCCTTTCCCAGTTGTTTCAGCTCTGCTTATTCCCACAACAGATGTAGGTGGTAGAAAAGGTGAGCAATCATCACTTGCTAAAGATACCAGCAGGGAAGGTGCCAAAGCATTCCTAGTGCAGGTTGCAGTTCTCATGAATGAACGCTCTTACTTTTCCTACCTTTATATGACCAACTTTTCTAAAAGTAAAATTCTTCCTATAAACAAGACGCTTCCAAGTACATCTGCATTTCATGATGTTCTACCAGGGACAGTTTCCAGATCAAACGGGGAAATGACCAACTAATCATACGCAACCCTTTCATTTTGCATAAATAGAAATGGAAGCTCCCAGAACCCCAAGAATGTGCTCATAGCTCAGCAGGTGGTCCCCATGTCTCAAGGCTGAAGCTGGCGTCTTGGTGCTCAGATCAGTGTCTCATTAGGGCCAGGATGCTGTTCTCCAAATGGCAGAAGTTCCGCTATGTCTGCCCAAGTTCAGGGTCCCTTTGATCCACTCACTGAGACTGCCTTTTCCTGTTCTACCGCTAACCCAGTGGTGGTTATCCTGCCCCTGCTGCTGCAACAAGAAGGAAAAGAATAGAGGGATTTTTAAAAGTATTCATTAGAGATGTTTATTTTAGAAAAGTCAATGTAATGAATTATAAGTTTGCTATAAAAAGTTGACAATAAATACCAGCTTCTCTCCCCTCTCAGATCCCTGCCCTCTTTTAACTAGGCATTTTGGTGATATCTTTTTCTATTCTGATGTGAAATGCCTTTATAAAAGTGATACAGGGTCTTAGCTGTAATACAAAGGAGAAATAAAAAAAAGACATAATAAAATGGAATGTATTTCAATATATAATTATTCAAATATGACTGTAATAGGAGACATAATGAGGTGGATAAATGCACAGATTTTTAAAGGGCAAGTTTGGGATTATGAAAACTAAGACACCATTAAATATGCTTTGGCAAATATTTTACAATTTGAAGTAAGGATAAAATAAAGGTATGCACAAGAGAATCAGCATGAATGTTCCACATGCATGAATGCTTCACATTTGACATTTTAAAATAAAGGTTAAATAAGTGTGCATGGAACTGCACGCGCACACACACACACACACACACACACACACACACACACACAAACCATCACTCTGCACACAGCAGCTACACATGCTAATACAAGGCTCCTAAACTGCGGACTCAACTTACCAGGCAATGTGGTCACTGGAAATGAATTTTGCAAAATAGTAAATTTGCAAATAAAGCCAAGTATAATCTTCCCTCAATTTACCTAGTATTCCTGGGTAATGCAAACCTGAGTAAGTCAAAATGCAAGAGTATTCTAAGAGCACAGTTTGTATTTATGTAGAACACAGAGTAAAAGTCAGACTTAGATTACTGTGATTCAGCAACCAAGCCTTCTCCTACTTGGATATTAAACTGTCAATTCAAAATTAATGAGGAACTCAAACGTATTTTGTCATGTGAGAAACTGAGGAGGAATTAAAAAGTGCTGGGTGTCATTGGTGAGATGGAGCAGGGGACTGATGACGCAGGAAAAGAAGCCCCTGACTCAGGCTAGAGAGGCTGAGGAGATTTTCTAGGAGAGGAAGTGGAGTGACGTGAGAACGAAGTCTCAGAACAAGAACAAGGTGAATCAGCAAGCAAAGGAAGCCGGAAAAGAGGGGATGAGCTGGCCAAGACTCTTGGATGAGTGACTCTGTCATGCAAGGGGAGGTGGGGAGGGAGGGAGGAGCCACCCCAGGCAAGGAGCTGAAGATAGAGGATCAAAACGTATCCTCAGTCTTTTCATCTGGGAGTGCCATCCACCTTGCAATTAAGAAACTGTCTTTGCAGCACTGAAATGATGATTTGGAAGAGGGTAAATCAGATGCGTTAGGAGACTTAAATTAGCACAGGTGAGAAACAGTGGAAGTTTCACACAATGGCTGTGGGGTTGAGAGGTGAGGGCAGATGTGACATATATTTGGAGGTATATGCAACGGGATGGAGACACCAGGTGGAGAGAAGAAGTGAGAGACCAAAAGGAGTCCCAGCTGTTTATTTTCTTCCAGACAGTAATCTTCTAATTACTTGCTTTGAGAACATACTGATTTCTGTGTGTCCAGTGGGAAGAAAGCTGGGGATCTTAATAATTTTGGTATAAATATTGTATTAGCCCGGGTTCTCCAGAGAAACAGGACCAATAGGATATAGGTAGCAGATGACAGGGAAATTATTACGAGCACTTGCTCATGCAGTTATGGAGGCCAAGAAATCCCGCAATAAACCACCTGCAAGTGGACAATAACGGAAGCCAGAAGTATCGTACAGTTCAAGTCCAAAGGTGTAGAAAAGAAAGTGGATGATATCAGCCCCACATGGCAGTCAAAGGCCTGAGAAGCTGTGAGCCTGTAAGGTGAGGGAGCAGGCTGCTGGAGGGTCCCTCATGTGCAGAACCCGGACCTGGTGTTCCGATACCAGAGGACAGGATGAGATGGAGGTACCAGCTCCACAAGAGCCCGTGAAACCGCCTGTCCTCTCCTTTTGTCCTTTCTGGGTCCTGAACAGATTGAGTCATGCCTGCCCACTATGGGTGAAAAAGAAGTTTCCTTCTTCAGCCCAGCAATTTGAATACCAAGCTTTTCCAGCGACACCCTCACAGATGTCCAGGAACTATGCTTCACTGGCTGTCTGGGGAGTCATTAACCCAGCCAAATTCACACCTACAATCAATCCTCACACCCTGTTGGACTTTCTAGTTCTAGTAGCTGTAGAGGGATGATATTCTTTTGGGATTAGTGGGTAGTGGGTCCTCACTAAGCCTAATGCTACCACATGGGGAAAAAACCTCAAAAATCACATCCACTGACAGAGAGTTTAATAGTAAAATTCATCTTTCTATGATGGCATGATCTAGATAATGGGAAACAATGAAGAAGACTCAGAATGTGGCCTTAAGGGATCTTTGTCACCTAGAGGACATGATGGACAGTTACCTGAGGGGAGAACCTGGTTCCCATTACTACACTCCTTGTTCTAGCAAAATACCTGGCAGAAAGTGAAAGTTCACGGCATACTTGTGAAACCATCCACTGAGCAATCAAAATACTTTATTAAAGAATCTTATTGTTCCCCTTTAAGAATTTCCTCTCTTGCTCTGCTGTGTTTAAACATGCTCAAGTCTGCTTTTGAAAACTAAGAACACTACTTTGCACTCTTTTCCCCTCTCAGTCACTGCCCTCTCCCTACTTATAGCTAAACATACTGCAGGGCTACCCCGTGGTCTCCTGTTATTCACTCACTCTCATGTCCTCCTTAATGCCCTCTACCTGGCCCACAGTTCCATCTCACCACTGAACTAGCTCTTGATAAAGTCATAAACGGCTCCTGAGTTGCTGCTTCAAAGCTCACTTTACCCAGCCTCTGGGCATCACTCAACAAAGGCTGTGACTGTGTTGCACTCTCCCCTCCTGATTTTACTGGACAATACTCCTGGGTTTCCTCCTCTTCTGGATACACCTCCTCAGTCTTGTAAGCTGATACATCCTCCTCTTCCATATTGATGGGTTTCTCCCTTCACTGTAATTCCTGCCTAGTCACTATGGCATCCAGCCAACATGGCGCTGGAGGTCATGTGTTTTGCTGCTCAGTGAGACACAACTCACATACCATAAGGTGTGCCCGTTTATATAATTCAACAGGGTTGAGTAGATATGTCCAATGCTCACCATAATCAATTTTAGAAGCTTTTCATCACCTTGAAAGAAACCATATGCCCTCCAGCATCTTTTCCTCAGCCCTAGCGAAACACCAGCCCATTTGTACCTCTCCAGATTTGTCTATTCTAGACTTCTCCTATGAGATGAATTTTGTGCTGAGTGGGCTTTTCTGGCTTCATATGCTTCTTTCACTGAGCACAACATTGGCGTCACAGCATGTATCAGGACGTCATTCCTTTTTATGGCCCCCAAATCATTCTTAATAGTTGAACCCACTAAAATGTAGGTTTCACCAAACCAATGACCATGTTTCCTCCTTCCCCTCATCACATGGGGGGCATGCTAAGGTGGGCTGTTGAGCTGCTAACACGGCAGTGATGAGGGTGATGGTGACGATGCAGCAGAAGGACTTGGCTCAAAGCTGCTGTGATGTGTCTGAGAACCCAGTGAGCCTTTGTGAATCACTGCAATAATAAAACTAATGCCCCAGTTGATATTTGTACACTTTAGCCATCATTAGCAAGTAATTAAAATCTAATGTCTTGTAAATGCTATTATACACTTCCGTACACTTTTTTTAAATGTTAAAATATGCAAAAACACCTGAACATTTTGCTGAGATGCAGACTGGACCAGTTACTCTGGGCGACTCTGTGAGTCACAGGAGTCAGGCACGTTGGGGATGGTGCTCAGGCTGCTGATGTGCGGGACACATTCGTAGCAGCAGTGCCTTAAAGCAGCACATCATACAGTCACATCAAGCCCACTGGCATTTAAAAAATAAATTTGAATAATGTTTCGTAAATTTTTCTACTTAAGATGTGCATAGTAAGAGGTGAACAAATAGTTATGGAGTCATTACTACTTAGCAATTGTGAAACAATCTCTAAATATAAAAAACCTTCTTTTGTGCATCCCTCCTCTGCCTTCTGGACCCAAGCAACATAATACAGGGCTGACATAGCAAGGCAAAGCAAGGAGCTTTGAGAATCGAAGGATTCAAGGAGAAAAAAGAGTAAATTAGATCCTCAATGACTATAATTCAGGGATAGAAATAGAAGTCACTGAGCTGAATGTAAACAACATTAAAAAAAAAACCCAGAAAACAATTTCTTCACATTCAAGCAGACACATGTACTGTGCAACAAAGAAAATAAACAGCTTCACTTTTTGTTATACAATGATCATAAAAAGCAAAATGGAATAAAGTAAGATAGGATGTAGAAAAATGAGAATTTACAGTAGACAGGGAAAGAAACAAGTGAGAACAAGAAAATAGGATTGAAAGCAAGCAACAGACCCAAACAACTGCAATGCATTCTCTTTTGAGAATATGAATCATGCAATCAATAAATTGAATCACTAAACTACACTAGAACATCCTGGATTTCAGGATAAACAGCATGAAGTCACATAGTGAAGAAAGATATGAACAACAACAGTACAGATTTTTGTTAGAAATCTCATAGGATTTCAATAAATTAGTTCTCCGTGGCTAAGGCAGCCTACCTCAAATCAGATGTGTGACAGAAAATGGGAAGGTAATCTTCATGCAAGCCCTCTCATTTAAGATACAGGTTTATGCTATCTGAAAATATCACGCAATCCTGTATGCCAGGCAGTGGCAACTGGTAGACTCTGCTGCGGGCCTCCTCCTCCCCCCGTGATAATGACATCTACAACAGGCAGAGTCCAAAGATAACCAGAGAGCTCAATAATTCACTTCTGGCAGCTCTACTTCTTTTGTAATTAACATGTCTTCCAAGCCAGAGAGAAAACTGCACTGCAGAAAGCATCCTGAGAAGCTCACCTTGACAGTGACAGAGAAACAAGATTAACGGGATGAAGGATTGTGGTCAAATAACAGGTAACAGCTATTGCTTGTGTTGGCTGTGCAACAGGGCCCAGAGCGGCTATCCCTTATGTAGAAAGGTTTACCATCAAAGTTATCTCAAAGTCACTGTTAGATGAGAGCCAAGCTAACTTGCACAGTTCTAGCACCATCTGAGGACCCAGCAGATCTGTAGTATACCTATACAATGCAAACACTTAAAAACAGCCACTCCAGGGATCCTCATCCCCTGCACTGGCATTTGAGGGGACTCTTCTCTATGCTTAAAACTGCTAGCTAAAACAAATTTCAAAGCTAAGGACATTTCTTCCAGATACAATGCTTTCATCTGTGGAGATGACTTGCATTTCCACTGGTTGCTAAAAACCATCTAGAAGGAATAAAAAATCACTACTGTGTTTAGAGGCCAAGTGCCAATTAGCAAGTCTCCTTCGTCATTAAAATTGGAGCCTGGGAACTAATGCGGTAGTATTTGGAGAACTTTACATTTTTAACACTTATCAGGGACTGAATTTCCATCCCATCAGATTCCTCCACTATGCAACAGAAAGTGCATTTCTGGCTCATCAGCTCCATTTAATGCAAAACAACGCATAGCTGTGAGGTAACTCACACAGCCACCGTGCTTCAATGAACCACAATTGATTCTTAAACTTAGCTTTTGAAAACTAATACTGTCATCAACTTCTCAGTCTGCACACACACAGACCCCTGCTTGTTTAACTGCTTAAACAAGCCACGTGTGTTTAACTGCTTCTTTGTTGGGCCACCCACATTCTGAGAGCCACCCTGGCCCTGCACAAGATATGAGGCAGGACTCAGGGTTCGGTGTCATACTCCACTTCACTGTCTGTGCCGGTCAGCTTTCTGTTACCCTGACAAAATACTTGAGATAATGAATGACACAGAGGAAAGGTTTCCTTTGGCTTATGGTTTCAAATATTGTAGTTCATGGTCATTTGGCTCTGTTGCCTTTGGACTTGTAGCAACCCAGTGCTCCACAGCAGAAGTACATGGAAGAGGAGGCCTGTTTACCTCATGACCATCAGGAGGCAAAGGAAAAGAGGATGGGGTGGGGTCCCAGTATCCCTTTCAAGGTCATGACCAACACCAGTGACTCAACAACCCCCCATTAGGCCCCATCTCCCAAAGGTGTCCTCACTGCCCAACATCGCCACAGGCCAGTGACCAAGCACAGAAACTCCAGCAAGGTTGAACTGCTCTGTGGGTGCTACCCTACCCGCTCCCTTCTACTTGACACTGGTTCTGCATGAACCTTTGGGCCCTGCTTGCTTGCCCTGTCATTATCTTATTACTGTTTCCTTTCCTGGTTGACATCTCATGCTCTGCTTTCATCTCAGGAGAAACATGTAGCCTGCCTAGGCCAGAACTACATAGTGGGCTTTTCCTGCAACCTCAGTACAAAGAGAGAGAATCCAGTGAACTGGACGGAGGCAGGGCTTCTGTGCTTCAAGACTGAGTTTCCAACCCACCTCTCTCACCTACTGATAGAGCCCTCAGGAAAGACCCATAATGTGACCTTTGTCCTCATCTATGAATGAAAAGAATAAAATCTTTCCACTTAGGACTTCTGTGGTGAAATATATGGTAGAAGCCAATCAGCTGGAGCCAATATACAGAATTCACTCAGTTTGGCTGGGAGGAAGGGAAGGGAAGGGAAGGGAGGGGAGGGGAGGGGAGGGGAGGGAGGGAGAGTAAGCTACTGAAACACTTAGAGAACCCAAAAGAGAGGTTAAATTTGAAAATAATTAAGTTTTGGGTTCTAGCGGGGCATTTGGACATTTGATTGCGGTTCTAAGCATACAGGAAAAACTTTACATTTTAGAGCACCCCCTGCCAATGGCAGAACTGCATCATTCATCTCCTGAATGACAATGAGGAGCTATCCCTTGCTTCGTGGCCTCGGTCTGATTTGCGCGCACGGCCCTCCCATACACTGAATGGAATGTGAGTGCCTTGCAGGCCGTTGTGGGAAGGCAGGACTGGCCCTGTGGGGTGAGCACGTGAGAGCAAATGAGAGAGCTATGCGGATGCCTCATCACTGCCAGGCTGCTTGACCTCTCTCATCTGTGCAGAGCCCTCAGAATGTGGGTCTGGACAGGAAGCCAAGTTCTACTGTTAACTACAAAAGCAATAGGACCTCAGTTCCTCCCTATCCTCAGTCTTGGCAGATAGGACATGGCAGGCGTCCTATGCTCAGGCAGGCAGACATTTCTACAAGAAAAATATCTGAGCCAGTGAAGCAAAGACAAGGGTAGCTGAGAACTCAGCTTCACACTTGCAGATTTCTCAGGCACTTCTGCAACATGACCCAGCTCCCTTGATTTCTGCCGTATACTCATTCTAGGTTTCTAGGCTTTGGCTCAGCTTTCAGTGCTATTGAATGTCCTTCCAAGAAAGTGAAGTTGCTTTCTGCTTAAACCAGCCACGGTTGGATTCATTGCCATAGAACTTCAAAGCTTCTCTTCTGTAATCACTTTCTTCTGTATATAATAAGCATTCAACAATAATGAGGAGCCAGAACTCTGGACTAGGACTTCCCTGGGTTTATCTCCAAGCTCTGCTCCTTAACAGCTGTATGATCTTGAGCAAGCCAGTAACACCCAATGCCTCGATGTGCACATCTGAAAACAAGGGCGCTAATGGTGGCCCACGCTAAGGTGGTGTTGTGGGAATAAATAAGACACTATAAAGTGCTTAGCACGGGGCTCGGCCCATATTAAGCTTAAATATCAGCAGTGACGGCATTAGTACCACAGATGTCCCTTAGATAAGCCATGATCTCTTCTTTTATCCCTTAGGAATCCAGGTGAAGTAAGAAAGAATGACAGCACACATGTTACACAAACGGAGCCTAAAACCCATGATCGTACCAACTTACAAAATGTTCTCTCTTAAACCAGTACATTTACGCCACTGAAATATTAAGACATACTCGAAGGCCAGGGTGAGGCTTTGGAGTTCACTTACGAACTCTCACAAGGTTGAGATTAAAAGAAAAATTAGTGAAGGACATTTATTTCCAACAAGACTGTGCCAGGAATCTGATGCTCTCCAGCATGTTGAGTCTGTTTCAGGGACCCCTAGGGGCTTTGCTCAGACAAATGGAGATCCCAGCCACAGCAAAATTAAGATCCCCTCCAGGGAATGTGGAGACAAAACCCCAGGATGAGGAGATCTCTGGAGTCCAAGAAAAGTGTCACCTGTAGAGCAGATGGTGCTGTAGAATTCTCAGATCTGTTCTCCAGCAAGTCCCAATTGTGGCCTTTTTAAAATCTAAATGTGAGCTGCATGGTATAGCACCTATCAATCCATCCTTCACATTATCTAATACAGTTACTTACAAGTCTTCCATGGAAGGACCATTTACTACAACTGATTTTGGGGATCCCATTTCACTTTTTCTCTCTAAATTTCCTATTCCCACCATTTACTGAAAAGACCTGCTTGCCCTGGGGCTCTACAGTAGCACATCTGGAGTAAGCCAAGTGTCCATGTGTGGAAGTCTGTTTCCGAGCTTTCTTCTACTTCAGTGGTTAATGGGACTACTGCTATCCAGAGAGCTTTCTAGCTCACTTACGCTGGTAATTTTAGTCTTGTCACATTGTAGCTCATTTCCTCTCATCTTGTTCTTTTGAGTTTTTTGTTTATTCTTAGCTGTTTGTATTTTATATACACTGTGAAATCAGCTGGCCAAATTCCACCAAAGGAAAAAACCTGCTGGGATTCTTACCTGGGTTGTGCTAAATTTACAGGTCAACCCAGGGCAGCATCAGCATCTTTACAATATTGAAAAAAGAGTGAACAGATCTCAGCTGGGGTGCAGGGAGATATTTCACCCAAACTAAATTCTGAGTTTCGGCCATGACAGGGAGCCTGAGATCCTATTTACTGAAATACGATTCTGTTTGTGGCCTAAAGAGAGTGTAGGACTGATTACCTTAGAGTAATCAGTAAAGACACAAACTGCTCCGACTGTAACCCAGGTGTGGGGAAGGCTGCCTCTTCTGGGTACATTTCAAAGGTGAGATAGCAGACAGAACTCAAGCTCCGCCTCGAGCCACAAGCAATGATACTTGTTCAATGTATCAGTCCTATCACTCAGTATTAGTTTGTACCTTCCTCGGATGTATACATAGGTTTGTGGGATACATGATGAACTTTTTGTTGGATAAATTCATAGTTACCTCCCTTCATACTTTCTTACTAATATTGGAATTTGGGGATGCTTCTGAGTTTTTATGCTAATCCTGTACACCGCCAAGAAATCATCCAATAATTGACGTATCTTCTATGCAGTCAGCAACACTAATCAGCTCTATCTCTTGTGGATCCTACAGTGGACTTTCAAGGGTGCTGGCCCATGAGGGTGGTGGGTATCATATTCCTATCCTGATGCCCATAGAACAACTGGCTCAGTCTTTGGTCACTTGGCTTTGCCCAAATCCTCAGACTGCTGGACCTCGCACAAGACCAGGGTTCCGGCTCCAATCACCATTTTAAAAATGTTATCCCATCTCTGTTTCAGAGAGGAAAATGTTCTTTTTATGCCTGGATGTATACTTTTAGCACTATATTTTAATATGTACCTGCTGTGACATATTTCTAAACAATGGAATTCACCAAGATAAAAATTACCCGTGCTGCCTTGTCAGAAGTTAATGTAAACAACCTTATTATGTCTTGACTATAGGAAAGGCATTGAATAAGGTATAGTATAAAAAAGTGCAGAATCTTAGGCCCCAGCCTGGAATCACTAAATTATAACTTAGAAGAAGATCCTCTCCCAGGGAAGCGCTATGCACAAGAAAATAAGAACCTCTGCTTTTACTCTTTTTGGGTAAAAATCCAAAACTTGCCATCTACCTACCACTCAAGGATAGGAAATGTGGAAATACAAATTCAGTCACAAAGAGAAACCTGGGATCTACTGAAAAGCTAAACACAGAAGCGCATGCGTGCACACACACACACACACACACACACGCGCGCGCGCGTGCACACACACACACACACACACACACACACACACACACGCTTAATGTAGGTAGGCCTCCCCCAGTAGAGTGGAGACAAACTCCCACCCAAGCCAATTCTTGGCTACTCCCCAGATCAATGACACAAAATCCAGTTTAAAAAACTGTTTGCCTCCTCACTGGTTTGTAACCAAGCTATACACATACTATCTGTATTTTACAGGTTTCTTTTCATGGGGGAAATCTGAGCATCTGCATAAGCATTTTGTGTCATAGCTCTGACTTTACTAGTTTTCCTGCAAGTAATCTTGGATTCTTGAGTAGCACATTCCTTGAACTTGGCTTACTTTGGTCTTCTTGGACTGGCTTACCGCACCTCTTGTAGCATTTTTTTCACTGAAATATTTTCATCACTATACAGTATGTGAGAAAAACTTTTTTTAAAAGTAACCTTTAGCTTTCTACTTTAAAATACACTGTTCCAGAAACTCTTATTTTGAACTGGAGGGTACACAGGTCACGTGGCCTGTGAGCATTATAATGATTTTACAAGCAATAGAGGATGTACAGCTCATATAGCAGAGATTTCAACTTTAGCCAAACAACAACTTTCATAAGTCTTTCTGTATACTTCTGCCTCCGTGGCAGGTCCCCACCTGAAAGAGACTAGAATAGCCTGCCATTTGCCCCTAAAATCACCTTGCCACACAAACCCAATCAGTGGCCACCTTTTGCCTGGCACACCAAGCACCAAACACCAAACTGGTACAAACTGTGGTGGGAAGTGCAAGGGATACTGGCTGAGCATGGCCCATCCTGGGGATGATCAAGAACGAGGAAGGCCGGCTGCAAGTCTCCAAAGACTAATGCCTATCAGCGGTGTGAGTGTAGCAGACAACCAATTAATGCCTGGTTTTCCATTCTGTTCAATGGATTCTCCTGTCTAATTTAGCACAATAGCTCACTGTTTCCATGACTTTAATTTTACAATAGCTTTCATATCTGGTCACATAGGAATATATTCTCATTATTCTTTTCCAAGGTTTTCCTAGTTATTCTTGCCTATTTTTTTTTTTACTCTTGCAGAAAAGCTGTAAGATCATTTTGTCAAGTTTAATTTCCCCTGGGTTTCAACCAGATTTGCACTAACCTCTATAAACTTATATTGAATCATCTAACTCAAGAACGTGGTACTTCTCTCCATTTATTCAGGTCTTCTTTTATAAACCTTAATAAAATCTAATAGCTCTTTCTCCAAAAGGTCTGTACATTGCCTGGCAGGTTAGCCCCTAGTATCGACGCAATTTTGTTGCTACAGTAAATATAGTCATTTTCTATTTTTTACTTAATTATTCAGTCATGCACACATAAAATGTCACCACAAAACGTTACAGAAGGGTGAAGAGGAAACTCTCTCGTCACTCATTCTGCCAGCCCGCTCCTCCCACCAGATGGAACTTCTACGAGCAGCTGGGCTCACAGCCACCAAGACAATTTTCCATGCTCTTTGGATTTTGTTGGGTTTTTGGCTTTGCTGTGTTTTACATAAACAGAAGTGTGCTGCATATTTTCCCTATGACTTTCCATGCAGCAGTACTGCCTGTAGATGTGTTTCCATTTCACCAGATATGGCTGAATCACAGCTGTACGTTATGTCGTTATAAGAAGTTGACACTATATCTCACACATTGCCCTGCTAGTGGGCATTCCTGCCTATGCAGAGTTTTCACAATGGAAGAAAGCACCATTTTATCAAATATATATACATCTGTATGTACACATTGGCAACATTTCTGTAGATTTCAGGGTCCAACTGTCATTAGCATTTAAAAAATTAAAAGCAAACTATCAAATTGCTTTGCAAAAAGGACTCCACACTTTGTACCAGCATTATGAAAGGGTTCATTTTCCCGCACACTTTATATTATACATTTTCATGGTAATATGTTGACCATCTGCCAAAGTGTTATTAAATAATTGTTTTTAATTAGTACTTCCCCAAGGACCCGGGAGAGATTTGATATTTGCACTGGTCATATTAATATCTCCTACACACTGTCTTTCCTAAGCCCTTTTCAATAAACTAAGAATTTTCCCCTCTAATCCCGTAATCTGTTGGTGCAACTCTTTTTATTATGAAAATGAATCACCTGTCTCTTACATAAGCGCTTTACACCTTCCTTTTCCTTTAATGTTGGTGGCCCTTGACAAGCAGAAGCCTTGAAGTTTTATGTGGTTGAATTTGAGATTTATAAAATACATTCTGTATTCACTTATTAAATAATAAAATCTAGAGGCATGTCAAGGAATTTCAAAGTAATTATGGCCACAAACAATATTTCAAGATATGTGCAACAACTGTAATAAGCTAGGGAAATATTTATGATTTCTATTGGTCCTGATAATATACGACTGAGGTTTGTGACACAGTAATTAAAGGAAACAGTAAATTTTAGATGGAGTCGCTCGAAAAATAAAGATGGAATTGTTTTCCCATCATAGTTGGCAAACTCCTTTTCTAAATTAATCTCTTTGTTGAACCCTTTCCTAAGCACTTTCCAGAAAAGTTAACTGTTCTTCCTTTGTGATCCCATAGCTGTCTACACTTCTACTATAGAATGCTCTGGGGCCAAGTGTTTTACTCTCTCATCGCATTTCCCCTAAAAGGCAGCTCCTCGGGGTGGGAGGAGAATGAGGGGAAGCTGAGGCAGCCTAAGATCCCTGCTTGAGAAACCTGGCTTCCTAGGGGTGAACCTGTGCTATAAATAGGCTGCTATACTGAAAACCAAATGTAACATCCATGGTTAGCCAACAGCTGAAATTATTACTGGGGAATACAGTGTTAGTCTTCTGTTTCTGCAATAAAATACCCAAGAAACTTCTCGAAACGGCTTATTTTGGCTCATAGTTTTGGAGTTCTCAGGCCATGGTCAGTTGGCCCTGTTGTTTGTGGCTTGCAGGAGGCAGGACATCCTGGCAGGAGTACATGGTGGTGAAACCTGCTCACTTCATGGCTGCTGAGGAGCAGAGATAGAACAAGGGACCAAGGTCCCAATACCCCTTCAGGGCACGGTCCCAATATCCTCATTTCCAAGCAGAAGCCCTGCAGCCTAGGGACTCTACTGCCTCCCAGGAGGGCTGCATGATGGTAACCAAGTCTCCAACACATAGGACACCGGGACACACTCATAAATGATAGCAGATATGTAATTTATTATTATTAGTAGTAGTAGTAGTAGTAAGTTTATTGGTACAATTTAGATAAACATAATTATCACACTCATCATAGGGAATTTGTACCTGTATGTGATATATCTGGGTACCCCTTTTTTCCCCACTCCCCTCCCCTCCTTTCAAGCTCTCTTCCCCTCCTTACAACTTTGTTTCCATTTTACCCTTCTTTTCTCATTTTTTTCTTTTTCTTTCCTTTTGAACAATTTCCCACATCCCCAACTGATGAATGGATAAAAAGGATGTGGGGTTTTTATATAATAGGGTACTGCTACTCAGGCATAAAAAGGATAAATTGGAGACATTTATAGCTGAATAGATGCACCTTGAGACCATACTCTCAAGTGAAATAAATGGAACACACATGTGCGAATATCACATTATCTCTCTCTTGTGAGAAACTGAAAGTGTAAATAAGAACCAAAATGTATAATACATATTGTGAAATAGGAAAAACAGATGCAATTAAACATTCATTTTCAAATCTGTCATAGTCTTCTCACATTGGTGGCTTCTACTGTGCTTTCCATCTGAGAAGACTAGATCAGTGTTTCTCAACCCTTTCTGAACATTATTACTATTATTATTATTATTATTATTATTATTATGCCACTCTAAGGAGAACTTTTTGGGTTTATCTAATCTCCTCATGGAATTTCAACATCACAGATTACTTCATACGTTTTTATGTATCACAGTCCTTTGAAAATGTACCACTGTTGTACATTTTCTCCCAAACCAATTTTGGTACCGTTGATGATTCACAGACTAGACAAAAGTCTATAAATAATTGAGCACACTTATATTTTATTTTAATGAGATGCAAAAATCACAAGTCATTCTATTAGTTATACAAAAATAATTAGGTCTTAGTCTTCTGCAGGCTTCTGCAGGCTAGAAAGTTGTAAGACCAAAGAACACAATATTGAAGGAGATATAAAGAGAAGCATTTTTAAAAAATCAAAGTTGAATCTTTTGTTGCCACATATTCCAGGCTTTCTCTGTTTTACCAATAATGTCTTTCACATGTTTATTATATACCATTAGAAAGTTTTGGATATATATTTTTTTCTCACTAGTAAGCTCAAAGTTATTATGAAGTCTCTTTGAACTTTGCCAGCATTTTATAAAAAAGTCTCAAACTTTTGCTGAAATGAGCAAAAATACAGTTATCACAGCGCTGACAGTCCTTTTATACTAGGGTGTTTTTAGAAGAAAGGATGCTAAGCCTTTGTTAAAATCGTGAACTAAAGTAGAATGGAAAACTCATTGACTTAAAAGCTAAATGGAAAATGGTTTAATCGTATTTTAAAACTCTACCCAAAATTTCTTCAATATGATAACACAGCATGTTCAAAAGATTTCTACATTGAACTGTAACCCACTGGATCTCTGACAACCTAAAGGTTAAGACTCCAGCTCAGCAATTTTGGAAGCAAAGGGGTTACACTTCATGAGTTGATTAAATACAGCACACAATCTTGTGTATGTTCCCTGGTCTATTTAAACCAAACACATGTAAAAGTCCACTTATAAAACCATGCAATGCAAAACATTGATTGTAAAAACAAAATAAATTGCAAGATGTTAAGTTTCTGTTTGCTGAAATTATTATTAATCCAGGGGCTTTTGGGGGCCCTTGAGATTGAAACTCTACCACCTTACCTATTCTTCCTAGTGTGAGACAGGCCGACCCAAGGCTGAGCACACCCGTCTCTCATTTCTTCACATTCAGTGCACTGGTGTTGTGCCCAGGAAGCATCACTGCTACCTGGCAGTGCTCACCTCATAGTATCTCTATCTCTAACCTCTTTCCTGAGTTTTAGAGTAATATAGTGCCTAATTGTTGTATTGCTTTGCTGTATTATATGTATGTCAACAGTAACAAACCCCAAATCAGTTTTTGAGTTCTTCTCCTAAAGTTGTTCCCTTTAAGTCCCATAATTTATCGCCTATACTTACACTCACTCAGTTACTCAGGCCAAAATTCTTAGAGAGGGACTTTCTCACACTTGCTGAATACACTGCCAGAGACCAAGTCCCCAGAGAGAGGTTGCACTGGGATGAGGAGAAGGCTGACTCTAAGGACCTCTGTGTTCATCAGTGAGCATTGTGCAGCTGGCTACAAAGCCCCATCCCTTTCTTGTGTTTGACCACTCAACACTTTACTCAGATTTTTCATTTTTGAAGGTCAGTGGCCAGTTTGGGTAAGGTTTCTGTTATGAATGACTGGTTATCTGGTGTTTGTGTGAATTCTCCCCTCTTTTACTTCTGCTGCTACCACCCTGGTCCAAGCCAGCACCGTCTCTCACTTATATTATTATAAATGCATTCAAATGGCAATCACTTTGCACTCATGCTCCGCGGCCACCAGCACTGTGTGCTCCTGCACAGAGCACCTGGCGGTCCTTCTGAAAGCTAAATCAGGGATGGGAAGCATAGCTCAGAGCAAGAGTGTGTGCTTAGCATGCATGAGGTCCTGGGTTCCATTCCTGTCACCACAAGTAGTTGGGAATAAATCAAATCCTGTCACTTCAGTGGTGTCAGAAATCTCCACTCCTCCTTCTCCACGGGATGAAAAGGCAATGTCCTTGCCAGGGTCGGGTCGGTATCAGCTGGTCCTCAACATTTGCTGGAAACGCATCTTCTATGCTCACCTCTCATTTCCCATTCAGCTCCAGCCACACCAGCCTCCCTGTAGTTCTACAAACACAGCACGCAGCCTCCTACCCCAGAGCATTCGCACTTGTTGCCTCCTTCACCTGCAGGCTTGGGAACTAATGCAGAGATGGGCGTGGTCACTGCGCATGCCCAGCCACACACAGCTTGTGATCAAATGGCACAGTGGCCACTCTCTCCCCTTATCTTGCTTTAATTGTATTTGTAGCACTTGTCACCGCACACCATTAATTATTTGTTACCGCTTTAGTATCTGGGTCCCCAAAGGCAGGGATTTTAGTGCACTGTGTCATCTCCAGGGCCTGGAACAGAACCTGGAACCCAGTGATGCCTGAGTAAATAAATACTTGCTAAATGAGTTAATGCATAAATTGCTCTTACCCTCATGCTCTGGGAACTGAAACTCCATTTCTCAAGGACATGTGGGACAGGAAGCTCTTTTCCAAGTAACCAAAGGAAAGTTTCTTTCCAATGTGTAATGTATTTTTCATGCTCTTCCCAGCACCCTGTAGGTCAACATCCCATAAATGATTGTCATAAGTCCTGTTACAATGAAAGCATAGGGCGCCTGCCCCTGGTTGAGCCTGTGCATGTCCCTTGAGTAGAAGAAATACTGACTGTAGAATTCTAATTATAAGAATGCATTCATCTATCCTTGAAAGATGATTCAAAAGTCTCTCAGGGTGAAATTGGGAAAGCGTTTCATTACTGAATCTGTGGATGATATGAATGTTCCTTGGAGAATGTTTTCATAATTTCACCTCCATGTTGGGTCAGAAGAGTGCTTTGCTTTCTCTTATTCCAGTAAGGAGTCTGGCTCTCCCATGCTGGATATGTAATGTGAGCTCATAATAAATCAGGGCTTTCTCAGGAATTAGCAAATATTTAAAAATCTAATCCATAACAGCCTACACTGAAAATCTGAAGGTTAAAGAGGTTATATTTAAAGCTTTTATCTTGACTCTGAAATGGAATTATTTCATCAGAGTCCACACTTTCCTGAGAACCCAGTGTACTGCCACACACAAGGAGTGATCAGTGTATGTGGTGATGTTTAAATTGTGTTTATTACAGCAAAACACACTTTGTCATTAATCCCCCTCACAATACTCTCCTTTATTTCCAACACACTTCCTGCATCATTCCTGCCACTTTCAACATATTTATCAGTCACACCGTGTGTTTGGACTCATCCCAAAAGTTAAACCGATGCTGCGATCATCGCAGGCCCACTGCTTTACACAGGGCAGAGAAAGTCTTGGTATCTGTTTCTGGGATTTCACTGACAATGACTGTGGTCTTGAAGACATTAAATAATTAACACTAAATAACAGAGGCTCATTCTGACTCCTGAAGCGTCTGGGAGGTAGGCACTGTTATCCCCATTTTGCAAGGAGGAAACAGCAGAGAGAGGGTAGGTAGCTAGTCGGAGATCACAAAAAGAGTAACAAAGACGGCTGGGCCCCAAGCCAGGCGTTCTCTCTCCAGAGCTTGTGCCCGGGCCTCTGTCTGTCCCTCTACCGCTAAGCAAGGGGACCCACCGCTCTCCAGCTCCTTCCCACAATGCTTTGAAACGACCAGATTTTGATTTCCGGAGTAAAGCAAGTCAGCGGAAAGGAGGCAGATAAACTCATTACGTTTCCCCTTTGATTTATTCACGTACATACAACATACTGTGAACTATTGTAAATTAGGGATTAACTTTTCCTTTCCTCAAATGTTTCTGACTGTGGTGATGAGGAAGAAAAACCCCCACCTTTGATATTTTAAGAAATGTAATTACACACACCCAAATACACGGGAAGCACGCACCTCTCTCAACACACACACATGTGCACACACAGAAAGCATGAGCAAATCTACAGAGACCTAAGTAAGTGGATTATAACAATGTTAAAACTGTAGTTCCTCAAAATGTTATCATGGGGATAACTGGGTAAATGGCATCCGAGATCTCCACACTAACCCTTCCAAGTAGCATATAGCTACAGTTGCCTCCATGAAGATTTCAATTACACATTATTAAAAGCACATCTGTTTAAGAGGTTTCCTGTTTGGAAAATTATTTTCAAATAGATTTGGATCCTCTATGGTGAATTTCAAACTACTTTTGTCTCTTAACAAGGTAAAGTTTGAGGGAAACTTCATATCACGAAGTATTCTTCATTGTGCTTTGATAATAATATTTAATGCCGTTCTCATAAAGACCTGTCTTTGCTGAAAGTTAAAACCACTATCTGGTATCAATGATATGGATAGCATTCCATTTTCTTACAAACTTTGTATTAATGAAACAGAGGAGTAAGAATATTGCAACAAGGAAAAATTTTTTTCAACGCATCATCTGAATACAGCTGATGTCTTTTGATAACACATTCTCTTAAGCAGGAGAAATTTCTCCAATCCCACACTGCTTTCCATCTGTCCTTTGCGGAGCACACAAAATTCTTCAGAAAACTGTGCTGGCTTCACTCCCTGCCACCTCCCCCCCCCGCAACTCGCTCCTCACGCCGCCTCCATCCTGTCCAACCTCAAGACTTACATCAAAGAAAAGCAAAAATACTGCGCTGCAGCTTGTCCTCTGGTGCCAGGTTCCTCCCCTGTTTCTTTCGTTCTTCTGGTTCACTCCGCAGGGCAAGCGCCCCTTTCCGCCGCCCTGAGTTCCTCCTCTGGTTCCCAGCTACTAATGTCAGTGATCTTCTCTCCCCAGCGAAGTCTCATTCAAGCCCCCGACTTCATTTTTTGTTTGCTTGGTTTGTTGGCCTGGGTTTTTTAAAAAACTTTTATTAGTACATGTTTGTGATTCCTGCAGTTTACAGTCACCCTGGGGAGTGGTCACAGGTACATACCGCTGCTTATTTCTTCCGTTTAACCCCTTCCTTCCCTACCCCAATTATTTGTCTTAGCTCACATTATGGCATGTAGTGTGTACATTCATTGAGGTGCTAAGTTCTTATACAGTGCACATTTTTATCCTTACTTCCCCTTTCCCACCTCATCCCTCGCCCTTTTGCCTTGGACCACTTCTCTGTTGCAAGAGACCTGTCCTTTTGTCCCTTTCCATCCATACTTTATCATTTTCTTTGTCTGAACTTTGCCTCACTTCAGTGAGAGGTACCATAAGGTATCCAAGCTTGTGCATCTGGTTTATTTCACTCGACATTATATTTTCCAGTGCATCCATTTTTCTACAAATTTCTCAAATGTGTCATTCTTTTCAGATACTACATTTTCTTTATCCAATTATCTGTTAATGAGTATACAGGCTGCTTCTAGGATGTAGATATTATGAACTATCCTTCTGTAACCATCAGTATTCATGTACTACTGTACTATAATGATTTAAACTGTTTGGGAAGATACCTAGCAGGAGGATAGCTGCATGGAATTTCTAGTTTTGGTCCTTGATAAATTTCAGTACTGATTTCCATAATGGTTGTACTAGTTTACATTCCCACCAGCAATGCAACACAGTTCCCTTTTCACCACAGCCATGCCAGCATTTGTTATTGTTTGATTTCCTAAAGATTGCTGTTCTTTCCAGAGTAAGAAGGAATCTTAGTATTGTTTTAATTTTCATGTCTCATATATTTGTTGATCATTTGTATTCCTTCCTCTATGAAGTATCTGTTTATTTCTCTTGCCCATTTCTTGACTGGTTCTTTAATTTTAAGTGGTTTAATGTTTTTAGTTCTTCTACATATCAGTCCTCTGAGTATGAAAAAAATTTTTCCCATTCTGTAGGTTGTCTCTTCACTCTACTGGCTGATTCTTTGGGTGTACAGAAGATTTTTAGTCCAATGTAATCCCATTTGTGGATTCTCACTGCTCTTTTTTTGCACATTAAATTTAAATCCTTCCCTACATCTATGTAATGGTTGATTGATTGTGTCAACTTGAGAAATTTAGAAGCTTAACCAAATTGTCTCAGCAATTCTACACCCTGGAGTGTAAAGGATCTGCCCCCTAGGGAAGCTACCTGCACCCTACAGTGTAGAGGACCCACCCCAGCTTATCTTGTCACCTGCATGGTATAAAAGGGAAATAAGAGCAGACTGGCTTCTACTCTTGGGAGGAGCCCCAGTCTTCACTTTCAGTTTGGATGTCATCTCCTGGCTTCTAGTGTAGACTTTTCAGCTTCTGCCGTGGGCCTTTCAGTCTTCCAGTGGTGTAGCCTCTTCAGCCTTGCAGATCCATTGGCCTCCTGATACAGACTTGCATGGAACACTGTAGTGAGCTCCAGATCTTGGACTGAAACCATCAGCCTATATACAGTGTGTAGACAGCCTCTGCATGCTTCCTCACCCAACTCTGTGGCTGACCATCATAAGGACATCTTGTAATTTCATATATATTTGCACAACTTGTGTTATACCTGTTTCTCTAGTAAAACACTGACTGATACAACCTATGTCTTCAAGTGTTTTACCTATTTTATCTTCCAGAATGTTTAACATTTCTATTGTAATGTCTAGCTCTTTGATCCATTTTAATTTTAATTTAGTATATGGTGAGAGATAATGATCCAGTTTCATTCTTCTGCAGATAACCAGTTTTTCCAACACCAATTGTTGAATAGGCAATCATTCCTCCAACATATATTTTTGGGGTCTTGGTCAAAAAACAAATAGTTAACATATCTGAGGAGCTTTCTGTATCCTCAGTTCTGTTCCATTGATCCATGCAACTGTCTTTGTTTCTGTACTGTACCATTTTATCAATGTTGTTTGTAGTGTAGCTTAAAGTCCAGTATTACTGTGCCACCTACTTTGCTCTTACCATACAGAATTACTTTTGCTATTCTGGGCCTCCTCTGGATCCATATGAACCTTAGGGTTACTTTTCTCTCATTGTTGAGACAAAATTAAGGAAGGAAAGGTTCATTTAGCTCAGTTTGTGGTCAGTCAGTCCTTAACCAGTTGGCTCTAAAGTAGAGTGACATGGCTGAGGGGCAACACTTCAAGGCAGCAGAAGACAGCAACAGCAGCAAGAGCAAAGAAGGGTGGAGCAAGCCTCTTTTCCTCCCTTATACTGCACGCAGGCTACTTGCTGTAACAGCAGGCATAGCACTCACACCATCTCCTGACCCTCCTCTTGCACAGGCTCAGGATGTTTACAAAGTGAGGACCCTGGCCACCTGCTGAGTCACTTAGTTAAACTTCTAAACTTCTTAAGTTGACACAGTGCACCACATCCTGGAGCTGTAAGGGCGTGTCCTTCATACCCTAGGATGTAGAACTGCTGAGTCACTTACTTAAGCTTCTAGACTTCTCCAGTTGATACAATGTATCAACTATTACCATTAGATTTCTAAAACAACACCTCTGAGTTTCCCTCTCCTCTGTCCCCCAACACCTGGGTGAGGAGGAGTGTAGGACCTTACAATTATACACATGATAAACTCTGTCAGGTAAACTTCTCCTAAACGGAAAAACAGCCATCCACGTGGTGAATTTTTAAACATAACCATTTATGTTTTTTTCACTGAATTATCATTTTCTAATCTCAATTTCCCCATATTTCTATTCCACAAGTAAGGTAAGAAGAAAAATGCACAAATAAATTTGTTTTAAGTAATATTTATTTCCTCCCAATTAACCTAAAACTAAAAAGGAAAACATGTATGTAGAAAGCCTTTTATATTGCCAAAACTAAAATGAATGGAATTTCCAAATGCTAAGTTATAAAACACACAACACGGTGTGTGTTTATAGGCTCTGCTTGGGTACAGCAGAGCCTTGAGGTTTCTCTGCATACAGGTAAAGCATGGTGAAAACACTGTGGAAATCGTTTGGAGATTCCACAGCAAACTAGGTCTAGAGGTCCCATTCAACCCAGCTATTCCCTTCCTGGTTATTTTCCCAGAAGATCTGAAAACATCATATCACAGCAATATTTGTGTGCCCATGTTCATGGCAGTACAATTTGTAATTGCTAATTGTGGAAGCAACCCAAATGTCTACCCACTGAGGATCGGACAAAAAAATTGTGCTACTTTTATATAATGGAATATTACTCAGCTATAAAGAAAGATAAACTCGAGGCTTTTATAGGTAAGTGGTCACAACTAGAGACCAAAGTCGTAAGTGAAATAAATCAGACCTGCATGTGTAAGCAACATATTGTATCACTAGCGTAAGAACCTGAAAGAGTGAATAAAAACTAGGAGGTATGACAGACATTGCGAAATGAAAGGAAAATGCTCAAAAGTATAGGACAACTGGGATGTGGGAAAAGAGAAGGAAAAGAAGGGGAAATTATGTATGCATGTATATACAGGATAGCTAACAATGGTACTACTGTCTTCTATAGCTTTACTGAAAGGAACAGTTAATGATTACTTGTTAGATCATTATTGCATGTCCCTATTTGTTTTCCTGAGAAACCACTTTGAAGATATCAATACATAATACAACAACCACTGTTAATTTTCTACCACTTTGTCTGTAACTCTGTATTGTTTGTATTGTTCTTATGCTATTTTTAAATGGATATGTTTGTTAATATGTTTTACTTCTTTTATTTTTAAAATAAATTTAAAAATAAAACAAAACAACAATGGCAATGCTACAAATTTCCTTTATGCTATAATCTGTTTGCCTTTACTTTTGTGACCTTCAATGATATATTTCTATTAGTCTCTTTATAGCTTCCGTGACTGTACAAAAACTTTCAATATATGACCATCCCAGCCTTCCTTTCTCCCAACCCTTTCTCTTCACAAGCCATTGCCAACTTAGCTTTGCCTGGTCCCTTCTTTGAGTATAATAAGGGAAAATCCATACAAATAGGTCTTCAAGTTAGAGAACTATTCCCCATGTTTGCAGGCAGCAGAGAAGAAGACCCACTAGGAAAAGGTTGTCCTGGGACAGGCAGATGGTGGGAAGGGAAATACACATACATGAAGGGAAATGTTCTTGAGTAGGAATGTTCCAAGCTCCTAATGATCTGGGTGCTAGGAACAGAGAGCAGACTAGGGGCTTTCATTAGAGATTTGTTTTGTAGTCGACACATGGATACTCTTAATTCCTGAGAGATTTTTGGGGAGATTGTAATTCTTGCTTGGACTATGCTTTTTCAAACACCAACACACAGCAAGCTTTCTTTAACAATCCCCAGAACTAATAGCAATTATTCTATATTTCCTTCTCATGGGGTACTATACAAAACTCTCCATTAAATAATAAAAGCTACTACAGACTTATTGGTAAGGTACTGGTGTGTGAAAATGTGTGAAATAATCCCACTTGAAACAAAAATTTCTGAAAAAAATTCCAAAACTTAAGAAGCCCTCCACTTCAGTGAGATTTCCAGGGATCAGGAGTGTGTGACATATTAAGATGAACCTTCTAAGAGAATATGTTGTTTCATCCAGTCCTTCTCACAACTAAAAACAGAGGTACAAGTCCTAGTGGCCTCTTTGGAATTTGAAGGCAGCATATTCTGCAGTGTGGTTACTACTCCTGTGTATTCCCTAAGCGACCTGGGGAGCTGCTCATTGACAGTGAGGCCTGGTGCAGACCATGGCTGTGTAACAGGTCCACGTTCTGGGTGGGTTGCTTGATGCCCTGGTCTCCATGGCCCAGCAAACCTAACAGTGCTTACAGTGCCAGTTTCATTTCACGTATCTTAAAAGAAAAGCTGAATCCACCCCAATAAGCCTGAACATTTTCTAAAATGAGCCAGGACCTATCTAAATGTTCCAGGAAAAACCTGTTTTGAGAAAAAGAAGGAATATTCATTCTTTTTATAAATGTGTGTATGACTGCTCCAGACAGCTAGAGGTCTTTTTATTTACAGAACACAAAACTACTATCCCGCCTCAGAATAACAGCTTTACAGATACCTGAAATGACAGGAGCAAGTGCTTGTATGTAGGCAAGTATGAAGCATGAAGGCTATTCCAATACTCCCTGCGGGAGTAGCTCAAACAGAAATGGGACTGACTGCCTTGAGCATCACGCCTCACTGAGCCCACAGTGAGCTACAGCTGAAGTCCAGGCCCAGGGCAAGAGAAAAGGGAGCCTGGAGACAGGACACTGTCTCTTGGGTACAGCAGAGCCTTGAGGCTTCTCTGCACACAGGTAAAGGTGGGGGAAGAACTATATTTTCCATTTAATAAGTGTGTTAGGGGACTGTGTGATAACGCAACACTGCTGGGGACAGAAGTGTGAAGACACAGGGTCCAGGCTGCACCCCAGATATGAAGTCTATTTAAAGAAAAGATAGAGATAGGGAGATAAAAAGGGGTTATATTTTGGAAATTACAAAGATTTGTTCAGCATTTCCAGCAAGTCAAGGATTACACACTGCTTTAAGGCACCCAAAGACCATTCATTTTAGCACTACGCCATTCCTCATAGACAGGGCTGGATGTCTTCAAGACATGGCTTCCAACATGGTCAAAGAAGGACCTACACATGTAAAATCATCCTCCACCATGAGCTCTAAGGATTATTTTAATAGCAACAAACCAGACCATGAAGGTACCAACAAATCCTTCTTTATGGCAAACAGAATTTTTATGGCTCCTTTTACATATAATTCCTTATTCCAGCTGGAATTAATTTGAGACAAGGCTTAATTTGAGACTCCAACTTGATTTTAGTCCAAGTACTTAACCAGTTTTTTTCAACCAGGGATGAAAGATCCAAAAGTTACAAAGGAATAAGAGAAAAAGATCTAAAAAAAAAAAAAAGAGAGAAAAAGATCTGCTACATAAAAGTTTGAATAAATAAAATGAAAATGAAAAGGGAAAAGTGAAGAAAAAATAAGTGCAAATATAAAAGCTTGAGATCTATAATATGAAGCAGATTCTTCTCTATTTGAATAATGTTGACACTCTGTGAGAAAATAGGCAGAAAACAAAACCAGAAGTTCACAGAAGATGATATAGAGATACTCAACCCGCCTAGTAAAAAGTTTCATATAATACAGTACTTCTGCACTTGAAATTTGGGAAATACTTTTTAAATACACACAATGATCAAGTGGATTTAGGAAGAGAGACCATCTCATTCCTACTAATGAAGACTAACCTTCAACTTCTTGAGACCAAATAGGTGATGTGTGTCAAATTCCTAAAATGAAGATAGCTTTACATTCAGCAGTCTTACTAGAAGGATTTGTCTTAAAGAAATCTTTGAATACATGATAAATGATATAAGCACAATATGTTGATTATGTCTTCACTGCAAAACTTCACCAAAAACCTAAGAGTGCAGCAATAAGAGAATTAACTACATGACAGCATATATATACCATGAAATGTCCTAAATCCTTTTTAAAATCATGTTTTTAAGGAAAATTAGATGATCTGAGCATGCAGCCCCTCAATATTATGTTAACTGTAAAACAAGGAGAATAAAATATTGTTTATGAAATCCATAAATTACAAAATCTCAATCTCTCTTTCCCTCTTCCTTTCCTCTTCCCCCTCTCCCCCTCCCCTCTTTTCCCCCTTCTTCTTCTTTTTCTGTCTGTCTGTCTGTCTGTCTGTCTGCATTTCTCTCTGTATAGCTCTCTTGGGCTCTTAGGAAGCATGAAGTTGGATCAGTACAAGCCACAGCCCTGTTTCATTGGCTCTGTGCTACCTTCTCATGCAGTCACTTTTGACCCTTGCATTACATCTGGGCACCACCAGTTACCCACTATTCCTCTTTCTCACTGACCCAGACATCTGCTGTGCCCTCATTTAGCTGCTAAGCATGCACCACACGTCTCCCTGGGCACCTGCGGCTTCCTGAGCCTATCAGCACAAGGTTGTCCCTCTCTGTCTCTCTAAATACACTCAGTGTGATCTCAAGGCCATGATCTTTTTTTCTGTTGATATAGAACCCAGCTATGAGTCCTGCAGCTCCAGTGCTAAGCTGTGAAAGATAGTCCTGTAGTAGGTATGTTGGTTGGGCTTTGTTGGGGGATGAGCTTCATTTGCCTGGATCCTGCTCTTCCCTGAGCCCACACCCCGGTCCTGGACAGGGCATTGCCACGAGCTCACACATGACCATAGCTGGGGCAGAACTGGCATTTCTCACAGGGAAGAGCCCATCCCGCTAATACTGTAGATATCTGTAGACACAGTTAACAATCCCTGTTACTTGTGCTCACTTTTTAAAAATCATAAAGGAAATGCTGCAAGTTAAGTACATTCACTTTAGGTTGTGGGATTAGAGTCAGTTCTCATTTTCTTTTTAAAATCCCTTTATATTCACATTTCTCTAAAATGAATATTGTTGTTCTTAGAATTAGAGAAAGCCATTGGTTATTTTGAAACACAGCTAGAGCTGCTTTCTAGAGTCTAGGTATAGGAAAAAAAGTGTTGAAATGTAGTAGTGGTTATAAATCTCCCCATAACGACTAGCCCCAAGGGTTACAGAGAAAATACGACACTAAGATGCTATTGCTGTGATTCCACATGACACCAGTGTGTCTGCAATGATTCCCCACTTCCAGTGAGGAGACTCACATTAGTGAGTGTTAAAGCCTGCTGAGGGGTAAAATGACTGATAATGTAGCACTGCAGGGTCAGCAGGCACTTTAGCTCCTCCGCCTTCTTTACAGGACAGAGGTTGCTAGAGCGCAGCCCTCAGCTGGCAGGGCCGCTGACTGCACCTTCAGCACCTGCCTGACGCCCTCTCCCTAAGTGCTCCCAGCCAAAGACTGAGCAGCACGGGCACAGAGGCTGGGCTATCCCTGCGCAGGGCTCGGTTTATCAGCTGGGGTGCCCGGGCTCTGGGGCCAGGACTTTATCAGAGCTCTGTTCAGCCTGAACCTCTTCCTGTCCAACCCTCCACCTTTGCTTCTTTCCATTCACAGGTATCCATCCTGCATCACAGCCTAACTCCTTCCCACTGATCACTGAGCCAAGTGTGGCCACACACCTAATCCCAGCATTCATGGAGGCCGAGGATCATAGGTTCAAGTCCAGCCTAGGCAACTTAGCAAGACCCTGTCTCAGACTTTTAAAGACGGGGGCACTTGCTGATAGAGCTCAGTGCAATGGCCCTAGGTTCAATCCCTAGCAATACAAAAGCAAATTGTACAATGCCATTTCATATCAATTTTCACGTGGCTTTACACAAAAGGAATCTCTTACTGTTGCTGCACAGTATATTACACTAAGAGGATCTCATAAGTAACACTGTGCAATGACTTCTTTTCAAAAACTTCCGTGTGAGAAATATGAATATACCTTAGCTTTTATGCCCTAAAACTAGCAAGTTATTTAACACATAAAGCTGATGAGAGTAAAATATTAAGTAGAATGCATAACTATTTACATGTAGTTCAGTGACCTTATTCAATCCTGTGGCTCACACAGCACACACACTTGCTCTCACCCAATTCCTTGGAGTACTGTGTACTCAGCAAAACATGTTTAGGTCTTTAAAAGGAAATTATTTCAATCAGAATCAGAGAAATAAGTCAGTACACTACCTATCACTGTAATCAAATAAGATTCTATATGGGAACTGAGTACTTACCATGTTTATTATTCAGACTATGCCAATTATCACCAAATAAACATTTGTTTGTTTCTGTAGTACTCTGGGCACTAGAACCCAGTAGAACCGCAAAGCAGGAGACACCTTCCTCTTCATTTTTACTCTCTCCAAGCTCTTCTCAGCTGTCTCTGCCATCACACCAGGTCTGCAGCAACGCAAGCAGGCTGCTCCAAGGGACTCACAGGACGCTCCCTGCAGGCCTCACCTCCCCACGCAGCACCGCCAGGCGCGAGGCTTGTCCGGCAGCCCATGACCAGATCCAGGGGCTCTGTTTGCTTCTGAATATTGTCCTTGTTGATAAGGGGAGGGCTAACTTGCATCTTTTCACATGATAATAACTGATGCCAGCTCATCACAGAGTCTCAAAGAGAAAACGATCTACGCTGCAGTCCAATCGTCCCACCCAGGTCACTCTGCGACCTGACCCAGGTCAGCACAGGAATACGCACAGAGCTTCACTGCTCAGGAAGTGAGATGCGGCTGACTTCAGCTTTTATGCTGAACCGCAGCTTTCTAAGTATTCTTTCTCAAAATGTGTAATGTCAGGCAGCTGCCCTTGGATTGTGTGAAGAAAAAAAATTTAAATAACAGTGATATACACATAAACTTCCCATTTGTCTGTAAATATGTTGGAAGCCCAACGTCGTAAACACTTTCACAAGCTTAGAAATCCCAGCCACTGTTGGATTCACCAGGTCTAGGCCTATGACCTGCCCTTGGTGCTCTTTTCAGGTCATCTGATTTCCTCCTTCAAATTTATAATTAATTTAGCAACCCTTTGAACTCAGGCGCAAACCTAATGGAGAAACATCCAGGCAGGTTCATGAGGACAACTGGAGTGGGGCCATTTTATACAAACAAAGGGTTCTCTAACCTCATGAGCTGTCGGGGAAATCTCGCAGGAAGAAAGAGACGGGAACGGAAAAATGGATGCTCTTGGTACTTGTTCAGACCTGTCTTCTAACACACACTTTGTGGTATAAGTTCTCACCATTGCTGTGAGTGACCTTGGTTGATTAAATTTTTTCGCACACATTTTCATTTCATTATCCAAACGATCCTGGCTGTAGTTTGTTTGGCTCCACTCTGCAGAAGAGGAAAAGGCTACTGGTGGAACTGTGATTTAGATGAGATTTACACTCACCCTGTGCATTAGAGACTAGATCCCAAGTAAGACCTCCACTGCACAGCTTCTTGGTAGACTGTCTCGAAAGATTTTTTTTTTTCAGTTAACACAATATTCCACACAGGCAGTAGTGGCTACTCAAGGAAAGTGTTGCTTGACCACAGGAGATTAGCCCATTGTAGCATTTAAAAGATTGAATGTAACAAATAAGGAAAAAACATACATAAGCATTTCTCTAAAACCTTATGAAAGGTACATTTTACTTGAACTGTAGGGTATAATAATGAAAGTACATTTTCTCTAACTGAGCTACAAGGTCTAATGTGTCCTGTTAGAAGAGAACGCTACCAAACTGCAAGTAATGAGAACAATACCAGATAAACTGTTGCAGTAAACTTCTTATTAACATCACTCTTGAAATCGGTAGTGAGTCAATAAACGATGTTTGAGGCTAGGATTGTAGCTCAGTAGTAGAGTGTGGTCTTAGCATGTACAGAGTCCTGGGTTCAATACCCGGCACCAGGTAAAACAACTCAAGTCTTTCACATTCAAATGTGCTACCCTAAGCTCTGGTATCAGGACAGTATGAAGAGCCAAACACCCTAGAGAATTGGTGGTTGACATTTTAATAATAATTCCTTGGAATCTGGAACTTAATTCTCTGTGTTATAATTTGCTGCACATGTGTGAGCGTGTGTGTGTATTCTTTTCTTTTTTCCTTTATTGTAAAGATGCCAAGTCTCTCTTTCCTGCTACCATATGATTCCTCAAGGAGTTTCATGTTTTTGAGATAGGATCCCGCTGTGTTGCCCAGGCTGGTCCTGAGTTCAGTGATGCTCCTTAGCAACAGTGAAGACTATAGCTGCATTCTGCTTTGTCTGGATTGGACACTCCTTTGATTTGCTGTCCATAAAGGAGGGTGGGATTTGGAATCAGACTATCAATTTAAGTTCATTCTTGAAGAAACATTTCTTCAATCTCTTCTATGTATCATTGACAATTCTGTCCCAGTTCCTTGAGACAGAATTCAGTCTAACGCAACAAGCACACAGGCTGGGACAAATTCAAGCATGGAACTGAGGGACTCTAGGCCCTAAGGTAGACAGCAGCAGCTGTGAGGGTGCACAAGAAATGCAGAGGTGAGGGCAGCCTACGAGATTCAGAATCACTTCCGGAAGTGAGGTTCTGAATAATATACACAACTTTATTAAGCCAAGAAGAGAAAATAAGGGCAGTGTACCTACAAGAGAAAAGAACAAGCCAGGCATGGTGGCATATGCCTATAATCCAGCACTCAGGAGGCTGAGGCACGAGGATCATAGTGAGTTCGAGACCAACCTGGGTTATGAAATGAGCTCTGGCCAGCCTGAACTGCATAGTGAGACCCTGTCTTGAAAAGAGGAGAGGAAAAAAAAGAAAGAACAAGACTGGATAGATTTAGAAAAATAGACCACTTACAACTGTGAGTGCAAGTAAATGGACTGAGTCACAGCTTCATGTGAAAGACTTTCCTAAGTGGACACACTGCCAGCTAATTTCGGTTTGCAGAGGCCTGCTTTGTTACTCTCTGGTTATATGTGCATAAAATTACCAAATAACTGAGCTATGAGCAGAAAAACTGTCGCTGCCACACTGGGCTATTTTGAGCTGTCTTTCTTTCCTACTAGTTGAGCTCAGTTTACTTCTAAGTACTCACTCATGACCTAATTTGAACATGCACATACTTAAACAAAACTGCCAACCACCAGACTGAGTTCCAGAAAGCAAAGAACTATTTTCTTCACTGTTGAAAGCACAGCTCCAAGAACATTTAATGTTGCAGAATGGCACACATGTCCCTGCCTTTAGAACACTCCCCGCTTATTCCAACAATAGTCGGGCTCACTTTTCGTCAGTCAAAGAGACGTCTACAAACCAAACACACAACAGCTGGACCTGTGATGGGAACTGAACCTCGAGGCTTGTGGATACTACGCATCCCCCTAGCCCAGTGCTTTTGTCTCTGAGCATTCCATGCCCTCTGCTACCTCTGGATTGTAATAGAGCAGTCTGAGCTGACCAATGACACCAAGTTACAGTAATTATCCTTGGGTCTGCAGAGCTGCTGCAGCAGGTGGAGGTCATGTCACACACAGACCGCTGTTCCACCGTCTTTCTGCTTCCGCAGGCCTGCTCGGGGGCTGATGTGTACAATCAAAATTCTCCAGTGAGGCTGATGCTAGAGATGCTAAGACCATGCTCTGAGAACACGGATTTGGAAAATCATTTTATTTATACTGGATGGAAAAAAACGTTATAGCAACATCCGCTTGCTTCCGTTATTACAATTATGTTAGGAGGCCCTGTGCCTTGTTTTTTAACTTTTGGGAGGTATTTTTCCCCACATCAATCTTCAGATACCGAATGAAATATTTAGAAAGAAATTATTTTATAAAACTATATTTTCATTCATCCTCTTCCTTCACCAATTGAAATTAGTGAAGAGAAGAAAAAGCACAACACGAAAGCGGGGAAGAACACTGGATAACACAAACAATTTTAAAGTTAAATATTTCAATTTAGAACAAGCTTCTATTGCCCAGAGACTGTAATTTCCAAAATTCTAAAGTAAATATGTCGTTTAAATAGAAAACCAAGCCCATATTTCCAAATGGATGGAATTTTCATTATAGAATCAAGTTACTGGGTTCATAAACTTCTTATGTAGACTCCGCTTCCCAAGCACAAACTGGAAAACAGCTGTCGCGGTCCTTGTCTTCCAAGTGTTCATTTCACAGGCAAGAATTAATATTTTATTACTTATAAACACTTCCGTGTTTACCATTATACACACTGCTTTGTTTGTTTTAAAGTGCAAAAGGTAATGACTGTCTGGCCAGGTCAGAGTTTATAAAGTTCTAGAAGTTGCTGAGTTGGACTTCAGTATAAAGCATCACATCACATCTGGAAATCTGCATTTAAATAGCTGGAATGCTCCTCCCCATCAGAACTGAAGGGTCTAGATAGACTATGTGAATATCTGCATCTATCTACACTGAAGAGCATGAAAACAGAACAATGTGCATTTGTGTTGAAGAGTAAGAAAGAAAAACAATCTGTTTTCGAGAGTCGATAAATTAAAATGTCCGCTCGTTGTAAAGGTCATGGGGCTGGTTATACAATCAGCACTATCCTCTAAGGATGCTGTTTCTCAAGGGTACACACCAATACTCCGCAGATGCATGCAAAGCAAACACAATCCCTACGGAACAGTAAACACATTACTACAGTGCTTTCTTTTTTTAAAATTAGTGAAGTTTATTAGTACACTTTAGATACACATAGTGATCTCATTCGTCATAGGGAATTTGTCCCTGTACATGATGTATCTTGCTGCTTCTTTCTTTTGCCATTTCCCACCCCTCACTTAAACCCCTCTACCCGCCCTTATTCACAACAGCTTTGTTTCCATTTTTCTCATCCTGTCTCACTTTCTTCCTTTCCCTCCCTTCTTTCCTTTCCCCTCTCCACTCTCTAGTTCCCCTTCCCCTTTGAACATTTTCCTCCTGTTTCACAGTATCTATTATACATTTTACAGAGCTTTCTTTCTGGATCTTGTCTCCAGAAAAATGTCAAATGGAGACTCAACAACAGAAAATACTGCAGTGATAAACTGCTTCCAAAATTTCCACCCCAAGGGAAGGGGGGAGAATTTTTCCACTCCAAAATCTTATGAGAGATTTCCAAAAAAAATCTTTTCAGTTCCCTAATGGAATGCCAGAGTTTTGAAAATTTATAAAGAATTCCTATTCTTTATGTGTGGAAATCAGCCAGATGAGGAAATAGCTGCTCCCATCAATGACTTTTCACACTTAAATGTTCTCACCACAAAACATGTCAAGTATTTGTGGGGCGGGGCGGGTTAATGAGCTTGATTTAGTTTTTTTACCTTGTTTTCGTAAATCATAGCATCTCATACTTCATGGGTTTGTACAATTATAAAGGATGAATTTACAAGTAAAAAGGAGAAAAGAAGGGAAAATTCAGATTTGAGAGGGGGATTGCTCTTCCTCTGAAGTGTTTGCTTGTCACAAAACGAGGAAATGAGTTGGAGCTAACAGTTTTTTAAAATTGACTAACACTACCCCCTCCTCTGGGGAGAGTCCACGTTGGAAATCCACATCTAAAGAACTTGCAAAGAAAGATTGGAGCTTAAGCTGATGCCCAAAGGACAAACCTACATCCTAAGAGGAATTTTAGATTTCATTAAGAAGAAGGAAACAGGGCTGAGGTGTGGTTCAGCGGTGGAGTTCTTGCCTTGTATGCACAAAGCCTTGGGTTGGATCCCCAGCACCACACGATAAAAGAAAAAGGAAACAGATGAGAAACGAGACTGTAAAGAGGCACAAAAAGTTCCCAAACCCAAAGCTTCCTCCCCCTCTTGTCATAACAGGGGGAACAAAGGCAGAGGGGCGGCACGGTGGCATCATCCAGATGGGGTCTCAGAGCCTCGTCCTCCGCCTGTGCTGCCTCCCTGTGGACTTCGCGGGAGGGGATGAGGGACTCCACTCTCCCTCTCAGGTGACCTTGCCAACAGGCTTCCACTGAGAGCCGCAGGAGGAGATGTGGAGGAAACTAAGGGCCAGAGAGAGACACCCAAGGAGTTTCAAACCCTTCTCTGCCTACAAGGGCATCTTGAGCAATGGCTGAGATTCCCCTGGAGACTTTGCAAGCTCCACATACACACACGCAGATGCGCATTGACCTGTGGGCGTAAAAAACGGTAAGCCACTATTTAAGTAAGGTCTTTCCACCATTAAATCTTCCAGGCCACCAAGTCCAGCGGACCGTCCAGAGCCTGTCTTCATAGCAACCAATATTAACATGCATAGCGTAACAGTTCTACTGTTAGGTAAGGATTGGACCTCATCTACAAATCTGAGCACTGATTTAATTTGCAAAGGTCACCAATGGTTTAATTAGAGATGCTTTCAGGAGGACAGAACAGAACAAAACAAGACATATTGCTACATAACAATAAATATTATTTTCACAAGTCCAAATTCCTCCTACTTAGGGAGGTCTACTTCTCGTTGAATGATGTAGTCAGTGCTGCCCAAGGTCAGTTTGTTCCCTGTAGAGAGCTGTAAGCTGCTTTACTATCCCAAACCTAGGCGCTCTTACTCCATTCATTACCACTTACTGCCTGGCGTTAGGTACATTATTTCACTGCTGCGTGAGCCTCAGTCTGCACATCTACATAATGGCTCAATCACATCCATGACCTCATGAGGTTGTTGTGAGGATTAATTCAGATATGAAGCGAATGACGTTGTATGCCATATAATAAGATATCAATAAATCTTAACAGTTTTAGGGGGTTGGGGAGTTTGTTTGTTTTGAGACAAAGTCTTGCTTTGTAGTTCAAGAGGACTTGAACTCACTATATAGCTCAGGTTGGCCTTGAGCTCTCCTCGATCCTCCTGCTTCAGCCTCCCAAGTGCTGGGACTACTGGCATGTACCACTGTGCCCAACTCTATTAGTTTATTGTTAGCTGTAACTTCATGCCAGTAATTGGAGATACAAAGAGAAAATGTTGTTGGACTCTACATCCTTTGATTAAAATAAGGATAAAATCTAGGAGGCTAAACTGTCCACAGAACATGACGAAGCCCATTTCTAGCCTCAGCTTTGAACTAAACAGGGTGAGTGAATTACCAGCGTTGCCTGAGAAGGATTCCAGGCAAGAAAATCTAAAATTATTTAAGAGGAGAAAAAGAGAAGTGATTCAAAGAGCAGAGAAATGGTGTGTGTTGCACTAGGGTCTGATGGCACCAGGGCCTCAGGGAATAAGACCTCTCAAATGCCAGCTGCAAACCACACCAGGCCATGGTATTTTTGAAACACAAAGAACATTTTAGGCCTGTCATCTAAGAATCTATAGATTATTTCAGTAAAACATTTGCACTTTGCTTCTACAAAGTATTTTCTGTTCTTCCTCAGTGTAGTTTTGTTACACAACCAATATACAGCTGCCTAGGGCCTTGTTAATGGGTAGAGTGTTAGGAAAAGGCATAGTTCAGGAACCAAGCAAACACATAATTCTGCATTTGATCTCAGGACATATCGGTATTTAGTATACCTTAGCAGGAAATGGATGTTTACCTGCCTTGTAAAAGCTGACATTTACTTCTCTACCCTACTAGGCATTTTTTCCCAGATTAGGAAAGAAAGAGAGGAAACATGTGAAATGGCGAAGGTTGCTTCTATCACAACTTATGGCAGGTGCTCGGGCTGAGGTGCCACTCAGCGGGGACGTGTTTGCCAACCACACGCCTGCTGGGTTCCATCCCTGGCATCACCATGACAGACAAGAGAGGTGAACAGGTGGAAAGTAGAAGACAATCGCACAAACACAAATGAATACTCTGGAAATACTTGAGGCTTGAATCCACGCCTAATAACAAGAGCTGCAGACGTTGCCTTCTCCCCCTTTTGTTCTTAAGGGCGTGACCACGTGGTGGCCTCAGATCTACCTGTGAGAAACAATGTCTGTCATTTACAGAGAAACATAGCAACAACCTGGACATTTTCAGGGCACTATCCAAGGGGTAGGTGAGGAACTGACATTTGCTGAAGGAGGCTTTTCCCAGCCTGATTCACTTTCCACAGCTTCCCAGGAAGTTCTTCCAAAGGTCAGAAGCTGATATTCAGTGCCCTGCACTTGATGTTGAGCTCATCAAAAGCACAAGAGTGGATCATGTTCTTCAAATGCAAAGGGAGGAGGAGGCCAGAAACCAGCTGCAGCCCAGACTTGCCTCACCTCACCCCACTCCGCCACAAAATAAGAGGCCTGTTTCCTTCTCTTGAGTATGATGAACATATGTTCTTATCCAGATGTTCAACACAGAATATCTTTCATTGCTTTTTTGGAGCTACAACTTATATGTCTAACATTTTCCTTAGATTTTTTGGCTTCATAATTATTATCTTATTTCTCCAGTGTTCACCTTTCCCCAATTCAAAGTATGCAGAACTGGATCTCTCTTGTGAGTAGTCTCTGCCTAACACTTCACGCTGAAGCAAAAGACTGCAAAGAATCACAGGCGTACAGAAGTTTTCATGGATGCCCTCGTCTGTTCCTCATCACAAACCTGTAAGGTAGGTGAGAAAATGTTGTCACAGTACCTGCTCTCAGACCGAAAACCGTGCGCAGAAGACAGCTGCTAGAACTGACTCCATGTGGGGATAAAACGCAAAGCAGTTGGTTACATTTCTCACACAAGGTCTTGCAACTATGAAGTGGTAGAATTTAAATTCCTTCCAGAATTTCTGACTCTGGATTTTATACGATACACATATATAACTGTTTAAATCTGAAATGTGACTTGGAGGGATTTAGCAATGCCAAGACATATAACCAAAAGGCATTAAACATTTGGCTGGAGAGGGAAAAGTAACCTAAGAGATTTAGTATTTATACAGTCTGTAACTAAAGACAAATAAATGTATAAACCTAATACCTAACAAAGGCCATGAGACAGATCCTGAAACAGAATGATAAAAAGAAATAATTATATATCATTTTTATAACTAACATAAAATTGTGAAACATGAATAGCTACTTGGTGGTTAAAGTACTTAGCTAATTGGAAAAGTGACCCATGAAATGACAGAGAGTCAAATAACTCAAAGATGTCCATGCAAAAACAAAGTTTTTGTTCTACCAAATCTTTAATCCCCTTTCTCGGTTTCTTCTGTATCCCTCTAATTAATAATATTTTCTATCCTTTTACATGTCTGTGTACACAACACATACACACAAACACATGCACAGGAGGAGCATTGGTGTTTTGGCTTTTTTATTGTACACAAATAGCCACATTCCTGCTTGCTTTCATTGAGAACACATTTGGGCATTTTTATAAATCAAGATGCATAGATTTACTTTTGAAAAAATTATATAAGGTCCTCCCCCAACATCGGCTTTTAAGATCCACAACTACTAAATCTCCTCTCCTAGCATTTTTTCAGGGACAAAGACTGTATGACTAGGAGCTGGACAAGGTGGTACATGCCTGTAATTCCCGTACTCTGAGAAGCGGAGGCAGGAGGATCTCATGTTTGAGCTCAGCCTGGGCAATTTAGTAACTCAGCAAGATCCAGTATCAAAATAAATATAAAAACAGGTGCTGGGAGTGGTAGTTCAGTAAATTGGTGTTCAATCCTCAACGCAAGAAAAAAAGTTTGACTGGGGATAAAATACTTTCTTTCCATGAAACTAACTCATCCCAAGTGTGACAGGATTTTAATAGCACTGAAGGGAGCAAACGGTACAAAGTGACCAGCGCTCATGTGGGCCTTTCCAGAGGCTGCTTGCGTCATGGCTTTTCCAAGCGGGACCCTAGAACAGCAGAGGGAGGTCAAGGTAGAAGCCACAGGCCCTCACTACCTCATCACAGAGCAAAATAGCTCTCCTTCTGCCACTTCCCGCTAGGAGAGTGTTACCCAGTCCAACTCCCCTGCATTAAGGAGACCACACTCAAGTGGGGGTCAGGTGCTGTTTTAGAGTCTGGCTTTCTGATTACCCTAGACCTTGAAGTACTTCCAAGAACAGTTCTGTAAATTCAATATCCACATATCAGAGGTCACCAGAGCATGACCCTATGATACACACATGCATGGCGAAGTCACAGTGACTCCCATAATACCCACCATTACAGTTCAGAAACGAAGGGAAAGAGAAATACAAAGATAAATGACAAGAGGAAAACTAACTAGAAACAAGAGTGGGTCCACAAAGCTCCAGGTAATGGAGGTGAGTTGTCAGGCACAGGCTTTCCATTTATGGAGAGGAAAATAAAAAGCACTTTTAGCAGATAACTTAAACCAAAATAATAATGACGATGGTGATGGTGATGACGACAACTTCATAAATATAGCTTCAGGGCTCTACTTCCAGGCAGGATGGTATAACTGAGAAAGGACTTTCCACTGTGTCACGAACAACCAAAAATTGGAGCAACATACAGGAAATAACTTTTTAGACACCAGAGAACAGGCAGAGAAAAGCTGTGGTTCCTAAACCGAGAGGAACTAGATGATCCCCACAATTACCCAATCTAAAGGCTGAGAGAAGACACAGGCTGCTGGAGCTAAGGTGAAAGGTTTCCTTCTTCACAGCGGGAATCACGGCCAGTGTGTCTCCACACTGCCGTCAGTCCTGAGCCCAGATCCGAGGCGGCAGGGGGCGCTGGGTGAGGCCTACACGCTGGGAGGGGACCCTGAGCTTGAAGACCCCACTGTCTGCAGCCAGAACTAAGCAAGTCTGCTCTTTGTCTTGAACAGAGACGTGACTTCATCCTTCGGGTTGCTTGCTGAACACGTAGCCCTGATAAATAGCCCAGGTAAGGAGTGGTCAGGACCCTGCATTCTTGGCGCACCCAGCAAGGCGCGTGAGGTGTGTGGGAAACTGACCCGGTCTAATGCTAAGTGCTTTTCATCAAACTGAATCACATTAGCTGAATCAGAGTGACAGCTCTAAAAACTTGTTGCCAATTTAAGAAACCAGACTGTTTATACTCAACTGTTTATTAATCAAGTAAGAGAATCAATGCTAGAGTTAGGGTTTAAGCAATGGATCCAACAATATTTTTTTAAGCTCAGGAAATACAGGTAAGTTATACTCTACCCCTTATAGAAAAGGAAGTTTAAGATTTAAACAGATTTTACTATAATTTTTTATTACAGATTCCTTTACTGGAGTATTAGTAATATCTCATCAACAAAGCTCCAAGAGAGCCTCATGTCTCTTGTTCCACATGAGCAGGTATTGAATGTACACAAAAACTATCTCAGGGTCTAATACAGAGAGAAAAGTGTTCTAAGTATTTACTGTAATATCTTCAAAAATTACATAGGACAACCTGTTTTAAAAAATAAAAAGCATATCCACATCAAGAGACAATTCCAGTTTCATACAGAGATCATCTCAATCTGAAATAAGTTTTTTTTACAAAAAGAACAGTTGAGGATTTTGCATGAATGTAAAATTCACTCATATCGTCATGGGGTATATCAGATTAAATAAAAAGTTATTAATAAGCTTGATATAATAAGTGATGGGTATTGAATTCAATATTCCAGGTAGAACCCACACTATGATGTTATATATTTAAATTCACTCTATACAAATGAGGAAGTACTGTCAAGCATAAAATAATAATGTGGTATATTTCTCATTAACAAAGTGAGATGTACCTCAATAGTTTCATCTCATTAAAACTGCAGTTTGAATACTTTTAATTCTAACCATTATTAATTGATAGCCACTATATTCATTCATTTAAACAGTCTCCTAAAGTCGCTAAAGACTTCTGGGAAGATGGTGGGGTGGTAAGCAGCAGAGAAAGCCTCCCCAAGACTGTATTGTGATGCTGGAATATAGCAATGTGAGGAAGAAAAGGAGGAAAGAAGTGGATCCCCGGGACCCAAGAAGCAAGTAAGAATCAAAACCCACAGGGAAAGCAAAGAGAAAAACTTCAGTGAAGAAGATGCAGGTGGCAGGCAGCACTTTCTCCCTGAGCCCTGACTCACTGTGAGGGAGAGGCAACTTGAACCTGCAGATGTACAGTGACTACTGGAGAAACACACCAGTGGAACAGAGCAGTGGACGCAGTGGACTGCAGTGGCTAGTGAGTTATTCGAGTTCAGACATCCCCTAGGAGAGGGCCGTTGGCCGGTCACTACCTTGGAAACAGACCAACTGAGCTCAGAACACAAAACAGCTGCAGGACATGGCTCCCAGTGACAAGTTCAGGCTGCCGAGTTCAAGTCAGCAGAAGGTCAGGCTGTCAAGCTCAGACCTGCAGGAGCCCACTTCAAGCCAGCAGGAGGAACATGGATTGCTGGAGGCTGAACAAATCCGGTTCCAGTTTCACAGCCCGACTCCAGCCTGAATTTCTGTGCAACTAAAGGCACAGGCTCGCTGGGATTATCCACTAACCCACTGAGAAGCTATGGCTGGCTTGCTAGGATTAATCAGCTTGGATCTGGACTATGTCTGCCCAAGGTGGCCTACCAGGGACAGCACACCTTGAAATAGATTTTTTTCTTTTTCTTACTTTCTTCTTTTCATTCTGTCTCTTTTCTTGTTTTTGTTTGACTATTTGTTTCTGTATGAATGTGAACATGGTTTCTAGCTTTTTGTTGTTGTTGCTCTGTTCAACACTTGTTTTTTATTTCTTCCTTCTCTTTTTCTGTCCATCTTCTCCATCAGTTTCCCAAAGTTTGTGTAATCTTCCTCTGTCTTCCAGCCTTGCTTCTAATCTCTTTCTTTTCTTCTATTCCTCTATTTTTCCCCTAGCCCTTTTTACATTTTTTCCCTAGAGTGTCAAATCTTCATATTAAGGGTTTAGTTACTGCATACTATTTTCTATTTTTTTTTAAACTGTGAATTGTGAACTCAGGACCTCAAACCTTCCAGGCAGGCACCATGCAGTTGTGCTATATCCCCAACCCTGCATACAATTTTCTGGTTGGCTTTAGATTTTCTTACATAGCCACAAATCTAGTTCATATGGTTAAAGGTAGCAAATTAATAGTAAGCTTGGTTTATCATTTTCTAGGCTGTTTTTGATGGTACTGTTATTGTTGACTGTACCATTTTATCCAAGGTGACACAATTGCTCTAATCACTTATTCTTCCTGGTAGACTGACATTACCTAATGGTTATAAAAAGAAATACTGTGGGCCAGTGCCAAAGAACCAGGGGTTGGGCCAAGTAGACAGCAATTTCTCATCCCCACTGAACTGAAGAAGTAGGACCTTGCAACAGACTCAAAACCCAAAAGCCAGCTACACCTGGAAGAAACCTCTGAGAAGTAGTCATTTTCCAAGGGTTCTAAATACTAGCAATAAAGCTACTTACCATAGACAATTTACAAGCATCAACCCAAGAGTTAAATTTTTTAAAAAAGAAGGAGAATGAGAAGACACTTAAACAAGATGCATCCCTAGACTTCCAGCTCATCCAAGGCAAACCCGGGGGCACTGAGGTGGAATAATCTGAAAGCCACCTACCTGGACTCTTTGAAGTAGTAGCAGCAGAAATAACAAAGCAAATGAATGAGGGTCTAGAAAAAAAATCAAATCAGAAACCAAGCTGGTAACCATAATGAAAAATGTGCTTAATGACTCCGAAGCAGATACAGATAAAAAATAAAACAGAGGAGCTTGGAAAGCTGATGGAAACCATGAACTTTCAACATAGGAAAGAAGTAGAATCCATGAAACAGATTCCAACAAAAATCCAGGAGATTAAAAATTTCACTGAAACTATAGCTAGAATGAGCCAATATGAAAAGAGAGTTTCAGATATAGAAGACAGGATCACAGTTAGCAATTATGAAAAGAAATATTTCTTAAAAATAGCAAGGGACTACAAGAAATGAATCCAGCAATCGATTGGAGTCAATGAATAGGCAGGAAATAGCACGAATGACATAAAAAAACCTGTTTACAGATACCATAGCAGAAAAGTTTCCAAGCAGGGAAAAATAATTTGATATCACAGAAAAGTGAAACATATAGAACCCTAAGTAGCTATGATAAAAAACCTACACCAAGGTATATAATAGTCAAGATTTCAGAAATTGAACAGAAGAACAGGATATTAAAAGCTGTTAGAGAAAAGAGACACATTACCTATAGAGTAAAACCCATCAGAATCACAGCAGACTTCTCAGCACAAACTCTCAAGTCAAGGAAAGCCTGGGCTGAAGTGTTTCAAGCTCTAAAAGAAAACAACCTCCAATCCAGGTTGATGTACCCCAAAAAACTATCTTTCAAATTGATGGAGAAATAAGGTATTTCCCTGACAGAGAACACCCAAGGAAATTCATGAACATCGAATCAGCACTCCAAAATGTTCTGAAGGGTATACTAGAAAGAGATAAAGTTGCTAAAATAATGAACCTATTCAGAAGAAACATTAGCCAATCCTTTAAAAAAGTTTACAGAAATATCAAAAGTTTAAGCAGTGTTTTTACCTTAAGCATAGTAATTTTTGTGGGTGTGTTGGAAAAGTTGAACGAAAATATATTTGTAGGTTGAATTATAATCCACATGCATGATGAAAATGATGATTAAATGCATTTTGAAGAAATAATTTATAAAGCAAATAATCTTTTTGTAAAGGATATATATTTTTACAAATCAGACTAATTGAAAGCAAATTATGTCTTTATGTGCTTCACAAATGTCCATAGAATGACATTGGATATCATAATCCCTGCAGCTTGATGAAATCATTCTGTCATACGGTCATGCCAAGGTTCCCAAATAAGCATGAAACAAATGTGAAGATCCATGTCCAGTTAATCATTGTGATGTGTAATATCTGGCAGGTACATATTTAAATTAGTCTGACTAGATGGTTTGTTTTAATGCCTAGCCACCATTCCCCTAAAAACCAAACCTCATCTTCCATCCACCCTGTTTGTGTTCATGGCATTCCTTGATTAATTGTTTTGTATATAAAGAATTATTAAATGTAGGCAGCACTCCATCTGGACATTCTTACATAATGACTAGAAATTTTTATTGTACATACACGTTTCTTGAGCAATGATAGCACATTTTAAAATGTTCCTTTTGCTCATCTAGATGCAAACCATTAAACAATTAAGACCAAATGGTGTAGCAATATTATTGCATGCATAAGGTATAATCATATATTATTACACAGAGAAAACTTTAATCATTTCATTCTTAAACTTTTCCAGGCTGTCCTTGGAGTACATGTGTCATCTAAAGTTCCCTAATGGAGAATGCTCCTACTCTGAATTATCCTTTGCCTGGCCAGTTCTCTATGTCAACCTTCCAATTCACTCATGGGACATTTCTCCTTATGAATGTTTTCATTAAAAGCCTCATCTGCCACACAGTGTAGGATTTCATTTGCTCTGAAGTCGTGTGCTAATGGAATATCATTTTAATTTATGTTACAATAGCATCCAGTTAAATAAAACAACGTTAGTTCACTCCATAATAGTATTTCTTTATTGCTATCATTACAGTGACTTGTCTTACAGGAAAAAAATCCTGCATTCATTAACTCATCCACTAAATTCCACCACTCATTCCACCTCAAGTCTCCTGAGACTGATAAAGTAGAGTCCATGCTCATGTGAAGGTATTCACAATCTGGAAGAAGAAGTAGAAATACAAAAGGAGTAGAAATGTGAAATGACTCATCATAGTGCAGAGTGGGAAGTGAAGTAATTTAAAAACGTAAAATTTGTCTTCCTCTTTATTGAATGCATCCTTCAATTAACTAGTGAAACAATCTTCAAATAGCTTACAAAAGTACACACTACATAACAGGATATAAACACATAAATTAGGAAGCCAGGAGCAAGGAAAAACAAGAAAAAAAAAAACCCACAGTAAGACAAGAATTATCCCTTGCCATTCAGGTACTGCTAGTAGAGGTGCAAAATGGCAGAACCTCTACTGAGAAAAAACTGCCAATGGCCAGCAAAATACAAATTTATACCAAAATCATGTGTTATGGAAAGTGCATTGACTCAGCACTCCTACTCCTGAGGACTTGCTTACAATGACATTGCACAGATGTCAGGTGACATATGAATAAGGTTATTCATTATGCACCATTTCTGGTAGCAGATGATAAGAAACAGTCCATGGGTCCATCCACTAAATCTGGCTACATAGTATATGGCATCATGTCCACTCAGTGGAGAGCCTTTCCACTGTGAAACAGAAAGCAAGCTCTCAGGCCACTGCCAAGGGAAAATAATCTGTTTTAGGTTCAGAAAAGTACAAAGTAGCAAAGTACACAGTGTTCCCTCTGTGAAGCAAAGAGAGAAAGACAGTAACACTCTGTACTCTTGCTCATGCTATTTACTAATGAGACTCTCTTTTCCCCATTGTACACTCTTACTGCCTTTGGCCATACCAGCATTAAGTTATTTTTGGATTCTATTCCGCTCTGTCAGTCTATACCTCTGTATCTATAATAGTAGCATTTTATTTTGATTACCGTAGCTTTGTAACATGTCATGTGTTCCAGAGTTAAGAAGTGTGATATTCTCTCGTTCATATCTGTTGCTCAAAATTGCTGTGGTTGTCAAGCATGATGGTGTGTGCCTGTAAACCCAACACTCTGGGAAGCTGAGGCAGGAAGTTAACAAATGCAGACCTAGACTGGTAACTTTAGCAACTTAATAAGATGCTGTCTCAAAATAAAAACAAAAATAAAAATAAAAAGGCTGGGTAATGTGTAACAGTGCAAAGACCCTGGACTTAATCCCCAGTACTGAAAAAAAGTGCCTGGCTATTCAGAATACTCTGTGATCTTAAATGAATTTTAGGATTTCTCTTTCTTTCTTTCTTTCTTTCTTTCTTTCTTTCTTTCTTTCTTTCTTTCTTTCTGTCTCTCTCTCGCTCTCTCTCTCTCTCTAACAATTGCCACTGGAATTTTGATAGGAATTAAAATGACTCTACAGATTACTTGGAGAAATATAAATATATTAACAATATTAATTCTTCAAATCTATTGAAAATGAAATGTCAAGAAAACAAAGAAATAGAGGAAGACAGGAAGGAGAAAGAGGAGATAGGCACGGAGGGAGATGCACGTGAGGGTAGATATGTTAATTAATTTGATTTTGGTGATCATTTCACAGGTATATCCATACCAATCTGTAAACACCAACCTGCACACCTTAAATTTATATAGCTTTTATTTGTCAATCATACCTCAGTAAAGCTGATCAATAAATAGTCTTGTATTTACATTTACTTGTAGCTACATAGCAGACAGCTGGAAAAACCACAAAGTACTAAAATAAAAGACGTACTGGGAAGGGGTGATGGCTGAGTCAGAAACAGGTTATGGGAACAAATCTCCCCAAAATATGAATTTCTATGTGTGCTTTACTTTTGGACACAACGAATGCATTACCTGTTTCACTAAAATCTTACAAGAACATACACAATGCCTTGAGGTAAAATAGTGCATGGTTACTAGAGGAAAGCTGCACGTCAGCCCTGAACTGATTTAATGTCATGTCCAAGGGAGAACTGGGTTGTTACAGAATTCAGCAAAGCTCTTAAACTTTTCCCCAAATACTGAGACTGTAAAGGAATTTCTACTGCTTACCCTCATTAGCTGGGTATTCTGTGAAGTAATGAGACTCTTGCAACTTATTTCGAGCTCATATTCTTGAGGATTCCAATCATTTCCTTACTTACAACTCTCTGATGCCCTCCAATTTAATCAGAATAAATAAGCCTCATGTGTTCAGCAGTGCCCTGTGCATCCTGGCCTGCGTCTCTCTCTCTCTCTTCCTAGTCTTGCCTTTGGCTCTGAAGCTCTATCAGCACTGGCTTCTCTGTCCCTGACCATGACCATGACCGTGACCGTGACAAGCTCCCCTGTCTGCCCCTTCTGCCTTCAGGGTCATTCTCCCAGGTAGGCCCAGGTAGTGTGCACACGGCTGGCCACCCCCTCGTTTGGTCCTCACTGTGATGTCACCCGCCTTGAGAAGCCTTCGTACCACCTCCCCGTATGCTCCTGGCCCAGCACTGACAGTCTCGATAGCACTGTTTACACTCTGCCGTTTCACTTCATTACTCTCACTTTCTGCCCGTCTTTGTCCACAAGGAAACAAGTGGTTCACAGACACAGATGTGTCACCAAGAAGGCCCCAGATAGCAGATGAATAAAGAGTTAGTAACAGTGAATGAATGATTGGGAGAGACAAGGAAGGAAGGGAGGGCGAAGGACAGGAAAAGAAGGGAGAGACGGAAAAGTCTTTAATATTGGACAATAGCTGAACTGCTTTGGCTAATAGTAAGAAGGAACAGCCAGCTAATTGTGATATTACTTCATGTAGGTAGAAGCCAATAGTTTGTACATAACTTTCAACAAATGTTTATGTACACCAGAGTTTTAATGCCACTGTAAATCAGTCACTTTTAAGAATGTACCTCAACAAAATTCCTACTGGAAAAATCTGAAAAATGTCACTATCACCTCTATTTAGGTCCTTTTTTACCCCCCTGCATACTAAGAATTAAACCCAGGGCCTTCACACTCAGCTACATCCCCACATCTTTATTTTTATTTTTTCAATATTTTGTGACGATGTCTTGATAAGTGGCTAAATTGCCCAGGGTGGGCTTGAGTTTTCGCTCCTGCTTCAGCCTCCCAGAGTGCTGGGATTAATGGTGTGCGGCGCCACACACAGGATAGTTTAGACATATGATAAATTTAAGCTTTCAAAATATTTCCCCACCAGCTCAAAATTTAAACCAGTGGGAATCCAAATCTTGAAAGATATTTTGCTGTAGCAATAACCCGTCAGCATTAACTGAAAGTCATTCTAATATGGATAGAGTTCTATGGAGACTGGATTTGGGCATTACACTTAGACAGGAAGAGAAGTAACCTGGATGAGGACCTGCTGCACCCCAGGACCAGCTGTGCCACGGGTGCATTCAAATGTCAAAACCTACTTTTTAGGGCCTGGGGTGTGTGGCTCTGTGCTTCTCATGCTCAAGGTCTTGGGTTTGATCTCTAGCATCCTTTCCCCTCAAAAAGACTCTCAATTTTCTTTTAGTCACTTTCCACTACTGAAGAGAAGCCTACAAATGGTTTCTATTTATTGGCCCAGAATTCAACATCATTTACTTATTTATGTATGTGCTGGCTAGATCTTACCACCACTGCCATGTGGCTTTACTACACACTGACTTACTTAAAAATCACATACGAAAAATATTTCAAGTCCACAATGCCTCCGACAGCTCAACCTCCTATCAGAATGATCCCACAATGGACGTGAGGGCTCACACAAAGATTCTCCCCAGGATTCGCATCTGTTACAGCTCATGGGTATTATTTATTCCAGCATAGATCTGAAATAAATTATGGGATTTTTTTAAGGAATGTGTTTCTCATAATACTCTTTTCTTATCACAGTGTGGTGGGTACTGCTGCAGAAGGGTTCACGACTGATCAAACTCGGATCTCCTTTCTTTTCAAGGGGACTTGTCATAACAGCCATGTTTCTGAGCTAGAAATGGTTCATCTTGGTACCTTCCAGGCTATTCTCGGTTACAGGAAATCTCTATTTCCCAGTTAATAAATCCAGGACCAAATGTAATGCCCAGGGGCCCTCTAAAGACAGCACACATGCTCCTAGAAGGACTCATCTCAGAGAGCAAACCCTCCCGCCCTCCCCAGGGCTGAAGCTGTGTGACAGTCATACACACGACATTTGTTCTGCGTCTTTTCCATTCCCTAAACGCTAGAGAATGCGTCAGAACCTGAGCCTGAACTTTTCCTTGGAAAAGTAATTCTTACTGATACAAATCTCTACCAGAGCTTCACAAAAGGTGTAGGAGAAACAGACACCCGCTGAGGCAGAGGCAAGAGACGCTCATCGTGAAGAATCTGAAGGTGGCACACATGCAGGTCAGGGACATGAGCGCTGCCGGGCCTTTCAGAGTGAAAAATGCAATCAGGTTCTTCTTTTCACCATGATAACATTAAGGATTCAACCACAGATACGGTGTGCCTTATGTCCTGTTGTCTCTAACAAAACAACTTGCTATTTAAAGTACAGCTTTGGGCAAAGGAGGTGGTTTGCACCGAAAGTTGTTATTAATTAACGTGACAGCAAAGCTCCGGGACATGAAACCACAGAGCAGCTCTTTGGCCGGTTGTCAACAGTGTCGCACATGTGTAAATAATCCGCAGCTTAAAAAGGGCCTTTCCTGCTCTATATTCTATCCCCTTGACAGTAACTATAATTCTCTGTACCGAGATCTCTTCCAAGTCTTGCGTTTGTGATTACAGGACAGTATGAAAATAATTTCCTTCACAATTGTTTTTTCTTAAATCTCATGATAATAAAAGCATCTTTGAAATGAACTATCATATTCTTAAAGGCAACTGAGACAACTGCAATCTTACCAGTCACTGTCAGCCTCACCACACAAGTAACACTAAAATCAGCACAACTGCTTCACTTCCACACACAATCTAATGCTGCACATATATTTTTGAACGTTTCTGTTTGGCCACACATTAGAATGGCAGCGCTTCTCTGCTAAAGTTTGACGTGGACAGCAGCATTTACAGGAAGGTTTCATAAGACTAACTACGGGAGGACAATGTTTATTCTCTCACTACAAGTTCTAAAATTAAATTCTCTTATGATATTTATTTTTAATGAGCAGCTAAGATTGCTAGAAACAGGCAGACTTATAGAGCTGCCTTGGATATTAAAACTGATCTTAAATACAGTCCTGCACCACTTAACAACAAGATGCAGTCTAAGCAATGTGTCCTGGGCGTTTTTGTCACTGTGTGATGATCACAGAGTGCGTATATGGAAATCCATGGTATTGGTCACCTTGCGATGAAATCCAGAGATCCAGGAAACACAAAATGTACCACTTCGGGCTCTTGATAACAGTAGATCCCAGCTCCGAGGGAACACTTCTCCATGGGATGCAGCATTAATCACCATCTCAGTCACTTTCCCATCACTTGGGCCTAATACCCGACACCTAACATGTAACAGAGGAGTGTTACTGTGGCTCAGCTGTCCTGTCTTGGGTGGCTGGTCTGAGGCTGAGAAGGACAGCACAGGGGTCAGTTGGAGAAGCAGGTGCTCAACCATGGCAGCCAGGAAGCAGAGGGCATGTACAGTGGGGAACCAGGGTTAGTGATGCACTCTTCTGGGTCGCACTCTGGTGACCTCCTCCAGCCAGGCCCTGAAGGACACTCAGCTGTGAACTCTGTGATGGATGAGTCCACAGATGATGACAGTGCTCCTCCAAACGCAGGAGACTTCGGAGGGACATTTAGGTGTAAACCCTAACAATCCCCAAGCTAAACTGAGCCTGCTGTCTGGTCGCTTTAGTCTTTTTGTGCTGAGGGACAGGAGAAAGGAGTAGCTAACAAACCTTTCTGAGGAGGTGCTGTAGAGTCTTGGAAGTTAAAGGAAAAATGCCCTTGGTACAGCACAGGAAGGGTAAATAAAGGGCTCAGACTTCCCAGGAATGAGGATCTGAGACACAGCACCTTGACCAAGAGGAGTGATAGCCAAGTCTGAAGGGTCTCCCACAACTAGTAAAGGAGAGAGACACTGAGGATCAGCTGTACTCCCAAAGTCACCTGCAGCAGCAGAGCTATGGCTCCTCTCTAATTTTTTTCTTATAAGTTTAGTAGGAAAATAAATAAACTAGAATCCTGAGAAAACTTTACAAGAAGTCCTCGGATGAGATAAACCTATAAAAAGCAAGTCAGGGTCCCTCGTGATGGCACACTCCTGTAATCTCAGCACTCTGGGAGGATGAGGCAAGAGGATTACAAGCTCCAGTCCAGCTTGGGCAATTTAGACTTTATCTCAAAATACTTACAAACATGCATACACACACATACACGCACACATACACAACCATACATACACACACATACATGCACACATACACAGCCATACATACACACACATACCTGCACACACACATATATACATACATACATACACAACAGTCACACAGGCATACTTTTGTAACTACTTTGAAACTCAGTGAATTTGGTACTTGACACATTTTGTCATGGAAACTGTGTCCCAGTACTCCCTGTCTGTTTGTGCCAGCCACAGCTTACCAGTGCCACTTGCCTTGAGACTTGTTACCTTTTCTAGCCAAAATAATTTCTTTGGTCCTTATTGTTTGTGGTGCTCCTCATGCCTCCCAGAACCGTAAAGGTAAGTACCAAGGTGCTACTGTAAATAAACAAAGGGATGTGCTCAGTGTGAAGGCCCTGGGTTCAATCCCCGGTACCACAGGGGGAGGAGAAGAAGCAATGCGCATGGGGAGAGCACACTGGGTGGCCTTACTTTACTTGGGCTGCTATAATAACCTAGTGCAAATTAGTTGGCTTAAAACAGCAGAATGTATTCTCTTGCAGTTCCAGAATCTGAAATCTGATGTTCAGGACCAGTCCTTTTGGTGGCCCCAGGGACCATCCTTCTTGACTTCTTCCAGCTGCAGTGGACTCCTGGTACCTCTTGCATGGTGGCAGCATAGCTGCAATCTCTGCCTCTACTGCAACATGACCTTGCCTCCCTTCCAAGCCTCCCTTCCCTTTACTCTGTCAGTGGAATCAGGGTCCACTCTAAACCCAGTGCCTCTCCTCTCCAGAGACTTAACTGAGTCACATCGCAAAGTCACCATTTCCAAGTCTTGTCCCACCTGGAGGCGGGCCGCACTGGCAGGTGGCATGTGCCACCTGGGGTCCCCCACAAGCCCCTAGCATGCCTGGTGTGGCTGGCTGCAGACGGTCACCCTTGGGATTTCTCTCAGCCTCAGGGAGCTGCCTCACCCAAGGCCATGCCCCTTCCTCAGGGGCAGCCTGAAGAATGTTTCCAGCTCAGAGCTCCCCGGAGCACACAGGCTGCAGTCGCTGCTCTGTCTGCAAGATTCTGCCTTCTGCTCTGACCACTCTGCATTCCTTGCCCCCTCCCTGGGCATTCCCAGGAGGGCCGCCCAACAGACCTTGTCCACACAAGTCTTCCTCTCAGGGCAACCTCGGAGAAGCTGACCCTAGGCCATGCCACTCTGCCTGGGAAACATCAGTTCTCAACTCCTAACTGAGCGCACCCTCAAAACAAAGGTAACAGCGACACCTTCAACACGGAGCACCTTGAAGCAGGTGGATCATCCAGATGTCTGAGAATAGCGCAGTGTTAATAAATGACTGTTAAAGCTACTGTTGGGAGCATGCTTTCTTCCATAAGAAAAGCTAACGAATAAACTTTTATATTAACAATGTATTATTTCAGCTTTGTCAAAGGTATAAATTGGTAAGCTAAAAGCTATGTTATCATTTGCATTATTTCTGATCCTCCAATTAAAATAAAATTAATATATTATGACTTTTAAAGTACTACCACTTTATCATAATTGCTGCATTACTTATTTTGCAGTGAGGGAATGAAGAAAATGGTTTCTGTGTGCCTTACAAATATCAAAGAAGTAAGTGTATTTAAATATTTCTGTAAGTTCATATATTTAGTCTAAATTTAACATATCAAACCCAACCAAAACAGAAAAAAAGAAAAATTTAATTTAAACCAAAGGCTTGATATTTCAGAGTAGCTCTGGATCTTAAATTTATCAGTCAATGAATGCTGATGAATTACTCCTTGGAGAGCAACATAAAGTTAAGAGTAGATTCATTTAGTTGATAAGCTCAAAGTGCTGAAATCTTACCGGAATAAATTAGCTACACATTTTGCATTTAATGCAGCCATATCTTAGATTAGCTTCCTCAGGATTAGGCTGTATCTTTTATGACCAGGTCGAATCCCATTATTTGTTTAGACAAGAGGAATAAATCAGTGCAAATAAGGAAGATTAATCCAGCAGGCAAAGGGCTCACAATCTGTGTGCCTTTGTGCAGTAAATTTTTCCCATGCTGCATCATGTAGAAATTACCCAGTTCAGTGAAAGCTCCTCTAAGAACAATGGTTGAATTTTCATGTCTCTATGTGTAAGAAATAGCTGTGACTTTCTAAGTGCTTACATGTGCTAGTGTTTAAAAGATACTATTTTTGATTCTCAAAATAATGCTTCAAAACACATAGTATTATCCCATTTTTTTGATGAATAACATGAGTTTCAATGCACAGAGCAGTTTCAAATGTTAATCATCGGGAAAATACAAATCAAAACCACAATGAGATGTCGCTTCACCCCAGAAGGACGGCTACTGTGAAAAAGACTAAAGATCCTGGGTTTGGTAACACACACCTGTAATCCCAGCACTCTGGGAGGGTAGGCAGGAGGGTAGTAAATTTAGGCCCAGCCTGGGTAATTTAGTAAGTTAGTGTACCCTGTCTCAAAATTAAGAATGTAAAATAAAAGGTCAGGGGACGTAGTTCAGCATGAAGGACCTGGGATTTAGTCCCCAGTACCCGCCTCCCGCAGAACAACTGATGGTAACAAATGTTGTATTTGCTAGTTCATGGAGAAGATGGAATGCTTGCCCACTGTCATTAACAAAAACAGCATGGAGGTGCCTCAAACAAAACTGCAACTCCAGGAGGATTCAGCAAGCCTCCTTGGTATGTGTCATCCAAGAAAACGCAATGAGTTTGCTGAAGAGACAGTAGACGCCTATGTTCTCTGCAGCACTGGTCCCAGTGTGCACAATGTAGAAACTACCTGAAAGCTATTCACGTACCCAACAGAAGGCCATTCAGCCCTAGAAGGAGTCAGATCCTGTCATTTGCGACCAAATGGACAGAACTGCAGATCATTATGTTAAGTGAAATGTGACAGGTGCAGAGGGACAAGGGCCACTTGCTCTCCCTCAGACATGGAGCCACACATCATTTCGCAGAGAAGGTGAGCATGGAATGATGGTCCGCTGAGGTGGGGTGAGGAGAGAAGACGAGGTGGGGGGGGCTGTTAACTGGATCCTAAGTGATAGTTAGACAAGGGCAAGACAAGCCGGGGTGCCAGTGCACAGCAGGGTGGTACAGGTAACAGTAATGTGCTGCATATTGCAAAAGCCAGGAGAAAAGATTTTGCGCGTTTTCACCATAAAGAAACGATAGATTTTTCAGGAGACAGACATGGTGACCCCTGATTGAATTACTACACAATGTGTATATGCACTAAAATATTACATGGTAGCTGGGTGATATATAGTTATTAATTTTTATATGTTGTTCAAAATAAATTTAACTTAATTTTTCAAATGTACCCTCAGGCTAAAATGTACTTTTTCTACTCACTGTCTCCTGCTAAGCACGTAACTATTAATAAGTCAATTCATATTCAGCTTAAAAGGATTTGGAGAAGCTCTTCTCGGTATTTGGCATTCCTCCAAAAATAAGCAGAAGTGTACCTACTTTAGCGATTCCTTTTTTCAGCTTTGAATTAGTTTACTTTTCAAGATGGAGAACAGATAGGATTGACTACAAAGTGAAATTACTGCTGTCTTCTCAAACCAGCTACCCAATTTGCAGGAGATAACAATGAGAGATACGGGCACCTTTCATGAACAGGTTGAAGGACTAAACCGCTATTGTTAACTTGAGGCATTTAAGGAATAATAACGATCTAGTGATATCCGTGCTACATGCAGCATTCACAGCTTCTGAGGCTGACAGTGAAAAGAGGTGCTGACAAGAGATCCTATTTTTACATGAAATGAAAAGATCTGGTACTAAATTATAATATAAAAAGAATATTAACTGTCTCACTATTTTACAATGTTCACAGCAGACATTACAATGACAGCACTGCCTTTCAGAAAGCCCTAAGAGCATGAGAGACTTTTGATGGTCCCTACTGTCACCCTGGGGGACGTACCCAACTCCTGAAGCAGTTGACGCTCATTTATAAGGACACCGTGCAAATCGTGAACGAACTGTGCTGTTACTGTGCAGCAGGCATTTTAGTAAACACTTAGCAGTAAGCAAGACAGATAGGCCTCTGCTGTCATCTCATGAAGCTCAGAATGCACGAGAAAGCAGATGTGCATAGTTATCTAGGCTTACTGTGCTGAAGAGACGTTTACTGCATACCATGGATAATCCATGCATGTTTATAAGACAGACAGCCAGCAGCAGACAAATGCAGTGCTTAGATAGTCTCAAAAGGCTTCTTAAGTGAGTGATACTTTTAAACAAGTTAGAGTTAGTACTTTTTAACTTTCCAAAGAAAACAAGAACCAGACTGTCTTGGTCAGTTTAGGCTGTGTTATGATTTAGATCTAAAATACCCCCCGAAGTCTCACATCGTCAGCCTGAGGCCTTCAGAAGGTTTGTGGATCGTGGAGGCATGGTGCTCACTGGCAGATTAGTCCATTGACGAGCTCAGTGGCTGAAAATGCTGTCAGGCTGTGGGACCTGGTCAGAAGAGGCAGTTACCTGCAAGAGATCTCCCTCCCTGGCTCCTCACTCCTCTTGCTTCCTGACTACCATCATATCAGCAGCTTCCTTTTGCCCAGACCCTTCCACCATGTCCTTTTTACTTATGAGCTGACCATGGGATGGACCCTCCCAAATAGTGACGATTGAAACTCTCCTGCTTCAGCTTGCAAATGTCAGGTATTCTGCTCCAGCCAACAGGAAAGTGACCAACATGGGTGTCACCATAGACTGGTGGCATAAACCGTAAACACCTATGTCTCATAGTTCTGGAGACTGAAATCTGAGATCAAGGTGCTCACATGAGTGTCTTCTTCTTCGTGTGCAGACAGCAAAGAGTAGTGGAAAGAAATCAAACTCTGCATTCCTCCTCTTCTTATACGGATGCCAATCCCCACCCTCAAAACTTCATCAAAAACAAATCACTTCCCCAAACCTCATATCCAGATACTATAACATGGGGTTCAGGGATCAATCACACATATTTGGGGAGCACACTCCCCATCAGAAAACAGTAGAGATCAAAAGTCAGAGGTGAGAAAGAGCACAGAGCTTTCATGCATGTAGAGGGCTAGGGAAGGGTCCCTTCAGAATAAGGAGAAAGATCACATAGAATGGTTTAGCAGAGGATTTTGAACTTAATCTTACAACAATGCAACAATGAAAAGTTTGAAGCACGAATAGCATAATCAAGCCGGTATCACAGACAATTTTTGAGAGAAAGCGATTATCAAAGGAAATGTCAGGTTCTGTCTGATACGTGACAGAACAACATGCTTAGAGACAGTTGTAAGATGTTTGGGCCTTCAAGTCTTGACTTGCAAAAAGAGGAAGAGCAAAATGAATTTTAACTTAGATGAAGTTAAAATATTCACCTCGATGATTTTTTATCAATCTTAGATGACTCTTTGCATTTGACCAAGGCTTGCTAAGAACAAATTTTCCTCAAATTGGTCCTATTGAACACTCGCCTGCACAATTACCTAGGCTCAAAATGATGGGATACTTTACCAACTAACTCATGGACTTGGCTTCTATTTAATCTTTCTCATAAAGGGGTACTGGTTATGCAGAATTGTAGAATTATAATGCATTGTACCTGTAAGTGTTTATGAGTATATGAAATTACCTGTTGTCCCTGCTTGAAACTGAAATATAGGGTTTTAAATGATTAACATTTACTATAGCCACAGTAACACTAGCCAAGAAACACTGAATCAGTAAATATCTACTCAGGCAAAGACAGCTGCCTTTCAATGATGACTTAATACATTATAAGTAGAGTAAAATTTGACAGCAACTTTATTTTCAAAAGGTTCTTACTTAAGTCTTAATCCTCTGAATCCATTGAAATAAAATTGAAAGTTAAGGAAAAAGTAGGAGTTCTGTTTCTAGCATGACCAAGTACATGCTACCCAAACCTCCTGTGTGTAACAACTATAAACTTTGAATAAAAGAGAAAAAACAAAGAGTACAGGCACTTTTAGGGGCTGATTAAAAGCAGTCATGTTGCACAGTTGAAAATTGAAAGAACAGATTGAATTTCCTGTTTTTTGAAGTCTTTTTCTTCTTCCCTCATTTGTTTTTGTTTGTTTGCTTAGCTGCTCACTTGAGGGTAGACATTACTCAAGGCACCATGCAGTGTAGCAAAAGCAACAACGGAAACACAGTCTTTCTGGACTGAGGAAACCTGAGAGTTCAGCACTGCACAGACATTAGAAAGTGAGAAAGAAATGCCAACCAGGGAGAGGAATTCCTCTAGGTAAGTCTCAGATTGTTTGTACAAACTGCCCTGTTCAAATACCTGACACTGTGTGCATGGAGTAGATTGCCTACAGCTAAATTAAGAATAAATGGAACTGAAATAAGATTGGCACTGGTACCTGGGAGTTGTTCTGTAGTATGAGCACATCCAAGTCTCTTTGTTGCTAAAAGAATTTATAAAAACTATTCAGAGTCTCTAAAGGAATTCAGAGTCTTCATGATATAACATGAAAAATGTGTCCAGAGTATGATGCAAAATTATTTATTACATGCATTACTCTAAGACAGTGGTGGTAAAACTATGGCACATGTGTTGTTTTCTTTTAAGGCAAAAAAATGTTCATGTCTGAGTTATTTTTCTAAACTAAGACTAAATTTTTCAGACTTCATTGCAGTGCTGGCAGTGATAAATGTGTGGGTGTTAGGTTATAGTCTGGGCACTATCTCTAAAAGATGCACCACCACTGCTCTAAGATATGCTACATTTACATGACAAAAGAGATACCAACTCTAGCACGGGCCAAATGTTGGAATTAATAGGAAAAATACTTAAGCAGTTATTATAGCTGTGTGAATTAAAGGAAGACACCTTTGTAACCAATTAAATTTTTATCAGAGAAGCAAAAACTATAGAATAGGAAAAAATTGAAATTCTATAAATGAAACTAAGATTTGTCTGATGAACTTAAGCGTAGAATGGTGAAAAGGAACATGCTAGAGACTTGAAAATAAAGCAACATAAATGTGACCTGAAAGACAGAGAAAAATTACTAAAAGTGAAAATGAGCAAAACCTCCAGGTCTCAGGTCAGAAGGTCTAAAGACGTATATTTGGGACTCTCAGAAACAGAAAACAAAGAATGAGCCAGAAAAAAGTTAAATGTAAAGAAAAAGCAGCCTCTAGACACCTACTTGTATGTGGAATAAGTTTAACTTTCCTATTTGAAAAGTTATGTTCATATATTCTAAACAAAAGTAGTCCCTGAAGTTGGTATAGTGAAATAACTTCATACATCAAAGAATGTCTCAGTTACTTTTCTCATTGCTGAGACGAAATACCTGACACCTAAAGGTAGAGGAGGAAAAATTTATTGAAGTTCACAGTTTGTACAGGTTTTAGTCCAAAGTTGCTTGGCTCCAAGGTGGGGTGGATTGGCAGAGGAGAGAAACAGTTCATGGTGTGCAGAAAGTAGCAAAGCAACAAGAGAAGTACCTTAGCAGCTTCTTTCTGCCCCTTTTATACTCTGTCTCTGCAAGGTGGTGCCAAACCCATCAGTTGACTGATTCAGTAATCACCCACCTTTAACCCCAGCATCACACACCCTAGATCCAGCCACCTCTGAAAAAGCCCCACCTAAGACTGCATGAGGCTTTGGGGGGATGTCTAGATACAAGTCATAACAGAGAAGTAAAAATAAAGTAGCTCTAAGAAAGGGTCAATTCAGATTAGAGCACAGTTGTTCTTCTCTGCATATGGGGCAAAATTGAATATAAAAGTTACCTTCCTTTTAAAATGGACTAAGATTCAAAATTTAAAGCAAACAACTAAGCTTACTTTGTAAGAGTACATGTATGCAGCAATAAACATAGAACGTGCATGTTTAATGAAAGCAAGTGAATCATCCTGAGCACTGTCAAACATTAATTTATGAACTGTCCTGCTGGTCACCTCTGTTTTCTCTAGATGCTGATAGCAGCAGTACAAAGCAGAGTAGACATAAGCGTGACGAAGAGATTCTACATAAGACTAGGGCATAAAAAATGAAAGAGTCGAGGAAGTGGATCCGCCAGCCCTGAAATGCTGTGTTCTTGTTTATGCATAATGTAACAGAACAGCCTTTGTATTATTTTCAACAGTTCATACTTAAAATAATCTACACTTCAAAGGAGAGTAAACAGTGCATGTGCTTAGACTGCTCTTTACCGCGTAACTTCGTTCTTGTAGCATAGCCATCCTTAGAAACTAGACAAGTCAACCTATATATAAACACTAACTTCCTCTGTGTTTCCAGATGTAGAACCCTAAGGAATACACAACAGAAGTTTCTAGCTTGGACAACTGTTAAAACCCAAATAGCATCTAAGCCCATTTACAGTAAGTCTAAAAATAAGATTTAATCTCTTCAAAACATATCCATAACAATGGCTCATTCTGCACTGTCACCTTAAAAGGAAGATGGAGGGAATTTTAGAATAATTTGAACAAAAAGGCTTTTAAAGGTGGAGGACAGTTCTTTATACTGATGAGAACTTTTGGATTAGTTCTCATCAGTAATCAAGTAACTTCCAAAATTACCTCAAGTTCTATTTTGTTCTTTTTTCTTTGTTAGTCTTATGAAAGTAAAGCTATATTTTACTATTTTCTTTTGCTTTTGCCAGAATTACACTGCCTCAAAACATCAACTGTATGGTATCATCATGTCTGAGGATTTTCTATCAACTAAACCAACAATGCCATCAAAGCAAATATTAGACAATTAAAATTTACTACAGCCACTTAAGATAGAAAATAGAGAATTTAATTTCTATAAAATGAACACAAATAATTGACTTGATCACAAAAGAAATGTAAAACTATCACATGTATAAACATAGAATACAACTGAAAAAGTTTTACATTAGTATTTTAATTATAATATTTGTATTTCCTATTTTAATATGCTAAAGGCCTTTAAGGAAGGATTTGTGCTACTCAGCTTTCTTTAAACAGATTCAAAGAAGTTTTAATTTATATCCTTTTCTTTTGTTAGTAAATTTCTTGCAATAAATTAAGTTATTCAAGATTTTACCAGCTCCACTCTTAGATGAGTATTTATCACAGTGTTAGTTGCAGAATACTACTAATGACACTATTTGTCTTAGTTACTTTTATTTCAGCTCACAGTTTGGAGAGGTCTCAGTCTGTAGTCGACTGGCTCCAAGGCAGGGAGGTGTGGCAGAGGGGCATTGTAGCGGAGGAACAGTTCTTGGCATGGCGGGGGGAAGGAGAGAGGGCGGAGGGAAAGCACACATTCCCCGCCAGGCCAGGGCTCCAGTGACGTGGCCCCTTGCCCAGGTTTTAACTTCTTATGTCATATTTAGCTTTAAGCTCGTCAGGGGACTGAGCCACTGCTGAGTATCACACACCCATGATCCAGTTACCTCCCAAAAGCCTTGCCTATGAGCTCACAAAACTTTGGGAAGACAGCTAGGTAAAATTATAACACTGTTCTTTATTAAAGAGAAACTCAAAATATCTCTTCCTTTCATCCCAGTTCTATCCCAGAATGGGAAGATGATCTCAAAACAATTTAAAAATGACAGCACAGCTGATCATGGGAAGTCGTTGTTTTTCTCCCTCGCTTGGCTCACTTCCATTTCAGGTAACAAAGAGCTATAACCCTGATGATGCCTCTTTCTTAGGAAAGACTGGTGACCTTGAAAGCCAGTGAAAGTGTCCGGGGAGATGATGCCCTGGGACAGGAAGCACAGCCAGAGATGTATTGTGGGAGGGCCCCAGAGAACCAGCTGCTGGGGAGGGCTAAGGTACCCTCACAGCTCACAAGTTTCCTAATCTCCAAAGGGAACAGAATCCTTACATTTTAATTAACAGTGCATTTTCCTAGAGCTTCATTTTCCTAGAGCTTACTGTCATCTTTTAACGTGATGGGCTATCAGGACTTTTCCAAGAAACTAACATTTCTTCCTTTCACTTTCTCTCTTAGCTCCTTAGTTTAATCAAAGCTCAAGTGATGATCCACGTGGTGACACACTGTCCCAGGAGCTTACCAGCTGTCAGTCACTGCTCTATGCACTGGATTTGCATCGGTGCATTTAATTGCCACGGGAAGCCTACAGGATGCATCCTACTACTGTCATCCCTGTTTTATGGATGAGAAAACTGAAGCTCACTAAGTTTGTGAAATTGCTCCAGGTCAAGCTACTAAAAAAGGGAGTGGAAGTATAAATCCACATCTCATTGGGTCAACAGCACAAGCTTTCACCCACTATGTCTCTCTCTTGTCCAAAGCAAGGACACCTGGAAATAATAAGAACTAGCAAACCTCTCCCATCCTCTCTAGCAAAGAGCTTCCCCACACCTCATCAGTGGGTGACCTGAGATCTGCAAGTTTATGGGAAAAGTGGTAAAACCTAAAATGAAGTTAATAGTCCCAGCTTTTGAAAAGGAAACCCAAAGCAGAATTCTTAAGAAAGACACAGTGTCTTGCTGCATAGACAGGGCAGGGTTAGTATGCCCAAAAGTCATTCACTAAAAAAGTAAAGTAAAAAGCTGTGGGACACAGAGGCACATGCCTATAATCCTCACATTCTTGTGGTTCAGGAGGAACATAAGTTTGAGGCCAGCCTGGACAACTTAGTGATTTAACAAGTCCCTAACTCAAAAAGAAAAAAATGAGATGGCAGGAGAGCTGGGGATGTAACTCAAAGGCATTGGGTTCAATCCCCAGCACCAGTAAATAAACAAAACAAAACAAACAGTAAAAGCAGCAAGGTTATTTAAATAATAATAAAAACTAAGACATTTTCTTCTATTCATTGGATATGCTACCCTAATTGATTCAAATATTTCTCCTCATATAAAAGATAAAAATTAATGGATTACATCGACTCTAGGATGTTATATTAAGAAATGGAGAAGAATGATTACTACCGGTCTTATTTTTGAGACAGGGTCTTACCGTGCAGTTCAGGCTGGCCTTGAGCTCACTCTGTAGCCCAAGCTGGCCTGGAACTCACAACTGTCCTCCTGCTTCAGCCTCCCAAGTGCTGTTATGACAGGTGTGCGCCACCACACCTGGCTTACAAGGCATCTCTTATGCTTTAGCAGTTACCTTTTCTTCACAACTCCTTGACATTAATCGATGCCAAAGAAGATCACTTCTGCTCAAGAATGAAGCAGGATGCCGAGTTGCTCATCAAGAGACACCAGACCTTGAGCAAGACAGCAGCACACACTTCCGCAACTGCCCATGCACTGGGAAAAGGGTTAACAAAGGTGCGGGCCAGCCCAGGTAGAGATGGGCCAACAGGCATGAGCATCAGCCAGTATGGGCACTGCAGAAGGTCATGGAGCAAACAGGAACAAGATGTGCACAGACCCAATTTGTGATTGATTCCAACAATGGGAGCAGCATATTGTATGTCAAGGAAAAGAAACTAGTGTAGAATTAGAGTGAAAAGACAGAGAATCAAAGTGTCCTTAGGAAGTAGTATCAGAGAAGGTGGCAGAAGTGTGACGTGCAGCCTGGATAGACAGGTGTGACTCGGATAGAGAGGAATCACTTGGTCTGTTGGACCTGGATGGTGCAGAGATGGAAGCGTGTGCCGGTGGCAAAAGGACAAGCATTTTTCACCTCCTGGGCTCTACTGGGCAGGAAGCACGTGTGCTGTAAAGAGGAAGGGGAGGAAGGTAGGATGCTCACAGAAGATGAAGTTCTGGGAGACGCTCAGGTGAATACAACAAAATCACCCAGCACAGTTGAGAGCCCAGCTGACTCCACACACTTGGAACTACTCCACTGTCTTCCACAGTCAGGGGCAGTGGTGTGTCATGCTAGTATTCAGACAGATGGAGCAAGTTTCAGGAGCATTCACAGGCATGGCAGAGCCAGGGTTCATCTGATGACTCAGAATCCTGGCTTCACGGAGAAGGAACTGAAGCAAGAAGATGTGAAGAGTGAAGGGCCAAGACAAAATCCAGATGCAAAAAGTAAGCCAAATCAAAAACTGAGAAAGCAGAAAGACTGGGAGTCTGTGATCAGAAACTCACCTGTGAGATGAGCTTTCAGGGGTAGAGGAGTTCCCTATGAACCCTAGTCATCTAACCGCCCTTGTTCTTAAGCAATGGGATTCTTAGCATAGAAGCAAAAACTATAAGACATAAAAAGTGGACCAACTGAAGGAACCAGAGACCAGACTGCCTGAGGACAAGAGTTGTTACGGAGACAAAAACGGCTTTAAGACCATCAGCAACCTCAGCACGCAAAGGGTGTTGCCAAAATCTGTAGGAAACAGGAAGAAGGGCGAGACTGCCGGAGTCAGACGGTGTGTGCCTTCCTGCCTGGGGTGCAGAAAGGCACCATGACTCCTCAGAAGCAGTGTTCAGAAAACTTGGTAAGATGCCAGCCATGTCCCTGGGCTGTGGTCCACGGGGATTAGAGGAACAAGCCAACAGCAACAGTCTCACGGAGACTGTGCTCCAACACAGTACAGAGGGGAAGACCCTTCTCTCAGGCAGCACCCTCAGCCATCACTCCCGCCTTCCTGTCACATTCACAGCCACAGTTGTGACAACCACCTCCACATCATGATGGCCGAGTTCATATCTCTCTCCTACACCGTACAGTACTTCTGAATCTTTAAACAGCCCTCCAGGTACCTTCTCCTCCTCCAGCTGCTGGCAACTATTTCATAGTCCATTCACCGAAAACTAAACAGAGCGAGCATCTTTCGTCTAAAACGCTGCCCTCCAGCTTTTCCTCTTCCTCCTCGCCCAGACCGATGGTGCAGCACCATCTTTGACTCCTTCTTCATTTCCCCGTCGTACCTCGTTCTCCACACTGGTTTCTCTCTGAAAAGGCTCCTGGTCCAGCCTACCCAGGGGGCTTCACCACTACTCCCTCCTTCATAGCTGAACTGGTGCTACCACAACACTCAGGGCTCACCTGCTTGTTTCGCTTGCTTTCTTGTTACCCTTTAACTCAACACAAAACTTCCTGAAACCTTATCTTGCTCATGTTAATCTCTGCTCAGAATCTTGAATCTTTTAGTAGCTTCTATAACAAGGTCCAACTCATGAGTCACACACAGCAGGTCCTTATGGGCTGTCTTCTCCCATGTCCTCCAAACCACAGCCCATGTCTTCACCAGACAAACCAAGAGGACCCCAGTCCACAGTTCTCTGATGTCTAAATAGTAGTTGGCTTAATTTGTATTTGTGATAGCATTCACCTGACCTAAGTCCACCACCAAGCTCATATTCTGTGTATGTGGACCTTTTAATTCAGTAAGATTCCAATAACCTAGCATGTGTTAAAATGTTCTAGCAAGATTTCCCTAATGAGCTAGGCAAGTGTAAGCTGCTCCTCCTATTGCTCAGTTTTAATCTATACTTTACAAGGTGAGGGGCCCATCCATGGAAGTCTGGCACATGGTTATTAAAAATTAATTTTTGTCAGATTTCAATCCTCAAAAAGAGAAATCTTACTGATCACAATTTTCTAAAATCCAACCCAAGTGATTCTCTTATAGAGATGAACATATCTAAAAGTGCATTGCTCACTCATTTCCTGCCATGTCAGTAACAGACGCCCAAGAGTTAGAGCTGATAAACAGAATCAAAGATGGTAACCCCAACAGACTGGAATTGGGCCCTGCACACCTGATAAGGGCCAAGCACAGCACTAGATTTGACATTGCTGGATAGCGACCTGCCGAGGCCTTCTCTACAGTCCATGTCACACTGCTCAGTCCCTCTGAGAGCCGCACAGGGCTCTGCTACTGCTCTTCTTTTGTCCAAGAATCACAGCTGAGAAGTTGCCTGAACCCTTCTGAAGACAGGTGGGGCGAGGCTGTAAGAAGATGCTACATATAGTCAGCAGCAACAGACTTCTTTCAGTGCCTCAAACAGATGCATCCAACTAAAACACCTAAAACACAATTTGAACTTATTTCTACTCCACTTTCTACCTCCCAGGGCAAAAGACTATTTCTCTGAAATGTCATTGTTTTAAAGGAGGAAAGGTTTATTCTAGCTCAAAGTTTGTAGGCGTTTCAATCTACAATCAGTTGGCTCAAAGGCAGGCAGAGAAGAAACAGTCCATGGCAGGGCAGGCAGGAGGCAGGAAAGGGAAATACCATTTTTCATTAGTCCTAGGTTTTGCTGTGTCAGACAAAGTAGATTTTTGGGGGTTTTCTGGAATGTTTCCACATTCACAGAATTCTAATTTACTATAATCCCATAGTATGTAACATGCACCGAGCATTTACAGTGAGCCAGGCATTGCTGTAAACATATATATACTAATTTACGATCTATAAAACAATTTTACCAAGTGCACACTATTGCTGTTCTTATTTAGTTCGATTTCTGGTACCAAATAAATGAACAAACAAACCCAAAACAGGTCCTCAGACAGAGTTTACGATCTATAAAACAATTTTACCAAGTGCACACTATTGCTGTTCTTATTTAGTTCGATTTCTGGTACCAAATAAATGAACAAACAAACCCAAAACAGGTCCTCAGACAGAGCTGGGCCACCTACTGTGGCCACCCTGGGAGCTAAGGTTTTATAATTCAGATAACCAGGCAAGGTAACAATTAGCAGGTGACCCAGGTATGTCCTGGAGACAGGAGCAAAGCACCATATGGAAGTGATACCTGCTTCTAGTACTCAAGTCCAGAGAGGTTGGAGCATATAAAGGAGCTGAAACAAGATGAATACACACAGGTACCACATTTATGTCACTGGCAAAGTTAGTGCACAGTGTGCACATGTGCACAGGTGAGCGGTGAGTGTGCTGGGGATAACTCGAGGGAGACAAAAGATACAGGAGAGGCAGTGCAATTCAGAAAACCCCAAAGAATCAATGACAAGACATACTAAGGAAATAAACCTTACAAAAAATTAATATACGTGCAAAAAGTTAAAGCCTTTACTAGCTGCAGGCCTTACTGTGTGACCTTTTTACTTTTTTTGTTCTTGTGCACCTCTCTAATACAAGTCAACAAAGTCATTGGTACTCAAGTTTATAAAATTAAGGAAATCAGCAGAGACAGGGGACTGAAGGGCCAGTGAACCCCAGCCACAGCCCTCACAGCCCGTTGTTGTCACTAACAAAGGAGAACACCCTCAGTCCCAGAGGACTTGGAGCCTGCACAGAGCGGTGAGAGCCCAGCGAGAGGAGGTGGCCTTGGGCCGAGCCTGCAAGCACCCACACTGAAGAGTAGGTGAAGGCAGGCAAAATGCGAGGACAGAGCCAAGATGATGATGATGAGCATTAAAGAAGGGACAGGTGCACAGAAACCTGAGGGCCTTGCAACACTGTGCTCGAGGGGAGCTTCTCAGGCCACAGTGCCCCACGATCCCCTCAGAGCCCTGGAGCCTCACTGCCTCACTGATTCCTGTCACCGTCCCTTCTCAGCCTTGGATGTGTTGACTAATGTTGGCCAATAACCTTTCCCTTTAATGACACCACCTCCTGGGAGGCATTTTAGGTTCTCTACTGTTATCCTCACCGTGTCACTAAGAAAGACACATTCAGAAAGACTTCCCAAAACCAGGAGACGCAGCAGACCCACAGCTCGAGAAAGATACATTAACAAAAACAGGAATTTCAGAAAGGAGCTTCCCGATGAGGGGAAGGAAGAGTGAGAGGGAGGAAGGACAGAAGGACAGAAGGGAAAAAAATAGGAGAAGGAAGGGAAAGAGAACAGCAGAAGGAGAATAAACTCAAACTGGGAAACGTTCAACTTGAGGTGCCAAAACAGATCCAGGTAGATGTACATCAGAGAGAGAAATGTTAATCTGAGGCTTATAAGGGAGTTTGACCTTGGAGATGTAAAAAAATAAGAAGGAAAGGAAGGGAAAGAGAGGAAAAAAGCAAAGAAATTCTGGAACCATGTAGGAGTAGAGAAAGAAGAAAAGTGAGGGGAGACAGAAGCTTCGGAAACGCCCTCGGAGTGTCGGGCGGCACAAAGGGCAAAAAGGAATTGGCAAGGCAGAGGCAGAAAGAGAAGGCAGGGAGAGCAGGCGGTGCGGAGGATGCATCTGGGAAAGAGGACAGGTGGGCACTGGTGCAAAATGCTTCAGGCAGAAGATGGGGTTTACGACTAAGAGCAGCAGAGTTTGAAACTAAGGTCAGAATGGACAGAAGGAGTGATCGGCAAGTGGAAGTCAGGCACAAGTCACGTGCCCAGGGAGGCTGAAGCAGAGACACAGAGAATCCAAGACCACAGGCTCCCGCGGCACAGGTCCTCACTCATCCTGCAGCCGCTCGGCCCCCAGCACCAGGAACAGTTCCTGGCATGCGACCAGTACTTGGGAAGTCTCTGTTCGCTGCTGTTGATTTAAAGAATGCTGTTCTTTGATTAAAGTAAGGAATTAACAAATTTCTCTAGAATATGAGGGAGTGTAAGGAACAGATTTATTCTCACACGTATGTAATTAACATGTATGTGCTCCCTGAAGGTGACACGGTTCTAAGATCTGGTTGTAGTAAAAGCTGTAGACAGAGCTCACACCCCTGGAGGCTGGTGGTCATGTCTAGATGTTGAAGTAAGCTTTTGTGCAGTAATTTGAGGAAAAGGGATCTCTCAGGCTAGACACAAAACAAGGAGGAAACCCCTGAGTGTCTGTAGGCTGGAAATCCCTCTCTGCTCAGACCATGAACACAGCAGGAGAAAGAAAGGAGCTCCTGAAGGGTGGGCTTTCCACACTGGAGCAGGTAGAGAGCAAGAAATCAAGAAATCCAGGATGGTTCCCACCAAGGGTGTGTCAGTCAGCTTTCCTTTACTGTAGCAAACACCAAGATAAGAAAATGACAGTGAGAGGAGGATAAGGTGGGCTCAGTTTTAAAAGTTTCAGTCCACGTTGCTTCGGGTCTGGGCCAACATCTCATGGTTAGAGTGTAAGGGTAAAGTCATTGAGGGGGAGAAGAGACCTGGATCCAACCAGCCCCTTCCAGGGTACACCCCCAATGCCCCAATGCCCCAAAGCTCTCATGAGCTCCACTCTTAAAGGTCTCCCCCTGCTCCTGAGAGTGGCCGTCTGGAGACCAAGCCATCAACGTGTGGGAGATTCTTATCCAAACCACAGAAAAAGTTATAGAAACCCCTAGGGGCCACTTACTCCAGGTCACAAGTGGTTCTTGTACTTTGAATTAACTTCCTATGTCCCTTCATATTTAAAAATCTCTGGAAAGTTCCAGCCTGGTCATGAGAACATAAACGAGTTCCACCAGCACCTGAAGAGAGGAAGGTGGCGAGTGCTATGGTAGCAGTGGGAACAGCAGCAAAAGAAAGAATCCAAAGGACTCAGGAAGCACTGGTGCTTCACCACCATCCGATGAGTCAAGGGCTTCTAAAAATTAGATGCTAGGGTATTTTTCTTTTCCAGGAACTCTAGAAATAATTTTTTCCTGTGGTTTTTCATTTTGTTTTTGTTTAATTTTGACAAAATTATTAGAGTAGAGATGAGGGCTGAAGGGAAAATTGATAGTGTGTGGGGGGAAAGGTACAGCTATGAAGAATTTATACATTACATTACACAGAACCTTGTAAGAAAGAAGAGGCTATGCAGTTCAAAGGATAAGTAAGGAAGTTAAGTTTTGCAAAGCAATATAAAGAATGAGGGAGAGGATGACATGGAAAACACTCCTTTGAAGCTCACCTGGCAATTAAGGGGCAGAATCAGATAGGGGGCCATGGCCATAGAAAGCTTATATGGCTGCTCTGGAGAGGCCAGGGGGGCCCAGAGAATGAGTGGGCTTCTGCCAGGCTTCAGAGGCTAGATCCCTAGAGTGTCCGCAAATTCTAATCAGTACAATTTAGTGCCACCTACAGCAAGACTTGGCAACCGGAAAGGTTCTGTCAGCTTCTGGAAGTACAAGTATACCGAGTTTTATCTCAGTACAACAGGTCTACCACATACCAAGTCACAATATTAGTATAAACTCACACTTTGTGGCAGAACTCACAAGGTCTGAAACAACTCTAAAGACAGGTAATAATAAAAAACAATCATAATTAATCCATTCTATTATTTTCCTTTGGATAGATTCAGGTTACATGCACTCAAAGGGGAATAAAGCTAGATGGACTAAATCTTGGAAATTACCCCATCCAACTTCTCACCTATTAAGACTTCTTTGTCAAAAATCAATGGCAGAAACCACCCTTAGTCACTGGGCACCAACGGCTCCTTTCCACATTTCAAACTCCTTTGTGAGACATCTGAGGTCAACAAAGCTGGGCTCTAGCTAGTTTGATGTTGGTGGCAGTAATATAAGTCACTCCCAGGTCTAGTGTCACCTTAAATAGAGGACAAGCAGACCACTTACATCACTACACATACTGCCTGAGAGAGAAGCATGCTTGGATAGTGCTAGTTACTGATCTTTGAGGCTTTGTCTGTCCAGCAGCAAGCATTAATTAATTTTTAAGCCACCTTTTAATAATCTAGCAATTTAGGGTTGTTAAATACACTAGAGAAAAGAATGCAGATTACTATTACCCACATACCCAAAGGACAAAATAGTTGGCAGCAATCATGAAACCCATTTTCATATAGTAACATATCATTTATCTAAAAGTTATTACTTTTTTTTTTTTTTTTTTGCGTTACTGGGGATCGAACTCAGGACCCTGCGCTTGCTAGGCAAGCGCTTATTCCACTGAGCTATATCCCCAGCCCTAAAAGTTATTACTTGAGACATAATTTACAAAGCTGTGCCCTCAGCCCACAACCGAGAACCAGAAAGTCAGCAATAGAGGTTTGAACACAGTCCAGGCTGAGAGCTAAATGAAGCTTCAGAGCTTCAGTAACCCTTTTGCAGGTAGCATCTACTTACTTACTCAAGTTGTCTTGGAAATCTGGTCATCTGACACCAGGCACAAAATAGAAAACTGGAAGCAACAAGGAGAGACAGCTAGCCGGGACCAAATTACATTACAACCGGCAAGAGGGATCTGGACAACTCTAAAAGGTGACACACTCAAATCAAAAGGCAAGGGAGAGAGCCCCGCTTTCTAAAGGAGGTGTGAGCCCCACTGCTGTTCAGAGTCCCCAGTGCATCCCTGGCAGCTTATCAGTGCACAAAGAGGCTGGGTACAGTGACTTGAGACCTTCAACCAACTTTTCCAAGTTTCTAAAGAAAGCAGGAAAGGAGATGGTTACGCAAAACAATTCCACTGTTGAAAGACATGCAGGTCCCCTGAAAACGCCACTGATGAGGACAGCCTTATGCCCTGGGATACATAGGAAGGTGCTGAGAAGTATAAAACAAATTGCTTATTGCACGCAAAGTTTATAATGGGTGGTTCATCCCAAGTAAATCCCCGTACACACATCCAACATGAAAGAAATGGCCTTCAATGACAAAAACGAAGATCCAAATGTCACCTGGATGAGAAGGACCTTGGAGATCATGCATCCCCCAAGGCTCTGGTTGAAAGGCTAGGGGATCGGTACACTCACCCCACGGTAGAGCGTGATTCACAGCCCATGCCCTCTGCCTTCTCAGGTGGGCCACAAGCAACCAGATTCCACTTTTTCTAGGCAGACTCAGCCCTCCCCAGCCCTCCCCAGGCCTTGCTGTTGCTCCACAGCTCTGCACACACTCACCTGGAGAAAGCAGTGTCCCACCGGGGTGTGTTCGGCCAGGGTGATATTGTACACCGGCCTCCGGAAGACGGGCTCGTTGTCATTCACATCATCCACCGTGATGCTCACCAGGCAGGTGGTAGAGAGTGGAGGCTCTCCGAGGTCCTGGGCCACTACTTTGAGCTCCACGGCCTTCTGGACCTCTCTATCCAGGGTCCTAATGGTGCTGATCACCCCGCTTTCAGGGTTGATGGAGAAAGACGGCCCACACTCTGCTCTGGGTGGCAAAGCCTCTGTGTTGCAGAGAGCCGAGAGCTGGACCAGCGCGTAGCGCACCCGGGCATGATCAGTGCCAGCCTCATCGGCGTCAGAGGCGCTGACCCACAGGACCATAGTGCCCGGGGCCGCAGCCTCAGATACTGAAGCCTGGTAGTGCTTCTGGCTAAAGACCGGCGGCTGGTCGTTGAGGTCGGCGACCTGAAGCAGAAGAGTCTCCTGGGTACTCAGGGGTGGGAACCCCGCATCCATGGCCACTAGTCGCAACTCATACAGATCGCAGCTTTCTCTGTCCAGGGTCCCTTCAACACAAAGGAAAAACACCCCTGGGGGACCGCCGGGCCTCAGCGCGAAGGCTCCATCCCCGCCCTCCAAGGCTAGCGAGACGCCGCCACCAAGGCCCACACCAAGCGTCCCAGCGGCCTCCTCTTCCTCCTCGTAGTCACTGTCTGCGTCCGACACCGAGACGCGAGCTACATAGTCACCAGGTCGGGCGCCCTCGGAGACTCGGGCTGCGCCGCCCTCCGTGAGGAAGAGCAGGTGGATGGTGGGTCGGTTGTCATTCACGTCCAGCACAGCAACAGACACGCGCACCGTGGCGACCTCGGGCTCGGTGCCCCCGTCGCGGGCCTCGACCACCAGCTGGTGCCAGGCCTGCGCCTCGCGGTCTAGGGGTCTCCGCACCCGCACCACGCCGCTCAGCTCCTCCACCTCGAAATGGGCCTCGCTGTCCGCGTCCTCGCCGTTCGCGCCCGCTCCGGGCCGCGCGCGGAGCCCGTAGCGCACGAGGCCGTTGGGCCCCAGGTCCGGGTCGGTGGCGCGCACGCGACACACTTCGGCGCCCGGCGGGGCATCCTCGCGCACGGTGGCGCGGTACTCAGCTCGCTCGAACACCGGCGGGTTGTCGTTCTCGTCCAGCACGCGCAGCTGCACCAGCAGGCGGCCGGTGCGCCGCGGGCTGCCGCCGTCCCACGCCTCGATGCGCAGCTCGTGCGCAGCCGCCGCCTCCCGGTCCAAGCGACGCAGCAGCACCAGGTCCAGGGGCTCCAGGAGCGACGGCGGCTGCCCCTGCGTCCCATAGCGCAGCTGGAAGAAGGGCCCCGTGGGGTCCTCGGTCAGCTCGGGAGGGGGCAGCAGGGTATAGCCCTGGGTGCCGAACAGCCCTGCGTCCGGGTCCTGCGCCCCCGGCAGGCGGAAGGCGGTGCCCGGCGGGCTGAGCTCGGAGACGTCGAGCTGCAGCGCGTCCTGGGGAAAGCGGGGTGCGTGGTCGTTCACGTCGTTCACGCGGATCTGCACCTGCACCACGGCGCCCAGCAGCGTGGCGGCCACGAAGCTGTAGCGGTCCCGCCGCTCGCGGTCCAGGCGCCGCGCCGTGCGGATGACGCCCGTGTCCGGGTGCACATGGAAGTCATCCAGGAGCGGGGAGTCATCTGAGTCCTCGGACAGAAAGAAGCCGCCCACCTCCTGCTGCGGCGCGGGCAGCGCGGCGCGAATGTCCCCGACCAGCGTGTCTGGGGGAAGCCCCTCGTCCACCGAGAGGCTGAGGTTTAACACCTGCGCGGACGAGCCCGAGGCCGCCCACAGCCACGCGTGCACGAGGAGCCCGAGCAGGGAGCGCTGCGCCCCCGCGCTGCAGCCCCGCCGCCCGCGGGGGTACCCGGTCCTCTGGGGGAGCAGGAGGCACTCGGGGACCGGGACCCCCGGCAGTTGGCAGTGTGCGCCCATCCTCTGCTCTCCGCCCGCCCAGAAGGGCTCCGTTCTCGGCCAGCGCCTGGGAAGCCTCCTGAATAACTGCCAGCTTGTGGTGGGAGCGCAGAAAAATCCAGGAGCCTCTTCTGAGTCTGAGCCGAGGCAAGAAAGACTTTGGCAAACAAACCCTCAGAGCCGCTAGTTCCCGGGTTACAGCGGCAAGTGGTGCGCGGCCTCCGCCTGCAGGTCCGCGGGCGGACGGGGAGACGCCGGCGCCTCTGCCGCGCCAGCCGCCTCTGCAGCCCCTGAATTATTTTAAACGTAGTCTCATAGCTTGTTCTCGCTCCTTTTATTCCTTTTACATCTGGTCCTTGTTCTGCTCGGCTGGCTGTTTCTCGCTGGTAAAGTCAGGTGCATTTCTTTGGCCAAAAGGGAGGAAATTACTGAACGCGCGCGCGGAGCCGAGGTTGGGGATGCGCGGGAAGGGCGGGGCGCGGGCACGGGCGGGCGCGGGTGGGGCTGGCGGGGGCGCGGCTCAGCTGCGGCCCGGTCGGTCACTGGGGTACCCGCGCCCCCGCGGCGGCCGGGGCGCCGAGAACCTCTCAGCTGCCCTGGCCCGGCCCCCGGCCCTCCCCGCGCGTGACGCGGCGCCCACGAGGGCGCCCTCCAACCTGCGAGCCGCGCTCTGCAGCAGGGCGGAGGAGGAGCCGAAGCGAGAAGGCCGGGAGACCCGCGGGCGGGCGGCGCTGGCTAGGGCAGAGGGGCGGGAGGCGAGCGGCCCGTGCCGTCCCCCGCCTTCACCTCTTCGAGGTCCCTCCTGCAGGCCTGACACCCGTCCTGGCTGAATGGAGAAGGTGGGGGCTAGGATCACTTCGGGGAGCCAAACCTGTGTCCTCCGTTTGGCGAGAAAGACTCATCCCCAGCGGAAGGACAGATGGAGTCAGAGGCCCAGAACAGCTGGGGCCAGGGTGGCTGCAAAGGAGGGAGAAGGCGGAACTTGGAAAAACCTTCCACACAGCCCAGAAATCTGCTCCGCACATGGAGCAGAACACGATTGATTACGCCGCGCTACTATTTAGCTACAGGCGAACCTGGCACTGCCGCCAGGAAGGACGACAATAGATGGGGCTTCCGAAGCGAACCTTCCTTCTGTATCCAGCGCCATCCTAAGGCTTCCGGGATGTTTCGTGATGCTGAGTTGGGGGCAAAAAGACCGAGCGGCAGTGGCCTCATCACCCCGCCACACTCAAAGCAGCTCCAAGCTGCGAAGTTTGCAGGCAGGGCCACCGCTGACAGACTTGCCGAACTAGCTTCAGGCTGCGCGGGTCGCAGGTGTCCCTTCAGTTATGCATAATAATTGGTAGAAATTGATAAATGGCTTCTACTAAAGTAGCTTAGGGCAGGAGGAAGGAGGTTCTGCCCTCTTGAGGACGGCCGGCCATATTTAGCAAATGATTTCTGCAGTTCCGCATTTCATCCGGAGAGAAGCATTTATTTCCTAGAGTACTGGTCTGCCCTTCAGGGAGGACCAAAAGCCCTCCACAGTAGACACTGGCCGCGCCAGGAAAGGCTTTGTCACTTTCAGTGGCATATATATCATCTCTAAGCCATAGCACACTCTCTACCTCTGACAAAGTGACAACGACCCAGTTTACTTCGTAGCAGAGAGGTGGCATGGAAATGAAATTATTTAAATAAATTCGGTTTTCTTTTACCAGTGAAGTACCCTTAACCTTAAGGAGATGTCGGATGAGTCTTCGGAGTCTTTTTCTTCCCAGCCTCTGTAATACCACGGTAAGGAGTTGCCCAGCGTCCGAGCTTGCTCCTGCGTGGGCAGTTCTCCGTCAGGCATCTTGACTGACATGTTTAAAGCTAACTGAACTTATCTTACTTCCTGCTCAGAACCTGTGACATAACTCCGTTATCCTTGGGTACTAATTCACAGTCCTTCCTCAGGCACGTTACACGTGTTGGAACTGTAAAGCCAAAGGACCCATAGGAAAGCAGAAATTTGAACTACCTAACTTTCCATTTGTTTCTCAACTGAATGACTGTTTACGAAAAATGGGTCCTACCCACGTGCTGACCTTGTCACATGCCATCTCTGTAGCACCAGCCCTGCTGCCTTCAGTCTGATTTGACATCTGACCTGTTAGCGCTTTCCAGGTCTAGGTCCTGGGTTAGGGTTAGGGTTAGGGTTAGGGTTAGGGTTAGGGCTAGGGCTAGGGCTAGGGCTAGGGTTAGAGTAGCAGTTAGGGGTTAGGGTAGGAGTAGGGGGGTTGGTGGTTAAGGGTTGGGGTTAGGGTTAGGGTTAGGGCAGGGGTTAGGGGTTAGGGGTTAAGTGTAGGAGTTAGAGTTAGGGTTAGGTTAATGGTAGTGTTGGATCTCTGATACACTGTTGCTCAGGTCTGGACTCAAATCTCAGCCACTCAGAAATCTTACCTGGCCACCCTGTGTCAGTGGCCAGTGGATCATAAACCCTATCACCTCACACTGTATTTTGTGGCACCTGTCAGTACCTGGTAGTGTAACTTGCCTTATTCATCGTTTTATTCAGTTATTAGAATCCTTCTCCCCTTCACAGACTTGAAACACAGATTTACCCTGCTACAGAAAATGTCTCTGTTTCCTGTTTATTTACTTAGCAGATGGATGGTGACGCGTGGGAGGATAAATAAGACTGTTCAAGTTGATGTGCTGGCCTACCTAAGGATGCATGGGCCATGACCTCCTTTGTTGTAATGATCTCTATCACAGCCACCTTACTCCTTTTAATCACCCTGTGGTGCTTTGTGAACTTCTTTTTGAGTTTCTTTAACTTATGCTGGAAACTATTACCAGCCAATATTTACTGGAGCCTAAACAGAAAGCAGGGTGTTTCCTGTGCCTTTCACTGAGGCCCCTTTTGTAAACAATGATTTTCTCTAGAAACAAATGGAAAGCAAGGCACTTTAAACACCTGGTTTTGCCTATGTGCCTTTTGGCTTTAGAATTCAAGCATGCCCAGTTTAACATCTCTTGCCCATGTCACAGGGCCCTACCTACACTGACTGCCCAGAGCAGCATTCCAGAACTGATAATTTTGGTTTGTAAAGAAAAAGAAATATGTGTGCAAAAAGTAAATTTTTATAGTATAGGCACCAGCACCCCACAGGAAATAGAATGTTACCCTTTTGAGAAAAAACATTAGAATGTAACTGGCAATAACTTTGGCTTTCAAGTTGGGCAATCTTTATAATACTGAGTGATTTGGGGCAAATTACTCAAATTTTATTACGTTTCCATGTCCTCCTTTTTTTTTTTTTTTTTTTTGAGACAAGATCTCACCCTGCAGTTCAGGATGGGCTTTACTTCATTTTGTAGCCCAGGCTGATCTTGAACTTGCAAAGATCCTCCTGTCTCAGCTTCCTGAAGGCTGGGATTACATGCATGCACCACCACGCCCAGCTGCACGTCCTTTAAAATGGAGGTAATATGTCTATTTTCTGAGGATGTCATTAACCTTAAATGAGACTATGCATGTGAAGTGACAAGTAGTTAGAGTTCAGTAAATATTGCTTTTTTTTTTTCTTTCTCAGACAGGGTCTCGCTATGCAGCTCAGGCTGGCCTTGAGCTCACTTTGTAGCCCAGGCTGGTCTCAGACTCGAAAGGACCCTCCAGCCTTAACCTCCCAAGTGCTGGGATTATAGGCATGTGCCACCATACTCAGCTAATATTACTTCTTTTACTCTGTGTGATGAAATATTTGAGGGGTGAATTATTTTAGGGTTCTCAGTAATATCACACACTGACTTCTAGCCCCCAAGGTTTTCAAAGAAGGAAGATATAAAATTCTCACAGTTCTGAATAGAAACTACTGTGGACAGAGGCTCAGGCCAGATCTTTGTGGTGTCATGTCATCTCAGTGGTGCAGGTAGTGCTTCCTCAGAATACTTTTCTCTCAGACTCTAGATAGTCCTCAGCTCTGTAACAGTTAAGTAGTTACTCTCTTCGTGTTCCTCACAGGGACAGAACACCTGATACAAATGACTTAAAGGAAGCTTGGTGCAGTGGCATATGCCTATAACCCCAGCATTCTGAGAGACTGAGGCAGGAGGATCACAAGTTCAAAGTCATCCTGGACAACTCAGAGACATAGGGAGACTCTGTCTCAAAATAAAAAATAAAAGATGGCTGAGGGTGTCGTTCAGTGCAAAGGCCCTGAGATCAGTGCCCAGTACTGCTGTGGAGGGCAGATTTAAAGGAAAAAATATTTTTTTTTTGGTTCATGGTTTTCAAGGCTTTAGTCCATGGTGGCTCCAGGGAAGAAACATTCTGTTAGAAGGGCATGATGCATAGCTGCTCTTGGAAGCAGAGACAGAAGGAAGAGGAGCAGAGACCAGGGACAGACAGAGTCCCCAAGGTCATGCCCCCATGGCCCACTCCGATTCATCCAGAACTGTGCTTTATTCATCCCTTGGGAGTCTCTCAAGCCAATCAAACTGACCGTCAGAATGAACTATCGCAGCTACTAAGTGCGCGGTGCAGTGTTCAAACAGCCTCACATCAACGCTCTAAGGAAAGGACACATAACCATTATCCTCCTGTTGCAGATGAGGGAACTGAGCTGCAAGTATACTGCATGTAACACAGCCAAAGTCACACAGGTGGTAAGTGCTGGGAAGGAACTTGAACCTAGAAAGTTTGTCCCAGTGTCCATGGTCTTCACTACTCATTTACTGAGTTCTCACCTTGTCCTTTATGTCCTCTGTGATTTGGGCTGGCAGTATCGGGGATGGAATGCAGGGCCTCCACACTAAGCTACATCCCTCACCTCTTTTAACACCTCCCCTGTTTTTGAGACAGAGTCTCACTAAGAGGCTGGGCTCCACCTTGTTACCCTTCTGCCTCAGCCTCCCAGAGTGCTGGAGTTACAGGAGTGTGTCACCTTGCCCAGCACTGGTGATATTCCTTAAACAGATTCTCCTCTGAATTCTCACTGAAATCAGGACAGTGAGATAGTAAGGTGGGGGAAAGAGGGGAAAGTTGCAGAAACAGGAGTTAGGATAGATACTGTGTCCGTGGGTGTGACAGGAGCCACAGGAGTACGGTCACTGGATATGAGGATTTGAGACTGCAGTGAAAAGAAGCCAACTAAATGCTACTGAAACCCAGGTGAAGCGCTTGTGAAATATGGAAGGGAAAGGTCCGCTGAGGGTGAGGATGTGCTCCTGAAAACAGGGAGCCCTCACTATCACAACTGATATGTCATCTTCCTAAAGGGGTTTGAAGTGAACCAAGGACCACCTGCAGCGTGTGATGGTTACATTTTTATACCCAGTTGGCTGGGCTGTGTGGCCCTGCTGAGAGGACAGACATCAGTCTGCATGTTGCCACGGAGGCATTCTGTCCCCTGGATGAACACCTACAATCCATACCCTTCGAGTCAAGGGGATTACTTTCCAAATGTGGGTGGGCATCATCCAGTGCGTCAAAGTCCTCCAGAGCAAAAACTGGAGGCTTCCCACAGAAGACAATATTTTGCCTCAAGGCTATAACACAGGAATCCTATCTTTGTTCCCAGTGCCTATGACTCAGCTTTCTGCTGCTGTAACAAAGTATCTGAGATAATTAAGTATATAGAGCTTTGGAAATTTTGATCCCTGGTCAGCTGGTCTGATTGCTTTGGCCTGAGGTGGCCTATCACAGCAGAGCACATGGAAGTGCAAAATTGCTCGCCTCATAACTAGGGAAGCAAAGGAGAGGAAGAGGAAGTGACTAGAGTCCCACAGCCCCTTCAGGGTCATCCCTGGGTGGTCTGAAGACTCCCCACCAAGCCCCAGTTCCTGAGGATTCTACCCCCTCCAGCAGCACCACCCAGGGAGAGAGTTTCCAGTTCACGGCTCCAAGCTGTCCTGCTGTCCTACAGATTTGGGACATGTCAGTTTCAGTTCCCACAGTCATGTGAGCCAGTTACTTAAACAAATACTGTATTGGTCTAGTGTGTGTGTTTCTCTGGAGAGCCCTGACTAATAACAGAGTTTCTTAACTCTGTCATTAGAAGTGGAGATGCCTTAGGGTTTAGTATTATAGTCTTATTGTTTAATATCCACATATATTTTGTATTCTTAAATTCTTAAAATCAGAATTTTGGACACAGTAAGAATCTTAATAAACAATCAGGTGTACCTCTTAACCTTAGAACGTGAACTACTCAAAGGAAATGACAGTCTTTTTGCTCTCTTGCCCTCTCTGTTTCTGTCTCTGTCTCCATCTCTGTCTTTCTCTGTTAATGTTGAGAAATAATTCCACAAATGTCCATTCTATTTTTAAATTTTACATAGAATTAGTCTGTTTTGGATATTAACCATTTTTCCCTCTGCTTCTTTAGAAAGATGGAGAAATACTGGCCAATAATTTGTTTGGGTTTATTTTTTATTAGTATATGTTTACATCTAGTCCTTTCTAGGGTATCTTCCTGAAAAAGTTAGCCATCTGATAGATACATACCTATGTTTATAGCAGCACAATTTATAATAGCTAAATCTTAGGGAAGGGCCGGTATACCCACCAACAGATAAATGGCTAAAGAAAATGTGGTACTTACTCACACTGGTCAGTAATTTCTTTATATCATCATTTCATCATATGATTGCATGGAACTATAATATGGTTGAGCTATCATTAGATTTAGACATACTTTATTTAATCATATTTTCAAATCCAGTAGCAGCTGAGATATAAGAGTTATACACACTAATGATCTCCACTTTATGACGGTTTCATGGTTATGTGAAAGTGATACAAATGCAGTAGAAAATATACTTCAAATGTTGAACATTGTTCTTTTCCTGAGCTACTGACACGCAGTACAATACTTTGCTGGTACAGGGCAGTGACAGTGACCCCCAGACGGCCTTGTTTATGAAGTAAACAACCTATATTCTGCAGTGGACAGTATTGCTAGCCTTTTTCGATATGTGTTTTGAAAAAAATGACATGAGATACTCCACACTTTATTAAAATAAGCTTTGTGTCAGATGCTTGTTCTCAACTGTAAGCTAACGCAAGCACTCGGAGTGAGCTTAAGGTAGGTTTGGCTGGAGCTAAGATGTTTGACAGGTTAGATGTGTTCGTGTATTTTTGACTTGCAATATTTTCAGTTTGTGATGGGTTTTCTTTTTGGTTTTGTTGTTGTAACCCCATGGTAAATTGAGTAACATCTGTACTGAAGTTTTCTTTGCTTTTGAAGATTGTAGTATAGTGGGCGTGAGATAGAATCCCTAGGTAAATTTCATAGTGTCCTCCTAATTTTCCCCAGCCTCCAGTTTGCTTGTATTCCTGCTCAGCAGTGAGTCAGGCTGGGCATCTTCTCCCCACCTCATCTGGCAGATGCAGGACGGCCCACTAGGTCAGATCACATCTGCTTGACCATATCACTATTGCGCTTTGGCACCTCTGACTGTGTCTTTGGCTCAGTCCCGTTGTGGTTTCCCTGAAAACTTCTCTTTAGATGAAATAATCCCAGCTCCTTATTTCCCTAACCTTTTAATCATTTTGTTTCTGTTCTCTGAACTCTTTCCAACTTTCCTATATAGTGTATAAGATGTGGAAACCATCACCACACACCACTTTGTAAGAGGGTATATGTTCCTTTGGGGAACTCAGGAAGATGGCGACCGGGTGAGCAGCAAGGGAGCGAACCTCCTTAATAAACACCACCAGCTCGAGACAGACTTGGTGAGCGTGAATGCCGGAACCTCGGCTGGGAAGTTTAAACTGGGCGTATTTCTCTGAGATGCCGGGGGAGATGTGGTAGGGCGGACCAGGCTGCCGGGGCGAGACGTGGGAAAGT
>PVLD010001237.1:140794-212467 GCA_004027595.1 Dinomys branickii | reverse complement strand
GTCTGGGACTTTCCCACGTCTCGCCCCGGCAGCCTGGTCCGCCCTACCACATCTCCCCCGGCATCTCAGAGAAATACACCCAGTTTAAACTTCCCAGCCGAGGTCCCGGCATTCACGCTCGCCAAGTCTGTCTCGAGCTGGTGGTGTTTATTAAGGAGGTTCGCTCCCTTGCTGCTCACCTGGTCGCCATCTTCCCCGGGGTCAAATGTAGTTATTCTTAAATGGACTTTTTGTGACACTGTGGTGAATATTTACCTGGGCGATAAAACTAGTCATTCATACATCCAACCCTTAGTTATCTATAACTCTGTTCTCTTGATATCCTTCTACTTACATTCAACTAGCATTGACTCTGCATGTCAGGGAGGCAGCAGAGTTGTCTGTGTCCAACAGCACCTGCTCTCAGTGAGTTTTCAAGCTGCTTTGGAAAGCCAGCGAGCAATTAGTAACCCCTGGAGGCAGAGGGAGGAGAAGCCACATGATGGTGCTGGGGTAGAGGAGTCGGGGAATACAAGTGCAACTTTTAGCATCACAAGTCATGGACTATTTATAAATTAAATGCAGGGCTTTCCCACTGAGCAAAATCCCAAGTTATTTTTTCTTTATAATTTTAAAATGAGATCGCACTAAGTCACTAGGTTGCCCAGACTGGGCTCAAAGCTGGGACCCTTGTGCCTCAGAGATGTATGAGGCATTATACGAATGGACTACCAACCTAAGCCCTTTAGCCTTTCTGTAGGGAGGGTATATTACTGACAAATTTCCTTGGATTTTTTTAAAAACTGAGAATGTCCTCTTCATTCCACCTCCTCCTCTTTCCTTTTTTCCCTGTCCTCCCTCTGTCCCTCTTCTGCCTCCTCCCCGTTTCACTGCCTCTCCTTCTTCCTCTTTTTCTTCTCCTTCTTCTTCTTCTCCCTCTTCCTCCTCTTCCTCTTCTTCCTCCTAGGGATTGAACACAGGGTCTTTTACATGCTCTAACACAGAGGCACCATGAGGCCCTCTTTCAACATTTTATTATTTTTTTTCTTTCAGCACGTTAATTATGGCATACCACTGCCTGCTGGCCTTCATGGCTTCTGATGAATAATCAACAGTTAATTGGGTTCAGTTGCATGCTATAAGTCACTTCCGAAACTTCTGAGTCCAGAATAGGCAACTCAGTGAACACTTCATAGAGATAACCAAGTTAAAGCGAATTCTGTAAGGTGGGCCTGAAAACAATGACCAGTGTTCTCCACAGGAAAACAAAATTTGGACACAGACACCTATATAAGAAAGATAAAGGCACAGGTCAAGGTGATACACCCAATCACCAGCAAACATTAAGGCTTGTCAACTACCACTAGAAACTACAGAGGCAGGGAAATTTTCTCTTAGAATCCTCCAGAGGGGCCAGCCATGTCACACCTTGATCTTGGCCTTTCATCCTCGAGAGATATATAATGGTTTATTTCAGCCACCCAGATTTATTGCTTACTTATGCTTGTCCACTAATGTAGGGAGGTATTTAGACACCTCTGCAATGAGTCACATGTCATTAGAGGTGTGAGGGGTTAGTAATAGAAAGCAACTTGAAGTGGTGGCTGGGACAGGGGTGTCTTCTGAGCAGAAGGAACAGGATCTGCCTATATTAGGCTTTTTACTTGCTGTATTTTATAATGCTTGTACATCTCATGGAGCTTAGGACCAAGGAAGACTTCTCCTCCTAGAAGAGTTCATTCTTCTGTATAGTGGAGAGTGCCTCCCACAAAAACATGTCTTCCCTATAAAAACCAACCCATCCTGGGAATCTATACCCCCAATAACTTGCTTATCTACCTCCCACTAGGCAATATTTGCTCTGCTATAAACCAATGGGGGCCAAATGCCAGACAACTAGAGACCTTCCCAACAACCAAAGCCCAATGGAATCATTCAAATTTGACAATTCTGTCAGGTATGGAGGCACCTGTAATCCCAGCACTCGGGAGGCTGAGGCAGGAAGATCCTTGTGAGTTCGAGACCAGCCTGGGCTACAAAGTGAGCTCAAAGCCTGCCTGAACTGCATAGCGAGACCCTGTCTCAAAAAAAAAAAAAATGGACAGTTCTAAGCTACCTACTCTGCCTTGGCTTGCTGTTCCTTCTGAGAGCCCAGTGAAGGCTCTGGCTCAGGCTCTCCCCTCATTCTCCTCTTGTGCCAGGTAACCCACCTTGGATGGTTCTCCTTGCTTCTCCCTGGCATGGGCAACCTCCTCTCTGAGACCTGGAATTTGCTAAATGTCTTCCTCCCAAGTCTCATCTTGTCCCCTCTTGGGCCTGCAAACATTTCCTAACACTGTAGGTTTCATCAACTGGGGCTGTGAGAAAACAGGAGAAAAGGTAAGCCAAGTGTCTCACTCACCTGAAGGAGTTGACGATGAAAACTGCACCTCCAAAACAATCTCCCTAAATGGGGAGATTCAAGGGGTACAGGCCACTGAGGGGCCCTGTCCACTAGGGTCAGAGATTCTCTGATCCTAGGATGATAGTCAGTGGTGTCTGCAGGTATTAACCTCCTAGGAGCAAAGATGAAGAGGGACTGTCATTAGGAAAGGATATTTATGCCACCTAACACTTGAGAGATGACTGTATCCCAGGCATCTCCCTTGAGTGTGTTGGACATGACATTTACTATTTACAACAGGACTATGGAGTAGATGCCACTAGTGTTTCAATTTACAGGTTAGATGTTAAGTACATGGCTCATAATCTCACAACAGGTGTCAAAGCATATGTTCCTCAGGAAGCTGTGAATGGAGGGATCTTCTACGCAGATGCAAGGGCATGCATAAAAACAGAAATAAAAGCAAAAAGGAGAACTCTGTAGCTAGTTTACCCTGAGTTATTGGAGAAAATCCAGAGCTCTCAAAAAAAAAAAAAACCTCTGAGTTTAAGGCAATTTGGTGATCATGTAAGTAGACTACCAGCAGGATGCTTTCTTTGATCTTAAGTTTGTTAATTGGTATCTGAGGTCAAATGAAGTGTCCTAGAAGTTGCAGATAGAGCAACAGTCATAAATGCATCAAAGTTAATGAAAGAATATACAAATGTTATTTTGGTACTATTATATATCTTGTCTCTCTTTTATATAATCTGTATTAATTACACATTAACTCACTAATTATGGTCAGCAACACCACAAAGAATGTATATATTTTTAAAAATTCACAGCAGTACACTACATTAGTATTTTTTTCTAGGATTCTTGGATGGAAGATGTGGTATGTTTTCTCCTGATGGAGCCACTGGGTATAGGGAGGTACTGAATAATACAAAGTTTGTTTTTTACAAATATGTCCTTATATCTTTATGTTAAGAGTTGTCACTTATTGCCAGGCATGGGGGCACATGCCTGTTATCCCAGCACTCAGGAGGCTGAGGCAGAAGGATCGTTGTGAGATCAAGACCAGCCTGGGCTACAAAGTGAGCTCAAGGACAGCCTGAACTGCATAACAAGACTGTCCCAAAAAGAAAAAAAAGAATTGTCACTTATTAAAAGGAGTAAACCCTGGCTTATTTAAAATGTTGTAAGTGCTTATCTGAGCAGGAATCTCACTTATTTACACGTGGAACTGGAAGGCCTTTTTCAGAGTTAGGGTGTATGCCAAGAAGAGAAACAGGTATACAGTCCTTCAGCAATCTGGTGGGGGTTGGCTTTGACCTGAGGCAGATGAGCTGTAACAAAGGAAGTAGAAGGTGCAGGTTATGAAGTGCCTAAGGATTAAGTCATCCTAGAAAAACAATGCAATGTAAGGCAGGAAAAATGAAGGAAAGCCAAAGGGGAGATGCTCCTCTAGGCTCAAAGTTTCCTTGATTTGAATGATGCCCTTTACTGTCTGGCAGTAGAATCAGATATCTTTGTGACAAACTTAAAACATTATAACTAGCACACAAAATACTAAGAATGACTAAAGGTTCTGGAAAAGGTTCAAGGGACCTAGTAATTATATGTGATGTATATGCCTTTATTCACTAAGGCCTTCTTATCAGCTTGCCAGATAGGTACCACTAATAATTTCAGCATATAGTCAGGCATGGTGGTGCACACCTGTAATCCCATCATTCAGGAGGCTGAGGCAGGAAGATCACTGCAAGTTCAAGACCAGCCTGGGGTACAAAGTGAGCTCAAGGCCAGCCTGAACTACACAGTGAGACCCTGTCTCAAAAAGACAAAATAACACTACTAATTTCATTATACAGTTAAAAAAAGAGGTGATAAGGTAACTATGTTAGGTATTGATATAAATCCACACTTGCTGGTAACCCCCAAATATTTCCTACTAGTTTCAACCATGCCACCATGCTCTCAATAGGGTTGAGGCATATCATGAAACAAGTAGAAAAAAAACGAAGAGGAATGTATGTACCCTTAGGTGGAGAACTGAGATAGGGAAAAGCAAGTTGCGGAACAATTTGTACAATAACATACAGTCTTACAATAAAAACAAATACCTCAAATGGTAAAATGTCAGCTGGGTGTGCTGGAGTACACCTACAATCCCAGCACTTGGGAGGCTGAGGCAGGAGGATAATTGCAAGTTCAAGGCCAGCCTGGGCTACAAAGTGAGCTCCAGGCCAGCCTGAACTGTATAGCGAGACCCTGTCTGGAAAAAAAAAAGGTAAAATGTCTTTTCTGTGGGCACATGCATATGCATATATATTATTGTTTTATAACTGTATTTAGGTTTGTGAATGTATACAATTTGTGTACAAATATGTACACAGATATATGCATAAGTGTATATTTATATGTATACAGGCATTCCTCATTTAACAACCTGCCTGTTAAATGACTGTTCAGATTTACCACCTACATATATATATATATATACACACACACACACACACACACACACACACACACATATATATTCTGTACATCTTTATAGAGCCTCCATGTCTTTTTGGTAGCGTACACCTTGTTTATACAGTAACTTTTGCTGATTGTACTGTACAGTACTGTAATTTTATGTTCTTATACACTATAGTACTGTGTTTATGAGTTACACAAATAAAAGAGACATCTGGTTGTAGTTTCCTTTGACCATTTCTTTACTCTGAATATGGTAATGTACATGCTATATACAATGCAAAACGCAGTCGTTAAATGAGTATCTGTGTATATAATGTATATATTTATGCATATGTACCTATATGTTCTCTAATAATGTATTTTTACTATCTTACATTATTTTACGTAGTCTACTACTTGCATATATAGAGATATACAGATAGATACATATCCTTATACATACACATATGTGGAGGAGTGTGACAAATTTTGAGGCAGGACACAAGCTGTTACTTCTGATAAGGGGAAATTGAGACTGTGCCTCAGGGTCAAAAGAACTTTAGACTTCGTACAGGGTAGCCCAGAGGGGCTCGAGGGACGATGCGGGGGTTCTCCTGAGCAACTCGGGCACCAAACCCCACCACCGCCCTCGTCCTCCAACTAGGCGTACTCCCACCTCAGAACTACATCCCAAAACTCGCGCTCTGGAGCGTGCCGCCAATCCTCCTGAGGTAAGTCCTCCATGACCCCGCCCACTGACGGTGGGGCGCGCCGCGTCAGGCGTGAACTTCCGCTCACCCTATTGTCACTTCCGGGTCAAGTGCGAAGTCTTTGGGCGTACCCGGAGAGGTTAAGCAGCAAGCTTGCGGGAGGGGCCAAGCCGGCGTTTGAGGTTAATGGGCTTTCACGGGCCTAGAAGCGCAAAGCTGTGCGAGAGGTGGGCTTTGGCTGTAACGCCAGCATCATTCCCCCGCCGAGGGCGCCACTCAAGTGATGGTGAAAGAGCAGGGTCAGTTCTAGGTGGCGGGAGTCCCTGTGGGCCCACGGAAGGGTGTCGCGGATGTGTGTGCAGTTCACCTTAGGCTTGAAACCGAAACCCAAGGAAAGACGGTTCTCTCCCCATGCTTTGAGGAAGGTGCAAGTAAGCTAGAGTCAAGTGTCCTAGAAGCCGAGACTAAAGGCTAAGCAAAGTTATAGACCTAATCACATTATTATATATCTTACATTTTATATTTGTGTATCTGTTAAGCCATGCAGTAGATGGATCCAAACAGGTTTTTTTTTTTCACTGCTGGGGATTGATTTCAGTGTCTTGAACAATCCCCAGCACTGCAAAAAATAAAAAGTAAAAATAAAAACATTATTGAGTTTTACTTCTCCTGGTGTGATAGCATGCCACATGTATAATCACAGCTACTCAGGAGGCTGAGGCAAGAGGTTTGAAGGCTTGAGCCCATGTAGCTGGCTGTGGTTAAGCACAGCTATAATATCAACACTTGGGAGGTTGAGACAGGATGCACTGCAAGCTTGACAGCCTGCACTACATAGTAAGTTCAAGGCAAGTCTGAACTATATAGCAAAATCCTGTCTCAAAAAGGAAAAAAAGAATAAAGTAAATTCGAGCCTGGGCAGATTAGCAAGATTCTGTCTCAAAATTAAAAATAAAATGGGCTAGGATTTTAACTCAATGCTTCCTGGATTTAACTCCCAGTACCTTGATGGGAAAAATGAGTCTTACTACATTTGTAAAGATTTGAACTACAATGAGCTGAATAAAAAAAAAATGAAATGGCTATATAAATAAAATGCAGTTACTCCTTTTCTTAAAGTACTCCTTTTGAAAATAAAATGTTTGGAATGTTCACCTGGGCAATAATGGTATTCAATAATATGCCCAACCCTCTGTTATCTATAACTTCCTGAAACCTTTCCACTTGTATTCATCTAGCATTGACTGTGGAAAGCAGGGAGAGAGAAAAATGTGTTAGTCCCCAAAGAGTGGCTGCCCTCAGTGAGCTTTATGAAAAGCAGTTAAGCGATTAATGACACTCTTAGAGGAAGAATGAGGAAAATAACTCCCTTTAGCCTTGCTTATATGTAACAAACTTCTTCAGTTTTTTGTATGTGGGGATAGGTCATTTGAACTCTGTGTGTATGTCTGTGTCCCTTGGTAGTTGAACCTGGGGCCTCTCACACGCTAAGTACATGCGCTAATGAAGTCACACCCTGTCCCCTCTTTCGGCGCTTTAAATGTCACCCCACTGCTTGCTGGCCTTCATGGCTTGTGACGACAAATTAGCTGTTCATCTTACTGAGGTTCTCTTGCATGTGTAAGTCACATCTGTCTGTTTGCAAGATTCTCTTTTTGTTCTTGATTTCAGCGTTCTATATGTTGGTGCAGATCTCTTTTTGTTTATTCTACTTGAAGTTTTTGGAACTTCTTAAATACATAGTATAGAGTCCTAACAGATTCTGCAAGTTTTCAGTTGTTATTTGTTTACATAGCCTTTACCTTTTCTTTTTGTTCTTGGACTCACAGCAGTGTGTATATGTTATTCCAGTTGATGATATCCTGCAGGTCCCTTAGTTCTGATCCAATTTTTTCTTTACTGTTTTTCCTTTCTCTCTCAGACTGAAGGTTTTTTGTTGTTGTTGTTGTTTTGGTATTTTGAAACAGAATCTCACTATGGCAATGAAGCCAGCCTTCAACTCACTATATTTCTTTGACTGGTCTCAAACTCATGATAATCTTTGTCCCTCAGCCTCTCAAGTGCTGAAATTATAGGCACGCACCATCACACCTGGCCTAAAATACGTTATTTGACATATCTTCATATTTTCCAATGCTTTGTTTTTTTTCTGTTTAAACATGCTGTTGGACCTTTCCAGCTAATTTTTTTGTTAGTCAGCATTTAACCCAAGGCCTTCAGACTGCGATAAACCACCAGCATTTTGTATTTTTTATATTCAGACAGGGTCCAGCCAAATTCCCCAGACTGGTTTAACACATGATCCTCTTGTCTCAGCCTCTGAAATAGCTGAGATTACAGGTGTACACCACAATGCCTCAATTTTCCGCATAAAATTTTCATTTCAGATGATAGACATTTATACTTCAAAATGCCTATTTTCTTCCTCTTCTACGTTTAAAAAATATTTTCATTGATATTCCCTACCTGTTGATACATTACTGGCTTCCTTCAGTTTTTTTTTAATCTATGGCTTTTTAAGACTTATATTTAAGACTGCCGATTAAAAGTCTTTGTCTAGCCAGGCATGGTGGTGCACACCTGTAATCCCAGCACTCAGGAGGCTGAGGCAGGAGGATTGTTTTGAGTTGGACAGGGAGAGAAACAAAGTGAGTTCAAGGCCATCCTGAACTACACAGTGAGATCCTGTCTCCAAAAAAAGACCAAAAAAAAAAAAATTCTTGCCTAAGGGTTAAGGATGTAGCTCAGTGGCAGAGTATTTGCCTCGTCTGTACAAGGTCCTGAATTCCACCCCTAGCATAACACAAAAGAAGAAAAGAAGAATCTTCCTAGTAAATTTCTCTTTATTTTTATCCTGTGAATGAGCCATGTGTTCGTGTCTTCGCATACTTCATACGTTTGTGTACTTTATATGTTCGTGTACTTCATACGTCTGGACATTTTGAATTTTACTACATTGAAAAAAAGCAGTAATAGCCAGTTGTTTCTGGGTAGGCTCTGTGTTGTGGTATTATTTCAAAACTCAGCCAGGCTGCTCAAAATTCTTCCTTAGTCTTCACTTCCTGGTTGTGCAGAATCTACAGACCAACCAACAGAAAACACTTAGATCTGTATCTTTTCTGCAAGTGCATCCTCTCCTAGATACATCTGTGACTTTCTAGGTTTTTTGCTTTCATTACCTCAATTGTTACTTTTTTGCTTAGGCAGCTGTGGTGTAGTCATTTGAGATTCATTGCTTTCCATGGAAACAGTTCTGAAGACATTTCTATTGCTGTTTGAGAAGCAATGATTTATCATTATCATTTATCAATTTATGATATAAAAATATATCTTAAATGTAAATAATTAGTAATTTCTATCTATTCAGAAACAAAACCAGAATGTATATTCATGGGACTATCAAATAGGATTCCTGTGTTTCAGGCTAATGTAAAAGTAACAAAAATAGAGAATCAATATAATCAATAAATCCAATCAGACTGCAAAAGAGAGGCTGATTCAAAGACATGTATGTAAACTGATCTCTATGTGCTCACAATATCAACTTTAAAGATATCCTACACTCAGTCTCACCACAGTAGCTGAAACAAAATAGCAAAGAATAAATACTACACAGAAAAAAAAGTTAGGATTTAAGTGAAGAGTAGGATCAAATACAACCAAGAGAGGTGCTGAATTTGAGACTCAGTCGTGGAACACTTGATTAACATGGAAGAAGCCCTAGATTCCATCTAAAACACTGGACAATAAAAGCATAATCATGCTGAATGAAGATTTATAACTCAATACTAAATAGGCATCACATGTCCCCAAATTATGTTCTAACTATGAAGGAGTTCTTTCTGGCACATGATTAATTGCTGATAGGGTAAATATCTAACAGCCTTTAAGTTACCAATGTACCATAATGAACCCCAAGAGAATCCCTTCTGGAAATCAGTGAAAAATTTTTAAATGCTCTTTAAGCAATAAAAATATTAAATTATTAATATAGCTATATATGTGTGTGTGTTTACCATTTTTCTCTCCAAACACTTCACTTTGTCATTTATTCATCAGTTTGCCATTGAATGTCTATTGTACATTAAGAGAGTGTGAATGATTCAGAGAATGTAGCACAAGTAGGCATACAAACAGTTCGAATAATTAAATTTCCAGCATGTTTACATGACATACGATTTCGGGGGGAGAACCCAGATCTGCTTCAAAAGAATTTTTAAATATTTAAAAATTTAAAATATTTTTAATATTTAAAATGTGCTAATTTCATGGCAGGGGAAAGTGCTATTATGGAAGTGCAGAGTTGAGGGGATGGTGATGTAGAGGCATGTGGGGAATGTTAGGGGCTGTACTATGTATTGCAAGGGAGAAATGTTAATGTCCTCACCTTTACTACCTTGGAATATAACCTTATTATAGAGTCCTTACAGGCATAACAAAAGTAAAATGAAATCTTTAGGCTGGGCCCTAATCCAATGACTGTTTTTATTTTTTTTATTTTATTTTGAGACAGGTTCATGCTGAATTGCCTTGGTGGCCTCAAACTTGAGATACTCCTGCCTCAGCCTGTAAAGTAGCAGGACTATAGATATGTGCCATCCCACAGGCTTCCCCATCCAACTTGAACAATCACTGATGTCAAACTGTATTTGTTTGAGAATTGATATTTTCTGTCTTTGATAACATAGCACAGTCCCACCTACCAGGTAAATTATAAAGAAGTTTATTTTTGCTCACAGTTCTGACCCAAGGTTGAGGGGCTGCATCTGGTAATGACCTTTTTGCTAGCAGCATCCCAAGGGGAAGCAGGATATCACAGGTCTGCAGACAGGGACCCTGCAAGAGACCTAGTCAAGCTGGGTTTATACTCAACCCACTCTTGAAATAACCTGCTAATCCAATAACCCATTCATTAGTCACATGAATGGCTTAATTTATTCACGATAGCAGAGAGCTAATAATTTCTTAAAGGGCCCACCTATCCCCACCTCTTAATATTGCATATTGTGGGTTAACTCAATAGGAGTTTTGTAGGGGACAAACTGTATTCAAATTATAGCAATTACTTTGTTGTCTTTTTGAGACAGGGTCTCACTGTGCAGTTCAGGCTGGCCTTGAGCTTACTTTGTAGCCCAGGCTGGTCTAGAGCTGGATCCTCCTATCTCAGCCCCTGGAGTGCTGGGATTATAGGTCTGCGCCACCATCCCAGCTCCTTGTTTTTTGTTTTTGTTATTTTTCTTAAATGATTACAGAAATAGTTAAATTCCAAGTATAACCCTTTCTGAACTCATTCTTTTCTGTCCTACTCAAGAGGTAATCTATCTTTAAGTTGGTTGCCTGTTGGGGACATAACTCAGTGGTAAGAGCACATGAGATGTTGCAGTTCTACTCCTAGACCTGCAAAAAAAGATAAAGTCAGGTACCAGTTTCATTGATATTTGACATTTTTACTACAAATGCTTATATCTGTATAAGCATAGCAGGACTATAGATATGTGCCATCCCACAGGCTTCCCCATCCAACTTGGGGACATGTACATCTTTGGCATACATAAAAATTTTACATACTTGGTACCATATTATATTTTCTAAGACTGAATTTGAAGTCAAACTGCCTAGATTTCAATTCTGACTGCCAGGGATCTCTTTTTGGAATTATGAAAGTATCTAAAATTAGGTAACGATGATGGTTTCACAATTCCCTAAATATAATGAAGACCGTTGAATTGTATAATTTATTTATTTTGTAGTACTGGGAATTGAACCCAGGGCTTTCAAACTGTGCCTCATCCCTTTTTATTTTCTTATTTCAAGGCAAGATGTTTTTGGTTCTAAATTGCTCAACCTAGGCTGGGGATATAGCTCAGTGGAATAAGCACTTGCCTAGCAAGCGCAGGGTCCTGAGTTCAATCCCCAGTACCACAAAAAAAAAAAAAGATAAATTGCTCAACCTAGGCTCATACTTGGGATCCTCCTTCCTCAGCTTCCTAGTTTGCTGAGATTATAGGCATATGTCACTACACTGTTAGAATTCTACACTCTTAAAAAGTGGATTTTATGGTATATAAATTATAACTTGATAAAGCTATTATAAAATATACAGATAAGCTAGATGTGGTGGCACATGCCTATAATCCCAGCACTGGGGAGGCTAAGGTAGGAGAATTGCAGCAACTTCAAGGCCAGTCTGGGTTACATAGTGAGTTGAAGGTGAGCTTCAACTACATTAAAAAGTCTCAAAAATTTTATTATAAAAGTGAAAAAACTTATCACGTTAATATTATCCCTTAGTTATTCCAGATTCATTAGATCCACAGTCTCCCAAATGAATGGCCGGCAAAGGCTAAATAAAAGAGACAAATGGAATAATTTCAAGGGCTAAGAGGATCAAAACCCTCTCACAGAATTCGAGATTCTCTGGGGACTAAGACAAAGATCTTCTCTGGAGGGGCCTTGTTATGGTTGATACATTGTGTCAACTGGGGGAATCTAGAGGTTTAGCTAAGTGACTCAGCAGTTCTGCATCATTGGGTAAAAAGGACATGCCCTTACCCTTCAGGGATATTGTTTATTGTGTTAATTTGAGAAGTTTAGAAGGTAACCTACGTGACTCAGAAGGGAGCTAGGGTGCTTGCTTACTTTGTATTCATCCTAAACCTATGCAAGAGGGTGTGGGTGTAGAGAACCATCCCCAGCTCCCAGAGTGGGCAGACTGCATAAAAAAAGGAGTTAAGGAAGGACCGGCTGCTGGTTCTTCGGAGGAGCTCCAGTCTTCGCCTTCAGCTCGGTCATCTCCTGGCTTCTAGTGCAGACTGTTTGGCTTCTGCCTGGGACTCTTCAGCCTTCTGGTGTTGGCTCTCCAGCCTTCGTTATAGATTCTTCAGCATTCTGTTTCAGACCCTACAGCCCTTTGATACGGACTTGCATGGACACTGCAGTGAGCTCCAGGCCCCAGGCCTGGGCTCTTCATTCTCCAGTGTGCAGACACCTGCACGCGTCCACCCTTTTGCTGGTTGTTTTTGCTGTGCTCTGCTGCCATGAACGTCTGCCCTCTGCCATGTGCCACTCTGCCGCTGAGCCAGCCAAGTATGGACTGAAATCTCTACAAACTGTAAGCTGAATAAACTTTTCCATCCTTAATTTGGGGCACTGGGTATTTTGTCTCAGCAATGAGAAAAAAATAACCAAGACAGGCCTGTATTTATATTTAGCTTTTGAAACAAGGCAGGGATACTGAAGAAAGGCAGGACTCTGCCTTAAATGGCAGGACCTCCTTGGAAGTCCACCCAAGAGCTTCTCCAAGTAAAACAATATGTTAGTTTAAGAGAATTATGTTATCTTCAGGAAGGTCTCCGCTCAGGAGTGAGATTCCTGCAGCAACAGTCTTCATGTAGTTAATTGAGGGTGGAGCCAGGTGTCCTTAGCTGTGGCCTTGTCTTGTCCCTTGAGGCTTCCTGGCTCTATCTACCATTACATGCCTCACTCAGGACCAGTGACTCATAGAGTTTAACTTACTATGAGTCTTCTGCCCATCTCTAGACAAGGGGCCTAGGCCTTGGCAAACACAAGTAAATATGAAAAGCCAAGTAGTTAATATTAAATCCTGCTCAGAGCCTCTTTATAGTGGTCTCCATAAAAAATGTATTATATATATATATATATATATATGAATAAATGGATTATATATGAGAACATTGCTGGCTATATTGTCTTTAAATTATATGCCGTTGGGCAAGGTATTTAAAAAGCTTCCTTTACCTGTGTGTTCTCATCTATAAAGTAAGATAATTATAGCATCTATTTAGTATGTTTGTTATGAGGACTGAATGAGTTAACAGTTGTAAGAACACTTAGGATGGGATGGGAAGAGAGGCTGACATAATGCTCAGTAAACATTAGCAATTATTCTTAATATTATTACCCTCTATAATCTAGGGTTTTCACTCTGTTGATTCAGTGCCCCTGACAATGTATGTGTAGTAGTTGAATCACTCTGACTGTTCCTTAATGAGCATTTGCATTTATAATGTTTGTTTATCCCTATGTCTATTGATGGGTATTAGGCGGTTGCTAAATTTTGTTACAATGTTGCAATAAATGCTCTCATACACATATCCCTGAGCACATATAGGAGAGTCTAGAAAGAATCTACAAGGGAATTACTGATTTTAGGCTCATGATAAAAAATTTCACAACACTTTTTAGAATTGGTAAGAATGACTTTATTCAAAGGATCAGGTTACTACAGTGACATTTTGTAGGAGGAGAGGAGAACAGATTCAACTCCAAAGAAGTAAAAGTATGGATTTATAGTCAAGGGTGGTGGTGGCGAGTGCCCATGGGTAGAAAATTATTAAGAGGAAATATCAGGCATAAGGGAGGAAATGTTCACCAAACTAACAGAATTCTTCCTGAAGACAAGCCAGGGTGATCAGACAATACCTAGGGGATGGTGATAGAGGACTAATTTGATCAGATATTAACAACAGGTGATTCAGATTACAGTGACATATCAGGGTTCTTTTTCTCTCTCCCCTTCTCCCCCCCGCCCCACAGCCCCTAGATGGGGTCTTGCTGTGTGGCCCAGACTTGAATTTGTAAACTCAGGCAACCTTCTTGCTGGAAATACAGATGCATTCCCCCAAGCTGGGCTCAGGGTTGTTTCTAAAACTGAACAATGAGGGGCTGGGGATATAGCTCAGTTGTAGAGTGGTTTCCTAGCAGGCACAAGGCCCTTAGTTAAATCCCCAGTACTAAATAAATAAATAGAGCTGAACAATGGGCCGGGCATGGTGGCGCGCACCTGTAATCCCAGCACTCAGAAGGCTGGAAAACCAGGCCACATGGCAGGAGATGGGCAGCAGGTGAGTGAGTGAATCTTCCTCTGTATTTTCACCTCATAGGCTTCACCTCCTGTCAGATCATCTGTAGCAACAGATCCTCATAGAAGCAGGACCTCTACTGTGAATTGTGCATATGACAGATCTAGATTGAAAGCTCCTTACGAGAATCTTATGCCTGGTGATCTCAGGTGGAGCTGAGGTGGTGATGCTGGATACTAGAGAGCAGCTGCAAATACAAATTAACACCAGAAGATCTGACTGCACAGAGACCATAATAAATCAGTTGCTTGCAAACTCATAGCCAAAACACTATCAATGAATCACAAGTGACAATTAAGCTGCACCAAATGACAGACTTCACAGTGGCAAGTGAGTTGATGTACTTTAATCATACAGCTATGTACGGTGGTAGGCTTTACGTAAGAATCTGACATTTATTTTAGTCAGAACATGATCTGCCCATTACTTTACTTATGCTTCCATCTGTGCCTCTTTCCCTCTTTCCCAACCTGTCCACTTGTCTCAGCCACAGTTTTGGTAAGTCTATAAGCTAACCCTTGCTAAAATGATTAAAAATAGAAAACATCACTGGAGAGCTGCTTTGAAAAGCAAACCCAGTGATGAGACAGCATCCTGCCAACAAAAGGAAGCTGCCAACAAAAGGAAGATGCACTTAAAAGAAAATACCAAGAGTCCTATTGACAGCTCAGCTTCGTTGCAACAGGTGATTCACATTCTGCAAGCTGGCTTTGTGTATCATGTAGTAATGAGCTATCCAACGAAGGCAATGAAGCCTTCAAAACTGCTCTGCTACATGGAGACCAAATATACTATGTTAAAAGATCAGCTTTTGGAGTTTACAAAAGAAAAAAGTGAACATAAAGAACAGAAGAAATTATTGAAGGCCACCACTTCATCAAATGTGTCTGCACTGAAAGCATCATTCTCAGAGCCTAACCACACTGCTTAAGCTAAGAAGCCCTCCACTATTGATGAACAGTTGATCCAGATTGCAGCTAAGGACATTGGTTGTGAACTTTTAGGAGAGGCTGCAGTTCAAAAGGTGGCCAATATTCCTCTTTCAGCAAATACCATGACTAGATGAATTCATGAGCTAGCAGAGGATATTGAGACATAATTGCTAAGATTTGTGAGTCACTGTGGTATGTGATCCAGATGGATGACTTTATTGATGTTGGCTTTTGTGTGATATATACATTTTAGGAGGATGTGCATGATGATATGCTATGTGCACTTTTGTGGCCAGCTAACAGCACAGCTGCAGAACTCTTCAAGTCTGAATTGCTACATATCAGGAAAACTAACTTAATAATTTGTCACTACATTCATGGATAGGGCAGCTCTCTTGGCTGTATGATTTTCTGGTTTTACTTCTGTGATCAAAGAAGTTGATTCTGAATGTGAAGTCTATGCACTGTATCATCACAGAGAAATGCTGCTTGGCCAACAAATGTAAACTAAAAACAACATTTTTCAGAATGTGATATTAACTATTGATCAGAGTAAAGTACAGTGGTACCTCAGTTTACAAATGAATGCTGCAACCAGAATCTTGGAAAGAAATTCATGAACTGAGGTGCCACTGGACAGGCCCTTAACTCACATCCATTTCTGCCACTCTGTGAGGAGATGGATGCCGCAAACACAACTTCTCTTCTGCACAGAAGTGAAATACCTTTCTAAATATAGATCACTGATTCATTTTTCACTCATGAGAACTGCTCCAGAGATTCCTTTTACTTCTTTAAGCAATTCTCTCTTTCTCGAGCACCTTCTAAGTACACAGTTCTTTGAGTGCACCAAGTGAGGAGAGCCTGTATGGCAGGCTCATACATCTGACTGTCTTGTTGGGAAAGGATGGTCACATGCTTATGCCTGAGGTTGCAGCCAACAGCACTACGTGGTTAAATGTAGGAAATCTAACTTGAGTTCAAGGGGAGCAGGAATACAGTAACATGGGAATAGGCATAGAGTTCTTGATGGGAAAGATACTTGGATTTGTGGCAGACTTGATGCGCTTAGCAGAGGTCAAATGAGAGCTTACACTGCAGGAGGCCCAGCAAGGACTAAGGCATAGGGGAAAAGGCTTGGGGCAGGGGCGGGCAGTGACAAGCCTGACACCCAGCAGCCTAGGGTTTGGATAAGAGCGAGTGAGTTAGCAAAGAAAATTTGCATCTTCATCACGTGGAGCCTTCGTAGGCCCAGCTGAGGGGCTGGGATTATTTTTATTACATTAATACATGTTTGTAATACATGAAGTTTTCATTTACCTTAGGGAGTAGGTAGATGTGGATAGCATTTCTCTTTCTTTTTCTTCCTTCCTTCCTTTCTTTCTCTTTTTCTTTTTTGTATTTATTGTTTTTGAGACAGGGTCTCACTATGTAGTTCAGGCTGCCCTGAACTCACTAGCCCAGGGCTAGCTTCATACTTAACAGCAGTCCTCCTGCCTCAGCTTCCTGAGTGCCAGGATGATAGTATAGGCACGCTCCTCCATGCTCAGCATATCTTGATGGTTTTTTATTCCTCCCATCTCTAGATTTCCTCTCCCCATTTTCATCATCACCATCATCATCATTTTAATTCATGTATGTGACATGAGATGTTCACATTCATTGTATGATGCATCTAAGTCTTTTTACCTCCCCTCCCCTTCTTGCCCCCCTCCTCACCCCGGTACCTTAGACGCCCTCCGCTTTGCAAAAGAGCCGCCCCCCTCATGCCTTATGTCAATCATTGATGCTGGTCCTCGTTTGTACTTTACATTACTCAAATGAGCGAGAATAGTTAAGCTGTGTGTCTGATTTATTTCATTGAACATTATGTTTGCTAGGCATATCCACTTTCCTACGAATGTCTCTTTATAGCCAGTAATGTACAGACACCACATTTTCTTTATCCTTTTGTCCATGAATGGAAATGTAGGCGCTGCTTCCAGGATTTAGGTATGATGAATTGTGCTACTACAAACATTGTGATGCAGACATCGCGTAATACGATGTATTTAGCTCTTTTGGGAGGACACCTAAAAGGGGATTAGCTAGGTTATATTCAATTTCTAACTTTAGTTTCTTTAAAAAAATTTTTTGGTGGTTTATTGATACAAGGTCTCATTATGTAGTTCAGGATGGCCTTGAACTCACTGTGTAGTCCAGGGTTACTCTGAACTCACAGTGATTCTCCTGCCTCAGCCTCCTGACTGCTGTGATCACTGGTATGTACCACCACTCCCAGCTTAATTTTAGTTTCTCCATACTTATTTCCATAGTGGTTGTACTAGTTTACATTTCCACCAACAGTATAAAAGGATTCCTTTTCCCCTACAGCCTCTCCGGCATTTATTATTTGATTTCTTAATGATTGCCATGGTTTCTATGTAAGAAAAAAATCTTAATGTTGTTTTTAAATTGTATTTTTCTAATAGCCAGAAATGTTGAACATTTTTATGTATCTAGTAGTCATTTGTACTCCTCCTTCTGAGAAGTGTATGTTCATTTCAGTTGCCCATTTTTTTAATTGCATCTTTTATTTGGGAAGGGTCTAATTTTTTTGAGTTATTTATATATTCTAGATAATAGTCTTCTGTCTGAGAAATAGATGGCAAAAAATCTTCCCATTCAGTAGGTTTTATCTTCACTCTGCTTTTACTTTCCAGTGCAGAAGCTTTTTAATTTAACATAACTTCATTTGTTGATTGTTGATATTATTTCTTGTGCAATAGCAGTTCTGTTCAGAACATCCTTGCCTACACTTTTCTTACCTATTTTGTCTTCTAGTAGGTTGTTTCTATTTTACTATTTAGATCTTTGAACCTTCTTTAGCTTCATGGTGAGAGATATGGATATAGATTCAATCTTCATGAAAAGGTTAATAATTTTCATTTGAATAGCCAGTTTTTCCAGCACCAATTGCTAAAGAGGTTATTTCCTTCAACCTATGCCCTTGGCCAAATTGTCAAAGATCAAATAACTGAATGCTTTTGGGGTTGTTTCGCCACCCTCTCTTGTGTTCCATTGACCCACCTGTCTGTTTTTGTGCCAATACTATGACATTTTTATCATGGAGGCTTTGTAGTATAACTTGAAGTCAAGTATTGTGATGCCTTCTACTTTGCTCTTATTGCACCAGATTGTTTCTGTTAGTCTGGGTCTCTTCCCCTTCCATCTGAACTTCAGGATTGTATTCTGTAGTTTTGTGAGGATTCTGTAGGTATTATTGGAATTGCATTAAATCTACATATCAATTATGGAAATATGACCATTTTTACTATATTGGCTGTGCCATTCCAAGAGCAGGGGATATCTTTCCATTTTCTGATGTCCTTTTCAATTTCCTTTTTCAGAATACTGTAGCTTTTATTGTAGACATCTTTCACTTCCTTGCTTAGGAATTGTGAATGGCATTGGTTTTCTAATTTCCTTCTCAGTGAGTTCACTATTGACTTACAGAACTGCTATTGATTTTGTACCCTGTACTTTGCTGAAATTTTATGAATTTTAACAGTATTTTGGTGAAATTTTTGGGTCTTCTATATAGAGAATCATATCATCTACATATAGTGGTAATTTGACTTCTTTTCCTATACATGTCCCTTTTTATTTCGTTCTCTTTCTTGATTGCTCTGGCTAATAGTTTGAGTACTATGTTGAACAGAAATGGTAAGAGGAGACATTTTTTTAACTGATTTTACTGAGGAAAAGCTTTTCTACTGAGGAAAAGCTTTTCTACTGAGGAAAAGCTTTAAGTTTTCCCCCTTTAATATGATGTTGGCCATTGTTTGTGTGTGTATGTGTGCGTGTGTGTGCGTGTGTGTGTGTGTGTGTGTGTGTCTTTTTGAGACAGGGTCTTGCTCTGCAGTTCAAGCTGGCCTTGAACTCACCTTGTAGCCTAGGCTGGCCTCAAACTCACATTGATCCTCCTGCTTTAGGCCATTGGTTTGTCATATACACAGCTGTTACTGGATTCAGGTAAGATCTTTGTATACTTACTTTCTTCTTTTTTTTTGTCATGAATGGGCATTGGATTTTGTCAAAAGCTTTTTCTACATCTATTGATTTGATCATGTTTTTTTTTATTGTTGCTTCTTTTTATGTGGTACATTGCACTTACTGCTTTGCATATGTTGAATCACCCTTTCATCCCTGGGATGAATCCTACTTGGTCATGTGATCTTTTTGATGATGTGTTGCATTCCATTTGCCAATATCTTATTGTGAATTTTTGCATCTATATTCATTAAGGAAATTGATCTGTAGCTTTGTTAGTTGGGTTTTGTATTGTTTGTAGGATTAGAGTGGTGGTGTTTTCTAGAAATGAGCTTGGAAGACTCCTTTCCTTGCAACTTCACTGAAGAGTTTGAGAAGTATTGGTGTTATAAGCATCCTTAAAGGTCTTATAGACTTCAAGAGTGAATCCATCAGGTCTTGGATTTTCATAGTTGGTAGTTTTTTTATGATTATTCTTACTGCCTCATTTTATTGCTTGTTATTAGATTGTTCATAATTTTTATGTCTTCTTAGTTTAGTTTGGCTCCAAGGCCAGAAAGTCGTGGTGGAAGGGTCTGGCAGAGAAAAGCTATTCATATCACGGTGGTCAGGGAGCAGAGAAAGGAAGGAAATAAGGAGATACACCTTTCCAGATCACACACCCAGTGTTCTGTCTCTTCCAACCAGATTTCATTTCCTAACAAGTGAGCTATACCACCCCCATAATCCAATCACCCTCCAAAGTCCCACCTCTGAACACATGAAGCCTTTGAGAAGCCTTTGAAGCTTTTGTAGTATCCTAGATCTAAACCACAACACTGCCCAGTGAACTAATTCTGTCACTTTAGCAGAGAATAATTTTGTTCAAGTCAACAGATAAGGTGACTACATTCAAAGCCAAACTGAAATTATGTGGGTGATAAGTAAACATTGCAATTTTGAACATGTTTCACTCATACAGATTTTGTAAAGAGACTGAGCCAGGGCCATCTTCCTCCCAGCTGGTGCCTGATCACCTGATTGGAAAGGTGGGTTGCTGGAGGTGTGACATATAGATTCCCCAGTTCCTCCCTTCCGTCTCTACTTCCCAACTGCCATTGAGGTAAGCAGATATTCTCCTCCTTCAAGCCCTTCTCCCACATCGCTTCTGCCCTGGAGCCAGCCAACTATGGGACCAAACCTCTAAAACACATGAACCAAAATAAATCTCTCCCTGTTTTATTTGCTGGTGTAGGGTACTGAGTTCCAGGGTTGAGAAAGTGACTAAGACAATGGCCTGAAAGTATGTTTGCAACAACTTCAAATCTTCATGTTTTGGATTAAAGTGAAGGTGAAATATTTTGAGATTGCCACAAAGGCACTGAAATGTCTCTTTCCATTTTCAACAGACTCTCTATCTTTGTGAAACAGGATGACGGCAATCAAATTAAGATTATAGAGTAGGCTATGCATTGTAGCAGAAAATGGTCCCTCTCCCAGCCAGTATATTTTAGTTTGTTAGTTGCCCAGGTAGTAGTTCCTGATCCAGATCCCATTGCTCCTGTCTTAGAAATGGTGGTCACTGTGATGCATAGCTGGTCACTATGACATACATTGTATAAACCAATCCCCAATTGATAAGCCACTCTGCCTCTATACTTCCTGCTTACTTATCTCATAAAAGCCCTAGACCCCCAGAGATCAGGGCCTGATATTCTGGGAATGATCCTGATCAGTGCCTGTCAGTGTAAATAAATCTGCTTCCAAATCCTGGGTGTCATTTTGGTTTTTCTGCTTGGTGTTGCATCCAGTGTGTCAACCAGGGATAGACCAACCATGGTGACCTGTGTGGTCAATGGTCATGGTCCTTGGCGATGGAGCAAGAACCTCTCCAGGTCTGGACTGGAAGAAGCACCTGGAGATTTCTTGATTCCCATCAGAGGTCTAGAAGAGGATTCCTGGCTCCCTGCTCAAGCAGCTCACATTGGACCCCAAAGTGGGGAGGACACAATCTGTCTGTCTGCCTGCCTTCCTGCCTGATTCTGGTAAGACTCCCAGGGGCACCCCAGTTAGTCAGTCCTGCTCAATTTGAGCAAAAGAAAGGCTTTTGCTCAAACTGAAAGAAAGGCTTTCTTTATTAGTTAAGGCCACCCTCATGGAAAAGAGGGTTGGAGTTTTTAACTTCTGAGTGCCTACTGAATGAATGTGTGATGAGCCAAATGGACAACCTAAGCAATGGGCTGTTCCATGTGTGCATCAAGACTAGGAAGCACTGGTTGCAGTGGCTGATTGGTCCCTCACCAGCAGTACCATGGCAACTGACATGGCATAAAGGAGGCCTCACACCCTCCTTATCTAAGTCAAGCCTAAGTCCCCAAGAGGGGCACAGCCAGGTGGGCGTCTAAATAGTCTTCCTTTGAGAGGCACTCACCCTTTGTCTGTTGCACTATCATTCAAGCATACACAACACACATGTAGGAAGTCAGAGATGGGAACTAATTAGTTAAAACCCACAGTCCCTGACTGCAGAAAAAGGGCAGCTAAAAATAAAAACCGAACCACTCCCTTCATCTCAAAGGAAAAGAAAGAAAGAGAAAAGAGGCCCATTCTTCCTGAGACTTCTACCCTGGCACCTCATTGCGGGTGCGAATACCTATAGCTTCACTCCCCACTCCAGACTAGTCCACTTCTAGCCAATTGAACTGGCTCTAGCTAGCCATGGCCTGCATTTGGCCACACAGCCTGCCCCCACCTATCCTGTCAAATGGCATCATCTAATGCCCACCTGATGACTGTTAATAATTCCTTCTGAGTCCCACATGTTCACTGAGTCAGAATTGGGCTGTCAGCCTTGACAAAAGAGTTGCACCCTGTTGGGCCTGAATAGATAGGACAGACCTCTATCAAATTTGGCCCCCAAGAGCCCACAGTCATTGCAAAAGTCAGGGACAAGCCTGTGACTTTCCTGGTAGACAATGGAACAGAATTCTCTGCCTTAAAACGTTCCCTCTGTCAAAAAGTTACCATCATCAGGGCAAATGGGACTCGCCTCTCACCTCTTTTGCCAGGCACAAATTTATAGCCTGGGAGGCACCAAGCCAGTCAGTCTTGCTCTTGTTTAACCTTACACATTCAACTTTGACTGTTCCCCCACGGGAAAATAATGCCTGCATCTGCCTGAGACAGATAACCGCAATCCTAAAGTTCTAAAAACTCTCCTCCCAGAGGTATAGACCTGCCTTGGGGCCTGAATATCCCCCATGACACCTCACCTCACCATGACCCCTTGTTGCTATCAGATGTCACAGAAAACACAAACAGATATCCAGCTACACATTACCCTGATAGATTGTTAATCATCTTGGGCAAGGTCTCTGTGTTATCAACAATGAAGAAAAGATGCTTTCTTCTGCTTGTGAGTTACTCCCATAAGCCCCTTCTACTGGGAAACTCCTGAGATAAAAGACCAGCTCACTTGGACTCAATTGCCATAAGGGGTTAAAAAAACTCTTCTACCTTGGCTCTACACCTGTGTCCTATACTACAAGAAAGCAATCCTAATCATCAAAACAAAGCCATAAGGCTGTCTGAGAGGCTCTCAGGTTCAGCTCGAGCCAAAAAAGCTCTATCCTGTTCTGCCTGAGGACCGAGTCTGACCTAAGCTACTCAACCAGCTGAGACACCACCACCACCAGCTCTGTCTCCTACACCACAGCCTCCTGCTCTACTGTGAGCAACTCCTGACTCTGTTTAACACTTAAAAAAAAATGCCATCACCATACTTTAGATGTGGCCCAAACCTGGTTAGAGTCAAAAGTCCCTGCCACTGTGGTTGATCCTGACGCTTTAGTGAACACAGACCTCTCCCAAGCATGTCCAAACTGGGACTACAGTGCAACAGAGGGCCATGAAGCCTTTGATCAGTACTGCCCTGCTCTCCCGGCAGACCTCAGAGGGAGGCAAGAAACCAATAGACATGTCTAACGTTACCCACGGGAGCCCCCACTGAAAAGAAATTTTGCCAAAGCAGCTCCCGTGAGACTGATGGACACTTTATCGAACATGAATTCCTGTACATGCTTGAGTGCCCTATACCTCTGCGGGGATCTGACCAGCCTCCCTCACACTTGGGTCCATGGTGCCAGACTTGATATTGACTCTGACTATACCCTGGGAGAAAGAATAGCATCGGCCTGAAATGCCTGACAATCATAACCCTGAAATTTTGAGAGACTCATTTCCAGGGTATAGACAAAGGACTCACCCCCGGGCTTGCTGTCAATCATACCCCTTTGGTGATTGAGCCCTGCCCCAAGGCAGCCCCTACCTGCATCATACAGGACACCTCTCCTGCCTGTAAAGCCAGTTCAGGATCTCCAAGCTGCCGGTGCTGCCACAATTGCCGTCCGTATATTTTGTCTGCTATTAGCTCTGCTACAATATCTGACAGAAACTGGTTACAAGAAAGAAACTGTACAAGCTGCTGGCTTCTATATGCTGTCAGTCCCCGGGAGCACCCAGTGGCTCAAAGGGCTGCCTCCTCCTCTGCCTCCACGCTCTAACAGCCACTGTCCTTCTGGTCAAGGAAGCTGACAAGCTCCCCTTAGACTGAGACCTAACTGTCCAGGTGCCACGTGCTGTACTGGGATGAACTGTTTTAGAAAAGTATCCCCTGACAGATGTGGGGTACACCTTGATTACAGATAGAAGTAGCTGTGTTAGAAATAAATTCTGACAGGCTAGATATGCTGTGGTCACCTTGGACGAAACTATTTTGGCTAAAACTCTCCTGCAGGGATGATCTGCACAGCAAGTTGCTTCCTGTTGCTATTTGAAAACCTGCCCAAATAATCCATCCAGAGGCCTAAAGCCCCTCCAGGGATCCAATTGACTAAAAATTCAGTATTTCCAGAAGATCAGAGGGAGATCTGCCCCCACCCTTTGTTCTGCAAGCTCAAGCCACAGTGCCGGCACCCATAACCCTGTAGCCAGCTCAGGCCTCAGTGTCTGTGTCACTGGCCCCAACCTCCCATTCCCTACCTGTACTGAGAAGAAAAGTTTATAGTGTCCTGCTGTAAAAAAAATCATCCCCAGACCTTGCCTACCCTTGATCATTGGCAGCAACAACAGCCTGCATTTGCAGCAGAGGTAACTCAAAAACTAGACTAAATAAAAACTACATAGTTTGTTACTAGTTAAAAGACCAGCTCTATCTGTAGACATTCCTGCACACATACATAACTCAGCTACATATTAACTACCTCTACAAGTTTGAGAAATCCAGCCTTAGATCTACTGAGAAATTTACCCGGATAGCTCCTCCAAGGCTCACTCTGAACAGATAACTCACATGTGACTGAAGCCTGAGGACATCGTTCACAGGATTGCTCCATACCTGTTTCCCTTGATTTTTGTCACAATGGACACTCTCCTAGATCAGATTAACTAACTCCCTCTCTACCCTGCCAGAGTCATGTTACAGAGCAGACAGGCCTAAGTTACATCTCTCCCTAAATAACAATTTAGGTAAAAATTCTAATAAGATAATATTGGAGACCTTGACTAGAGCCCATCCTAGGATCACTGACAACCCTAATGCTACTGCTTCTATTTAGACCTTGTCTTAGAAGAGTGTAATATGCCCAGCAAAGATTTGCTGGGGAAACTAAAAGAGGGAGGAAATGTAACAGAAAATGCCCCTCCTACACACACTGGTATATTTCAGTTTGTTAGCTGCCCAGGTAATATAGTTCCTGATCCAGATCACTGCTCCTGTCTCTTAAAAATGGTGGTCACTGTGATACGTAGCTGGTCACTGTGTTGCACATTGTACAAACCAATCCCCAACTGACAAGCCATTCTGCCTCTATACTTCCAGTTTGCTAAAAAGCCCCAGACCACCAGAGATCAGTGCCTAATATTCAGGGAACGATCCCAGTCAGTGCCTGTTGATGTAAATAAATCTGCCTCCAAATTGGGAGTGTTGTTTTGATGTTTCCACTGCCCTTGCAGCCTGAGTAACACACTTAGTGTCACTGTTTCCCCTTATTCTCAGATGGAACCATCAAGTTGCAGGAAAACAAGCTGAGGTCTCCCACTGATTCTGCATTATGGTGAGTTGTATAAGTGTTTCATTATAAATTACACTGTAATTGTAATAATAGAAATAAAGTGCACAACAAATGTAATACCCTTGAATCATTCCAACCCCACACCACTCTTCTCCCTTCTGTGGAAAAAATTGTCTTCCACAAAACTGGTCCCTGTATTACAGGTAGCTAAGTTAAAAGAGAAATTTATATACAGTCAGAAAGGGACTGTGCCCTTAAGGAAGTCAGTGAAAATGAAGGTACCAGAATTATGGCTGGAGGGGCACCTGAAGGTCAGGCCCAACGTAAAGATGCAATAGCCAGGCCTACATGCCTTCTTAAGGGATAAACAATAATTTGAGATTATATTGGAATTAGTACCACCTTGACCATTACATCTAGAGAGGCATCGGTTACCCAGGTGGCTGGGTGAGTAAAACATCTGGACCCATCCTTTCCCAAAAATGCCTTGTTTTTGCCGTGTACCCTTACTACGTTATCTGTTTCCCTTTTGGATCCATATTAGCTAAGCGGTTATACTTGTACTCCTGTGGGATGATTGCAGTTTTATCCTTGTTGTACCCACACTGTAACTTTGTTGTATAAATTACCCCTTACAAAGGTCGTCATTAGCCACCCTATTCAGGAACTCTCCTGGGAATCCAGGAGCTATTAGTCTCTTATTTCCAATAAAACCCTCATAACTTCTTTTGGTTCACAACTTCATTCCTTGATATTGTGGGATCACGTGAACTTGACAGATTTGGTATGTAACAGGTTGGGAGTTATATATCCCTGTTATGGTTGATACATTGTGTCAACTTGGGGAACAATGTAAGGGATGTAGAAAGAGGCTGCTTCCCTGCCATTCCTCCCTTTTGCTCTTGTGGTTTTTGCTGTGTTCTGCGGTCATGAACGTTTGCCCTCTGCCATGTGCCACTGTGCCTCAGATCCAGCCAAGTATAGCCTGAAACCTCCACAAACTGTAAGGTAAATAAACCTTTCCTTCCTTCATTTTGGGTGTTGGGTATTTTGTCTCAGCAACCAGAGAAAAGTAACCAAGACAATCCCCTTATGCCAAAAATATTGAGGACTACTGCTGTTCCCTAACATTGGCAAAACATGGGAAAGGATATCCCTGAACTTTGGAAGTCATCTAGAGAACTGCATTTAAAATTATCTCCATCAGGCTGAATGTACCCAGTATGACTCCATATGAAACATAGTTAAAATAAAATTTTCAACCAGTTTTGCACATTGCACTTATTGCCCTGTATCATAAAGATGGTCCCAGTTGTATCACTGAATCCAGAGTCGTCTAAGGATTATTTTCAACAACATCATGTTTGAGGCCAAGTCATTAGACATACCTGGAAGGCAAAGAGGGTAGAGTTTGAATTTTTGTTGTACTTTAATGATAAGCCAAAATAAGTTCAGTGCTCCCCGCAGGTCTTGTAGATGCCCTTGATTTCTTCATTTTGGAAAGAAATTTTTAAAAAGTCATTGTGTCCGGAAAAGATAAACATTTCTAATTAGTGCCTGAAGACACACATGATTACTACACTAACAAGGCAGTCTTGGTGTAAGATGTGGGGGATAGGAGTCGTCCCACGCTGGGTCGGTGGGGGCTGGGGAGCGACATTGGCGCGGGTCTGCAGGGAAACTCGCCCCAAATGCCAAAGCTATGGCGCAGGGGAAGGGGCGGAGCTAGGACAGTACTCCTGTGGGCGGTGCGCAGGGCGGGACTTCCGCCTGGTCAGAGCTACTTCCGGATCAGCGGCGAGGCTCGCTTGCTTTGGAAAGTAAGCTGGCCGACCCTTCTCTTGTGCTGAGGCCAGCTCGCTGGCAGCGATGCCAGGGGGCGGCTCCGGAGCCAGGGACCGCGAAACAGAGGGCGACAGGGAGAAGGCTGTAGTCGCGCCTCCCGCCATCGACTTCCCCCCCGAGGGCACGGAGCCCAAGTATGATGGTGAGACTTCAGAATGCTGCGCGCATCTCTGCGGTCCCCTGTCCACCTGTGCCCCCGTGCAGGTCGGGCCCGCAGTGGGGTTCGCCTGCAACCTGGGCTCATGCGGTGCCTCAGGGCTTCAGTGTGGGGGCGGGGGAAGCAGCCGCGCTGTGAGTCGGGGGTGGGGCGGACGGGCCACCGAGCTAAGGTAAATAATATTTATTGAAAGAGCATCTGCGACCTGTTCCTTTGCTTACGTTCCAGTTCCTTAGGCAGAAGCCACTGGCTGGGGAAAACTTCCTTGAGGCCACGTTCCAGCTCCTAAACCCTATGATTTTGTCAGTCGTTGAGACTGATCTTCGTTCACTATTGAAATGGAACTTTGCAGACTGTACGCTCCATAGCTTGGCTAAAAATTGTAATGTGTAGCTTCTCTTGTCTTTTGAATCATTGCTAGTTTGGGTAATTAGTTTTTTGGGGGGTAATGATTTCTTATAGTGAGGCAGTGTGGAAATGCTCAAATTAACTTGAAACTTTTGGGTTTTAGGACAAGTGGCATAAATTCAGTCAAGTTACCAGTATGAAGTAAGAGGTCCTTAGAACAACGATCTAACCAAGTGTTTAGTGTTTTTCTGAAAGTACAGGAAGGTTGTTAATTGCTACCAGTTGGCAATTTAAAATTTAAATTGTGCTGTCAAGAGTAACTATGTTGGAGTTGTATCTGTAGCTTAGTGGTAGAGCCTGTGCTTAGCGTGAGTAAGGTGCTCGGTTCTGTACCCACCACCAAAAAACAGAAATAATAAATAGATTTGAGTCAAGGAGGTTTTAACTATGCAGTTGTCTTAATGCAATGATTACAGAGAATACACATTCAGTCGAAGCATGAAATAAATATTACTGTGTTGTAGTGGAATTAAAGATGCAGACAAATTGAAAAGGTTTTGGAAAAGTTCTTCCAGAATGTTTTACAGAGAAAAACTAATTGTAAGATAACTCTTTTAAAGGATATGTCGATATTTTCCCCTCATCAGGTGGTATGCAACAGCAACTCAATACTATGGGAAGTTATGTCACAGGGAAAGTCCCAGCTGTAAACATGCAAGTCTGTCTTTTCTGTGATAAGAGTTTCTGCAGACTAAAGATTATTTCTGGAAGGGAGTGATCTTAGATAAACCTTTAAATTTTTTTCTTCTCTTGAGTTACTGGTAATACTGTTGTGTTTAATATTGCCTTTTCTTCCAAAGAGGCCTAGAATGCCCAGATACAGTTTTTAATGAAAAGTAAGATCTGTGAAAAATACCATTTCTTTTTTTCAAAATTAATTAATTGATAGATTAAATTTTCGAGATAGGATCTTGCTGTATTGTCCAGGCAGACCTGGAACTCACCAACCTGCTGCTTCAGCCTCTGGAAATGCTTTCCTCTGCTCCTCCCGTCTCGTTCCCTTTCCCTAGAGCTCGGGCATGCTGTGCCAGCGCTCTACCACTGAGCTATTTTCCCCACTCTTTTTTATTTTGAGACAGTTTAGCTAAGTGGCTGAGTTGTCCAGACAGGGCTTGAACTTGCCATCCAGAGTGCTAGGATCACAGGCCTGCACCACCACCACCCGACTTAGGTGTTCTATTTTAGAACTGATTTTATATTAGCATTTCCTTTGCGATAAATTAGCTTTTCAAAACATGAAGACTGTATAACATTCATACTATCATTTATTTAGACTTTTGCTCTATGGTTGAAAATAGATGTGAGTCTTTTCATTAGTTAGACATCTATATTTTTGTCAGTGTCTAATTATTTCTTTACAATATGTCTGCAGAAATAGGATTGATAAATCAAAGAAAAGTTTTTAAAAAGTTTTTGAGACAGTGATGACCAGAAAGGTTGTATTGGTTTATATGCCCACCTGTGAAACCATCTCACTGAGCCAGGGATATAGCTCAGCAGCACAGCACTGCCTGCATGTGCGAGATCCTGAATTTGATTCCTGGTCCCCCCCCCAAAAAAAAAAACTCACTAATTTTCACTGTTGTTACTACTTTATACTGTGTTTCTTTGACTTGATAGCATTAACCAATGTCTTTCTATATGCTATGATTTCTAACAATTGCATAGTTTCTGTATTCTAAAGCATGCTGAAAATCTTGTGCTTTGTTTAATTATTTCCTGGGTATACATTTTCAAATAGAATTAATAGGTCAAAATTTGCATATTTTAAGTTCTATATTGCTAAAGTTTGTAAACACTTTTATACATGTTTTAACATGTCTGCTTTTTCTGTGCTGTTGATAATACCAAGTATTCCAGGCTTTAAGTAGTTACCAACCTGACTGGCAGACTGTTATTTTATTTAATATTATTTTGTAGCAGTGGTGATTGAACACAGGGCCTTTGCAGTAAGTTACAGTCCTAGTCCTTTTCCAGTCTTTATTTTGAGACAGGGTCTCCCAGAGTTTCTTTTTCTTCAGAGTTTTTAATTGCTCAGGATGGGATCCAGCTTGCTCTTTTCCTACCTCAGGTCTCAGAATCGTGGGATTACAGACTTGGGCCAACATGCCTGTTTTATCTTAGTTATTTTAATATATATGCTATTGATTACTAGCTATGTTAAATTTATTTGAATTTTTAATTGTGCTTCACTTTATTAGCTTGTAAGAGCTCTACATAAGTTTTTTTTATGGTCATGTAAAATACAGACATATGTGCTATATCTGAATTTGTGATTCCTATTTTTAACTTCAAGATGTTTTTACATAGAGAAGTTTTTACCTGGCCATGTGTTTCATTCTTTTTGTTTCTTTCCTATACTTAGTTAAGTATTTATTTAAAATGAGTAGCACATCTGCATATATGCAGGTCATACTGCTCTCCCCCAAATCCCCTTCACTACCTGTAGATCAGAGAGGAAACTGATGAATGAATCCTGAACTTGACATCCAGGACCCTGGGGGTTGGGCGTGTAGTTTAGTGGTAGTATGTTTGCATGAGGGCCTGGGTTCAATCCCCAGTAACACAAATCAATCAATCAATCATTCAAACTTCAATAAAGATTCAAAATAATAATAAAAAGAAATTCAGGACCCTTAGTAGTTAGTAGAAGAGAGTGGAACAGACTGTTTGAGTTGCAGGAGATACGAAGATCATCTATCTGCGTTATGTTTCCAATTGAACGCGTTCACAACTTCTGCGAGTGAATGTGTCTGCCTTTCCTCTGATGGTTTCCACACCAAGATCCGTGCTCATTAACATCTCCACCCTCCATTTCTTCTTTTTTCGATTTTTTAATTTTAAAGACAAAAGAATGGAGACATACAAACCAGAACAAGCCATAAAGAATTTTATACTAGTTAACACACAAACATTAAAGGAAATACCAAATTATAGAGAAGATAGTAGGGAATCATCACTGGATGCTGCATAACATAAAGTTATCTTCACTTCTATTAATACAAAAATGATTGACGAAATACAAATTATAGAGAACATAGAAGGGAATTAGCTCTGGATGCTGTCCTACGTAATGTTACCTTCACATTTGTTACTCAGTTACACAGATGATGATCCATTTGATCATTCAATTTTCTCCTCCCTCATCTCTGTTGCCCCACCACTCAATCAGTCATCTTCCCTGTGATAATAACTGTATTCCTGGGTTTATCTATACCCCTGGACTCTCGCCTTGGGAAGAGATATAGCTGCCTCAGACTATACTATAAGATACATGGGTGTATACAAACTGCCATGGTTGGAGGTGGAAAAGCACCTATGCTCACAGCGGACCGCCTGGCTCCACCTCGTTGCCGTGCTATGTGTGGGGGCGGGTCCAGTCTGTGAAGTGCCCTCAGTGAGGCCCTCAGTGGAGCAGCGGGCGGGCCCACAGCGGAGCAGCCGCAGGGCCCACTGCAGGGCACCCACGGGGCAGCCGCGGGGCATGCACCCCCATCGGGGTGCCCTCGGTGACCCGTTCAGCTCTGTCGTGTTGCCTCGATGCCAGAGGCCCTTTCTTCTCCTCCTCCCTCCTCCCGATGTCCAGTATTACCATTCCCCACCCCTTGAAGCTGGGCACTGGACGAACTTATGATGCTTGGTATAAGGGCCTGAAATCTCCCCAGCCTGTTCTCACTGTGTTAGTTCAGGGTATGAACTGAGTTTAAAGATTAGTTGTAGAATAGAGTTGGAGGATTTTCTCGGGTCTGCTATATAGAGTATGTTGTTGTTTTTCAGACTCCTGGTCTGCTGCTTTTCATCTAATTTGTTGCTATGCAAGGTTCATGCAAGGTTCATAAGTGCAAGCTGTAAGGAGACCCTCTTGGTGCTCACATTAATAGTTTGGGGGGGAGTCCTGAAGACCGTGGATTCGTCTCATTGTTGCCAGGAACAGGCGGTGCTTGCTCAAGCGGCCGAGACTCAAGGTGCTCCCAGAGAGAGTTCAGGGTGGGAACTGAGTCCCGGCAACCCAGCTCATGCTTCCTGCCTGATGTTGGAGTGAGAAGGGCGTGGAGCCACACGATCCACCTCCATCTGCATCTCCCTCCCGTTGCGGTGCTGGAGCCCCCATCCGCTCCTTGGCCGGATCCCTGGGAGCCACTGCAGCTCACTGCTGAGGTTCCCCACTGGTAGCCGCTCACCCAGCGGAGAGGCAGGGGCCACCACCTCGAGGCAGGTGCAGAGCCGGGCATGGTGGGCTGTGTACTAGTTGCATTGATTCTCTCCAGGCACTGATTAGGAAGGTTGCCGCAGGATGGGGACTCTGCCCCAGTGGCTGTCGCAATCTCTCATTCTCACACTGTGTTCGACAACTGCTCCCGACTCCCATTGCCTCCTTTGCTGGGTGCGCCTTCCTCTCTCCAGCTCTGGAGCAGCTCTTGGAACTCCGCTCTCCCTTGGCAGAGTTGGGAGGCTTCCGTGAGCATGGGCCTCCGAAGCTGAAGCTGCGAATGCCGGAATGAGGGCGCGGGCCATGGGTGTGCTTGGAGCAGTGACTTCCTCCTCCTCTCCCTCCGACTGCACCAGGGGGATCTCTGATCCTTTCCTCCAGCAGAGGTTTTGCTTAGTCTTTCCGAGGGCTTCAATTCCCATTTCAGATCCTTCCTGAGTTCAGGATACCCACCTCTTTCCCTTCTGTCCTTCACATGTTGCTATATTCCTATATTCCTTTGTCTGAGTGGCATTCCTCCAGGAGGTTCTCTCTCCATTGCCTACCCGTTCGCCATCTTGAAGTCCTCTCGTAAAATTTATTTAGTTATTTGTTACTTTCTAGTGAATTGACCATTACGTTTCTAAAGTTCTGAAATGGCCAACAGACCATAGAAAGATACCACTTTAGGCTCCCGCTTGAAACCAACAGCTACAAAAAACTGCTGGCCTTGATTCAGGGCCACACTCTCCATTTCTTGTGCTTTAAATCTTGCATGGTCCATTTCATTTTCGTTATCTTTGGGATCTGTTCGTTCTTCCATGTTTCTGTAACTTACCTCTTTTACACAGCTTATCCAAACCTTTATTTACTGTACCATGTGTTTCTAGAACAGCTGTACCATGTGTTTCTAGAACAATTTCTGCAAACAGTTTTCCTTTATGTTTTTTACCTGTTGAGTAACCCTTAAGTGAGAACTTGAGGTTTATGTGCCAGCTCATCTGCCTCCTTAGGCTCCCATAGTGGAAGGAGGACCAATTTGGGCATTAAATCTGATCTGCCTGCCTGACTAGCTACTTAACTACTTGAAGACCCGCATCCTTATCTGTAAAATGCAGATGATAGCACTTCTGTATACATTGTTTCATATGGGTTAAAGGAGGTTGTGCTTTGTGCATAGATAGCATGGGCTCAGCTTAAAGTTTCCATCCTTTCGTCCTTCTCTCCCTTGCCAACCTTCCCTCTTTATGTCTGGGCGTCAAAAGAAGAAAGGCATCTCACTTCCCCGTGCTAGCTTGCTTGCTTTCATATTAACTGTTCTGTTTCCTTCTCCCACTGCACACATTATCACTCCCTCGACTGTTTTCCCTCTGCCTCGTCGTATCTTGCTGCTGCTCCTCCAGCTTCTAGAACTCAATTAATGCCTAACTTCCAGAATGCTTTAACCCAAGTTGGCATAGCTTTTTTTAAATTTCCCCTACAGTGAAATAATACCTGTTATATTAATTAGACAATGCTCTTCTGTTAGATGAAAAATGCTTAACCAATGTACTTTTTTCTTTTTTAATTTTTAGAATCTGATGTTCCAGCAGAACTCCAGGTGTTAAAAGAACCTCTGCAACAGCCAACTTTCCCTTTTGCAGTTGCAAACCAACTCCTGCTTGTCTCTTTGCTAGAACACTTGAGCCATGTGCATGAAACAAATCCAGTTCGTTCAAAACAAGTATTTAAATGTAAGTAAGAATAAGTTGCTAAACAAAGCATTTAAAAATAAAGTACCATGCTGTTTAATGCAGTGTTTGAGAAGGAGATGTTCTATAAAAATTGGGTGTGAAGAATTTACACTTCTTAAATTCATTCCATATTTTTCTTTGGATAACTTTATGAATATATTCACTGGTAACTCCAGGATTATATGTAATCTGTGCTTGGATAGTCACATGCCTTTTGAAGGCCTACTATGGTTTAGTTGGTGAGCAAGTAAAAGAAAATCCCATGTACTCTTACTGAGCCAGTTCTTAACCAGAGGACTAGAGCAGCTACATGTTGTGGTCCGTATGTTTACTATCATTCCTGCAATAGGGTACTTGCGTGAGAAACTTGAACCTCACTATGCACAGAATTACGGATTTTGATATATCTGGTTCAGCTTATTAACAGAAGCCATTGTCTCTTTGCTGGAACAAAGAGAGGCAGCTTTAATATCTCCAGACACAGAGTCTGAGATTCCCAAGTTTTGTTTAGTGTTAGAAATCCTCAAATTTATGTGGTCTCAGCACTTTTTATTATTATTATTACTATTACTGTTATTTTGGTGTGGTACCGCGGATCAAAACCAGGGTTACTGTACTACTGAACTACATCCCCAGCATCCCTTTTTTTTCTTTTTGTTTGTTCTTCTGATAATGGGTGTTGAACCCAGGCCCATCACACTGACCTACTACCCCAGCTCTTTTTTAATTTTTTAAAATTTTGAGACAAGTTCTAGCTAAGTCAGTAAGTTGCCCAGGCTAGGCTGGAACTTGTGACCCTCGGCATCAGCCTGCCAGAGTGCTGGGGTTATAGTGGTGTGCCATCACCCAGCCAAAGGTGTTTTTAAGTAAACGTTTGTACTGTCACCCAGTTGATCATCTCAATAGAGTTCTGGGCATGGAGAGACTATCCTCTATGGCACTGATGGTGCACCTTTGAGAGACTGAATGCCCAAACTGGAATCCAAACTCGCTTATTTATTGCAAAATGCCAACACTGCAAATAACCTGAATACTGAGGTTTTAGTTTAGAAAAAGGAACTCCGATAGCTCATGATGTCATCACAGAGAAGGCTCTGTGTTCTCACTGTAACGTAGGTGTCATAGGTTTGCCATCAGGGCTCTGTGGTATCTGTATTTTTCTTTTTAGACACAGTCTCGCTCTGTTGCAGTCTGCCCTGGAACTAATGCATTGAAGTGAATCTCCTGCCTTACTGTTACTACTTGCTGGTCTGTAGGCAGCAGCCACCACTGCTGTGCTGGCTTATTTGTGTTGATTAAATGAGTAAAAGCCAGAACACCTCTGTGGAAACAACATTTCCTGGGAATCCTGGTTTTCAATCTATATACACATCAACTATGTGGTTTTTGTATGTTGACTAAAGATATTCCATAACAGAAGAAAACAAGTAATGCTTATTTTGCATGGGGACAGTGCAGGGTACGGGGGTACTGGAGGTCAGATTCAGGGACTCACTACCACTGAGCCATATTCCCAGGCTTTTTTCTCTTTTCTTGGTCTTTTTGAGACAAGGTCTCTCTATGTAGTTCAGGCTGGCCGTGAGCTCACTTTGTAGCCCAGGCTGGTTTTGAACTCACAACAGTCCTCCTGCCTCAGCCTCCCAAGTGCTGGTATTACTGGTGTGCGCCACTACGCCCAGCCCCAGCCGTTTTTATTTTGAGACAGTGTCTTGCCAGGTTGCCAGGTAGGACTTGAACTTGTGATCCTTCTGCTTCAGCCTCCCTCGGTGGTGGAACTATAAGCACGCACCACTACACTTGGCAGTAATGCTCACTTTTATTGCCGCTTACATATTTCACTTCAGCTTTGTCACTCTGCCTGCCACCAAAGTGCAGTGTATGAAATGTCAGAAGACTGGGTTTGTATGTTTTTCTTGCCCTGCCCTTTTAAAACGGAGTGGAGTGCTTTCGTGACTAGGTGTGATAAACAAGTGGCTGTAGGGTGTAAGATAGGCACTCACTGCAGATGCGCTCCTATCTGGGGATATAGCAGCTGCTCCTTCTCACGTATTTGTATACATTTTTTCCTACTGTTTACTTCCCCCTCATCAGCACATAGGCACCACTTAGTCTCCAACTAAGTTTTTCGAATACTGAGGTTTCTTTGTGTATTGTGGTTATGACTTTTTGTTCTAAGGATACTCTTTAAAATTGCCATTTTAGGGCTGGGGATATAGCTCGGTGGAATAAGCGCCTGCCTAGCAGGTGCAGGGTCCTGAGTTCAATCCCCAGTACCGCCAAAACAAAAAAATAAAATTGCCATTTTATTGATGATCTTTCTAGTAGTGACATTCCATATTCTTGTTCCAGTACTCTGTCAGACCTTTATCAAAATGGGGCTGCTGTCTTCTTTCACCTGCAGTGATGAGTTCAGTTCATTGAGACTGCATCACAACAGAGCTATTACTCATTTAATGAGGTCTGCGAAAGAGAGGGTTCGGCAGGTAAGCCCAGATACTTGTGCATTGTTTATGCCAAAAGTAGATTTTAACTTAAAGAGAGCTACTTTTTTGTTTGCTTTTGTTTGGGGGACAGGGTTTTACTATGTAATTTAGGCATGTCTTGAACTTACTATGTAGCCCAGGCTGGCCTCAAACACACAGTGATCCTCCTGACTCAGCCTCCCAAGTGCTGGGATTACAAGTGTACACCACCAGAGAGCGGCATTTTAAAGCATTATGAAATTTTATACAAAGATTTTTAAAAAGAAAAATGTTTTATTCGCCGATATTTACTAAGGGATTATTGTGTGTTATACTATTTTGCAGTTGCTGAGGAAAGCATTGAATAAAAGGGAGGGCACTCCTTCCCTTCATGGTGCCGGTGCTCTGATGAGGGGGAAGTAAACAGTAGGAGAAAATGTATAAAAATATGTGAATTTTTAGGAGGTGGAAATCTATATGAGAAATACGAAGTAGTGAAGGGGCTTGGCAAGTGTTGGCAGGGGCTGCATGGCTTTCATATAGGGTAGCCAGTGGGACAGTGCCTTGCTGAGACAGTGTTAAAGAGCTGCAGTTGTCAGAATGAACCATGCCTATATATGCAGGAAAAGCATTTCAGGCAGAGGAACAGTAAGTGCAAGGGTGTTGGTGGGAATTGCAGGCAGTCACATGGCTAGAGTAGAATAAGCAAAGGGGAGAGTTTAGGAGATGAGGGGGAGCGAGTAGGGAGAGAGAACAAATGAAGTAGGCTCTTAAGACCATTTGAGCCAGGCGTGGTGGTGCACCCCTATAATCCCAGCACTTGGGAGGCTGAGGCAGGAGGATCTTTGCAAGTTCGAGACCGTCATGGGCTACAAAGTGAGTTCAAGGCCAGCCTGAACTGCATAGAGACCCTGTCTCAAAAAGACCATTTTAAACAGTGCTTGGTTTTTACTCAGTAGGATGGGAAGCTTTGCAAGATTTTGAGCTGTGGAGTGACATAATCTGACTTACATTTTAACAGGATCACAGCTCCTGATACTTTGAAAATAGACTGAGGTAGTCAGGGCAGAGGCAGGGAGACAGGTGCAGTCAAACAGGCAAGAGGAAACGAGAAGAGTGCCATTTGTGCGTAGATTTTGAAGGTGAAGTCAACAGCTGATTGTGGATCTCCTTAGGAAATAAATTCTCAGCTTAAAAATATTTTCAGTTTTAAACTCTTAAAAATGCTATTTAAAAAAATATTGTTTGAGCCGTGCAAGGTGGTGCACACCTGTAATCCCAGTACTCAGGAGGCTGAGGCAGGAGGATTGCCTGCTAGCCTGGCCTACATAGTGAGTTCAGCCAGCCTGAACTACACAGTGAGACACTCTCAAAAAAAAAAAAAAAAAATTTATATTTGAGCATTTGGAACTGTTAAGGAGACACTGAATTTTGATAGATTCCTTATTCATCAAACTTTTAAAAATGGTTTTTAAAAATGATTTTCTGATTTTAGGGTTCTTGTGAGGATAATTCTTACATGCAGAAAATCAGGTATGTGTTAAATACTTTCAATTATGCAAAATCTACACTATTAAAAAGTCATGATTAAAGAAATACTAGTTTTGGAGTTAAAAATAATGTTGTTAGGGTACTTTATGAAACTTTAAAAAAATTTTCTTATCAGCACTTAATAGAGTTCCAAGATTGGGAACTACCTTTTTAATACTATTTCCTTCCTCTTTGATCTCCTGCCTTCCGCTGAACATTGATTCCCTATGCCCCACTATTAACTCAGACTTGCTGTCTGGTCTTGTGGTACACTGATGATTTTTGGTTATATTTATGAAATGTTTAAAACTTGTAATTGGTCTGCATCACTAAGAAATGTGAGTGAATCTATTACTGAGCTTACAGTCAGCTGTTACCTGTTAGTCTTCTGATTTCTGCTGTAAAACACTGATAATAATTTCTATTTGGAACTAGCTTAATGATCCACTTGTATTACAGCGTTGATTTGCTAAGTCAGTGTTTTCTGAATAGAGAGTAAAATATTGCATTTTAGCTCATTCTTTCCAAGTTCCTGCAATTCCATAGTAAATAAAGCTCCACGATTTGGTAATACAGTGAGCATGGACTGTCCTAGAATATTTTGATTTTCTTGTGTTTTGATAACAATTACATGTTTGTATTTAACTTCTAGATCCAGGGAAATTGCCTTTGAAGCACAAACTTCACGTTACTTAAATGAATTTGAAGAGCTTGACATCTTAGGAAAAGGTGGATATGGACAAGTATATAAGGTTGTTTTTCACTTACTCATTTTGACCTACTATTCTGTAAATATTTTGAGAAGTTGTTTTCATTATTACGATGTAAAGTGCTCAGAGAATACTTAGGCATTATGCATATTTACTTTTCATTATGTTATTTCATTTATAGGGAAGTGGGCATGTTTTAATTTTTTCCTAACCATGTTGGTTGTTTAGGTGGATTCTGGGAATTTTATGCTTTTATTCATTCTTTCTTAAAATGTTACCAAGAAAAGTTGTGCTACTGTGTTTTCCAGCTTATATTATTATAGTTTTGCTTTTTTTTTTTTTTTTTTTTTTGGTACCGTGAATCAAACTCAAAACCTTATGCTTGGCAGGCAGGAGCTTGTACTGCTGAGCTATATATCCCTAGCCCTGTAGTTTTGCTTTTATCTCTGTTCTTCAGACCTGGAGCTTTTGGGAATTGGAGTCTGTGCAGTTTGTGGAGCTTGTGGTCCAGTTGATTAGAGCTGATGTCCCAGAAATGGAAGAAAGAGACATGGTTTTAATTTAATTTGATGTTTTTGGCGAGTTTGGATTATGTAAGCTCAGATTAGATGAACTTTATTCAGTTAGAATTTAATGGAATTTAACATTTTTGTCTTTTTTTTCTCGTTAGGTCAGGAATAAGTTAGATGGTCAGCATTATGCAATTAAGAAAATCCTGATTAAGGGTGCAACTAAAACAGATTGCATGAAGGTATGAGTTTTAGAAGTGATTTGAGCTGGGCGTGGTGGCAGTCAGCGGTCCAAAAAAAGTCACTTGAGCCTGGTAGTTTGGGGAGGGCATGGGAAAGAAAAGAAGAGGCAGGGGTTGGGGAGGGAGAGGGAGAAGGAGGGAGGGAGGGAGGGAGGGAGGGAGGAGGGATTGATTTAAAATAATTGCCTACTTGGTAACTTTTAAGAGCCACATTGGTACTTGTATGTATCTGGCCAATAATAGATGGTATGAATTGACAGTTTACTGAGAATCAAGTTGGAGTAAAGTACAGTGTATACCCAAATGCAGTTTTATTTGACATAATTTTATGGCAGTGCAGACTGATCACATTTCATTGATTGTCATTACTGGAAAAATTAATTTTTCTAGGGTAACAATTTCTTTATTGCCCACAGTAGAGTGAAACAGTTGTTTTTATATTTTCTATTTTCTAGTTCATAGTAATTGTTTAAAAAAATTGGTTCCATTGTGACATTCTTGTATCTGTATGTAACATTTTTATCATATCCGTTCTTCCTCTTACCTTCTCTTATGCCTTCCTCTTTCCCTGCCAAAATCAATTTTTTAAAATAAATGACAGTATACAATAGAGTTTAGTGTAAAAACTCAAGGGTCCAGTTCAGGACTACGTCTTCTCCCTGACATACTGGATGGCCGAGGGGAAATCAGCTTGTTATCTCTGCCGCTCAGTCTCTCAGTCTGGAGATAGGAGTGACCGTGGTTTTGCTTACCTTGGAGTAATCAAATGAAGAATGCTGATAGATGAGCTATAAAAATATAAAGTGTTACATAAATGTCAGCTGTTTCTAGAATACCTGTTAGGAACTCCCAAGACAAGTCCTATTGTTTTACTGTAGTTTGGATTCCTTGTTAGAGGGGTTATTATTACTTTGCTCTGGAGCCAAAAATGTTTAATACCATGACCATTTAGTAAATTACCAGAAAAAAAAATCAGGTTATTTCTTTTCTTTAGGTGTTACGGGAAGTGAAGGTGTTGGCGGGTCTTCAGCATCCCAATATTGTAGGCTATCACACCGCATGGATAGAGCATGTCCATGTGATTCGGTCCCAAGGTGAGTCATTTTTTAATGATGCAAGTGAAAATCAAAAAGCTACAGACTTTAAAACTTTCAGAGCATTGTGGAAGTGCTCAGAAAGTTGATTAGGGATACTTAGTGGCCTACATTAATATTTCCAGAATGTGAAAAAAAAAAATACAAAGTCTGAAACACTTCTGGTCACCAGCACTGTGGATAAGAGTTACACAGCTTGTATAGTCACGTGCCTGGCAAGCTTCCACAGATGGGCCAACGTTAGCCTGCCTTTCTTTCTGTATCTCCTATAGGCCAAGGATGGCCTGTACATTTTTAAATAGTTTAAAAGAACCAAATGAAAAATACTTTTTCAAAGTTGTATGAAATTCAACTTTCAGTGTCAACTAAATGAAGTTTAGTAGAACACAGCCTTATTCTCTTAATGCCTAGGGGTGGTTTTTTTTTTTTTAGGCTGTAGCAGAATTGAGGTTGCACTTGAGTTTCTTAGGGTCCTGAAAACCACAAATATTTACTATCAAGTCTTCTATTGGAAGTTTACTGATACCTGGTGTACTTAAACAGCTGGGTTTTTTGTTGGTGTTTTTTGGTACTGGGAAGCTCTGTTTTTATAGTTCCTGAAATGTGTTAGCTATTTGAATAAACTTGTATTAATTTTTGACTTGTCTTGGTATTAAAAGTGTCTTTTAGCTCTCTTTTGCCTTTACATTGAAAAGGTGGGCTGCTTGCAGACTTTTTTGTTTGTTTCTGTTCAGCAGACAGAGTTCCTATTGAGTTGCCCTCTCTCGAAGTACTCTCTGACCAGGAAGAGGACAGGTATGTGGACTGGGGTTCTACACTTTAGACATTGTATCCTGTCACCAGTGACTCGATTTTGCGTTTTGGTACTAGGCACTTGGGAGGAATGTTTCTAACTTTTTTCTTGTTTTACTTCTAAAATACTAAATTACTTTGCAGATATTTTCTGTCAGTGTTTTAAAGTTTGCAACCAGACGTACTTGATACCATTTCTTTTAAGAGTTTGTCTGTAAGATTCGTATAGTCTGTTTTTTTGGAGAGAAGGTCTCACCTATATAGCTCAGACTACCCCTGAACTCACTGTGTAGCCTTAGTTGGCCTCAAATTCATGGTGATCCTCCTGTCTCAGCCTCCTGAGTGCTGGGATTATTGGCCTGCACTACTGGACCTTCCTTTATATAGTCTTAAAAGAATAGTTGTTAAATTACCCTTGATCTTTCTTTACATTCATCTTTCTTAGGGGACAGGGTTTCACTATAGAGTCCAGGCTGGTCTTGAACTGGCTGCATAACTCAGGCTGGCTTCAAACTTGGAATACTCCTGGCTTACCTTCATGTGTGTTTACTCTTTTTTTAACTCCAGAGATAAATATGGTGTAAATGATGAAAGTAGCAGTTCATCCATTGTCTTCGCTGAGTTCACTTCACAAAAAGATAAACATGTTAGTGAATCTGACATTGAAAATCAGAATAACAAGTTAGTGAACTACACCACCAACTTAGTCGTAAGGAACAGCAGCGAATTTGAGTCATCCACGGGGTTTCAAGAAAATGGCTTGGCTGATTTGTCTGCTGGATCCGTCGTTAAGCATCAGCGCCCCCTCAGGCATACCTCAGACCTAGAAGGAAATTTCACATCCACTGAGGAATCTTCTGAAGAAAACTTAAACTCATTTGGGCAGACAGAGGTAAAGTGCTTTCCTAGAATCTACCAACATGATGCTTCCTGGAGTCATTACATAAGACTGACTCTGTGTGGCCTTGCCTGTTCCTCAGCTGACTTTCCCTGGTGCTCCTGTTTCTCTGCTGTGGCTCTTCTGCCCTGTGTTCAGACCCTTGGACTCACCACGCTCCCTCTAACCATATGTGTGTGTGTGTGTTGGGTTTTCCCTTTCTCTTAGTAACACCTACTAACCCCTTTCCTACCTCTGTGCTGGGGCATTGCTCCAAAGGTAGTCTTGAATGTGTGCCCTGGGATTGGAAGCCTTATTTACGATCTGTTTCTCTTGTATGTTAGCATCATGCTATAAAAATTATTTTTGCAAAAAAGATTTTCTATTGGAGCGTGACTTTAGGTGAGTCCTGCCAGATAACCAGTCAGTTCCAAGATAATCTTGTTGAGGGTTATGCTAATATGCTGAACAGACTTCCCCCATACTTATCATATGTCTTAGTTACTTTTTTGTTGCTGGGACAAATTACCTGACTCCACAGGTTAAAGGAGGAAGGGTTTATTTTGACTTACAGTTTGTAGACGTTTTAGTCTATAGTTAAATGGTTTCAAGGCAGAGCGGCATGGCAGAGGAGAAACAGCCCATGGCATGGCAGGCCGGAAGCAGCAGCTTTCCTTCTGCCTTCCCTTTCATTCCACTCAGGCTCCAAGCCTATTGCTTAGTGCCATCCACACCCAGGATGGGTCTTCCCTCCTCAGTAAGTCCATCATCCACACCTAGAAGTATGCTAACCAATCAGGAGACGAAGTCAGTATCCCACAGCCAGCCATGATCGAGTCAGTGCCAAAAGCCCCAGCTATGAGCACGTGAGGGTGTGGGGGGATATCTAAATACCAGCCATACTACCAGTATTGAGTGTTAGTAATAAAAAACTAGAAGTGCGCATAATTCGTCATGTTAGGCTTGCAGAACTATATATTACCATCTCTGTATATGCAACACAGGGTTCTTGTCAAGGAATATGTGCCTCTGTCTGTCTGTCTGTCTGTCTGCCTTCTTTTTTTTTAATGAAACAAAATTGACCAGTTCATCTGAATCCAAGAGTTGAATTTGGGAAACATCAGAATTGCTTTATTTCTGTGGTATAACATTTGAAAATTTTTCTTTGATCCCTAAATAAATGGACTACAGTAAGCTTAATGTTTTTCTCTTTCTCTCTTTTTCTTTATTTCCTTTTTTCTTTCCTTTGTCCCTCCCGCCTTTTTTCTTTCCTTCATCCCTCCCTTTCTGCTGTGCTAGGAGTTGAACCTAAGGCCTTGTGCATACCAAACAGCTACTCTGCCACCAAGCAACATCACAGTCTTTGTGAAACTTTATTTTGAGATGGAGTCTCAGTAAGTTACTCATGCTGGCCTAGATCTTGGAGTCCCCCAGTCTTAGCCTCTCAAAAAGCTGGGATGATATGGATGTGCTACTGAGCTCAGCATTCTTTTCTTTGAATAAGTTGTTGGTGATGTACAATGTGAAGCCAGCCAGAGTAAATACATACCGTACTTTGGTTCATGAACTTAATTCTTTCAATGATTCCTATTGCAGAATTCACTCCATGATTTGGTTGCCACCAGAATCATAGAAAGAATGACTATAAGTTCGTGAACTGAGGTGCCGGTGTACTTTGGAATATATTGAGAGTTGTACAATACCGGTAATACGGCATTTCTTTCATTGGCTTTAAAACTGTTTCTCTAAACCAGGTGGCATGACACATACCTATAATCTCAGCACTCTGGGAGGCTGAGGGAGGAGGATCTAAAGTTTGAGCCAGCCCAGGCAATTTAGTAACTTAGACCTTATTTGTTGTCTCAAAATAAAAAATTAAAAAAAAATTGCGGGGAATATAGCTTAGTGCCAAGGCCCTGGGTTTAGTCCTTACTACCACAAAACAAACAAAAACAGCGAAACCTATTCATGTAGTGAGCACACTGGTTTCAGGACCAGTTCTTCATCTGCCAGTAGACCCCTGCCTTCTTGTACAAAGATAACTTAATTATTGCTCTCCTTACCTGTCTCCTTCAGGAGGCATTGGGCTTCCTGGGCAGGCCTGTGTTCTCAGCAGTTAGCTGTAGTGTTGGCCTAGAGTTGGACCTAACCTACTGGAAAGTCACCTTTTGGTCTTGGGACCCCAAGCAAGAGAGTGTCAACTAAATGAATAGTGTGCGCGGGCCATGGAGACTGGAGCCCACCATGTGTCTGTTCTCTTCAGGTGCCGTATCACTTGATGCTGCACATCCAGATGCAGCTGTGCGAGCTCTCCCTGTGGGACTGGATCACTGAGAGGAACCAGCGGGCCCGAGAGTGTGTGGATGAAGCTGCCTGTGAGTACAGTCTGTGTCTGCATGGTGGAATGGGAAATAAAGATGGCCAGTCTTCTCTGTCTAATGCAGGAGTAGCCTTCAGGATATTTAAGTTCAAAAAACAAAACTAAAGGGAAAAGCAACCCCACCCTCCCAAATTTGTGTTTTGTCAACATTTTCAAAAATAGGTATTTATTTGGAAGCTGAATTTCTCTGTGATAGAATTTGTTGATATTTAAATAGTAACATGATAAATTTAAGTTAATGGTTTTGGGTAGAAATATATTTTTCTTTTTTTCAAGACAGGGTTTCACTATGTAGCCCAAGCTGGCCCAGAACTCTGAAACTCAGCGATCCTCTTGCCTTAGCCTCGCAACTGCTGGGATAACAGGATGAGCCAGCCTGCTGCCTACTTTTTTATTTTACTAAGAGACGAAATTTAAATACTTGCTTTTTTCTTATTTAAAGTCTGAAACTGTGACACTCATGAAAAAAAATTGCTTATATGATACAGGTGTCCCAAAATACTCTATAGTTCTGTATCCTTTTTACAAATACTTCATTAGCTGATATTTTGAAAATATGTCACTGGCTCTCAGCCTTGGCTGTATATTACAGGAACTTTTACAAAGATGTTAGAGAAAGAACTTTGAAGAGCAAGTAGCAAGATTTAAGAATACTGGAAGCCTGGCTGTTGAGCGCTGGACTGGTTTTTCTGGGAGCGGGAAGCACAGCCGCTACAGCTGCAGTATCCCTTGTGGCTCAGAGTAGGAAATAATTGAGCAGCACTGAGACATCTGGAGGCACAACTTAAGGAATTGGTGCTGGTTTATGAAGATAGTTGCAGAAGTTGAAGGGCCCACTGCTTCCATCAAAAATAATTTTCCTTGAATGAAGAATAAGAACCAGAACCATGAAGCAGCACAAAAACCCAGCCGGAGGGACAAACATGATGATGTTGAGCTGATCTCTGCTGGGATGACCATGTGAATGAAGAGTCTGAAATTCACTGCAAGGTAATTTCAAATTCAAAGTCAGTTATTTCAAACATTTTGAACAGTGTCACCCCAGGCTCATATTCAAAAAGAAAGGCTGTCTCCATCAAGACTCTGCTCCTGTGTCCAGCCTGTACTTCATGTGACCCCAAGAGCCAAAGCAGTGGCTGTCATGCCAAATTCTCAGTCTGAATGGAGATCAGTAGATAATCTCATTACTACCAAGTCTTTATCCAAACCTGCTTATAAAATGAGCTCACCACAAGTCATTCCTCCTCAGGACTCAAAGCAACTTTTCATTACTGATTAAAAAAAAAAAAAGCAGAAATCCCAAAAGGTGTAAACTCAGGAATGAAACCCAAGTGCATATGCTTTATCCGTACCCCTTCTGGGATTTCTCCTACAGTAGACACCAGTACGCCATCGAAAAGCATCTGCTTATCAAAGCCGTCTTCAGAATGGAACAGCCTTTTCTTGGACTTACGCTAATGAAAAGTCACCTTTTGGTCTCAGGATCTGAACCCAGAAAATAGCTCTGAAGGTTTGGTAAAAATAGGCTTAGCAAGTCTTAACAGGTCAAAGCAGGACCTTTGACCCTGAGAAAGTAAGCTTGATCCTGTTATTTAGTGACTTTGTACTGTGGACAACATGAAGGAGATAGTCAGAACCAAAGACCCTGTTGTCTGAAATCTGTGAATTGTCATTTGAAATGGATCAGGTTCTCTTACAACACATACGGATAGGCATAAACCTGGGGAAATGCCCTATGTGTGCCAGGTTTGCAGTTACAGATTGTTGGCCTTTGCAGATGTGGAAGCACATTTTATTTTTTTAATTATTATTATTTTTTAGTATCAGGAATCAGACTTGGGACCTTGTGCTTATGAGGCAGTTGCTTGGGCCACTGAGCTATATCCCTGGCGCAACGTGTTTTAGAATATACCATGAAGACAGTAAGGATTTGCTTTGTCTGCTTTGCCTTAAAATTTTCAAAACTGCAAATTCATACACGAATCATTATTGGAGGGACTGCAGCAAGAGGAGAGTCTGTCCATGTTCGCACTGCTGGCTACAGATTTTGCGTTTGAATAAGGAGATAAAGCACAAAACTAAGAATCACTAAACATTTAAAAACCCAGAACCACTTAAAGATTGTTACTTAAACTTCAGTTCATGCATCAAGAGGTACAGAATCCATTGTTGTGAGCAGTACTGACCCTTGCCTGTCACCTGTGCAAACGAAAAAGACTATATGAACTCTAGATATTCTGGACTCCTTTGCAGCCTGCAGTCTGGCTACATATGTGTTGTGCCTACTTCCATGGGTTCTGAAAGGCAGATACGAGGCTAGGTCATCTGTGTGTCGTGACTGATGGTAGCGTGCAGTGTCCCTGTCAGGTTTTACAGTGGTATCTGTTCAGAAACCTTCATGCCCTTTCTTCCCTCAAACCTCTCTACAAAAGTAAGCACTATTCTGACGTTAGTTTTTACTGTTTCTGAACTTTAAATAAATGTGCTAAATCACTTTAAATAAGTGGATTCAAACAAATAAAAAGATGTCATTGAAGACTAGGCATGGTGGCACATACCTATAATCCTAGCATTTGGGAGGCTGAGACAGGATTGCTGTGTTTGAGGCCAGTCTGGAGTATATCGTGTAAGACCAGCCTGAACTACAGAGTGAACCACAAAAAACATGGGAAAAAAACAAAAACAAAGCCAGGTGTGGTGGTGCATACCTATAACCCCAGCACTTGGAAGGCTGGAGCAGGAGGATCACTGCAGGTTCAAGGCCAGCTTGGGATACAAAGGTAGTTCATGGCCAGCCGGAACTACATTGTGAAACCCTGTTTCGAAAAGACAGAAAACCTACTAAAAAACAGTTGAAAGCCAGGTGCACTAGTGCACACCTATGAGACCCTTTCGAAAAACCAACCCACCTCCCAAAAAAACCCCAAAACAAACAATAGTGGAGGAACCTGACAAACACTGCCTTAGCCCGAGATCGTGGTCGTCATCAGTATGGATACATCATATGCTGATGTGATCTGATGGGAATTGTAGTTTATGTCTGTGGATTTGAACTTTAAATAAATGTGCTAAATCACCTAAACCATAATCGCAACGTAGCCAGTTGGAAAAACATCCAGTCTCTGTGGGCACAAACCTATGTTAGAGACATTCCATAAAAATCCCTGACCTGTACTTACAACTGTCAAGATTATCAAAACAGGGATGCTTGTTCCTCACAGGCCAGAGGAAACTAGAGAGACATGGGCACTCCGGGTTGTGTGATAGGTATATCCTGAATGGGGCCATTGAGCACGAAAAGGAACCTGGTAAAAACGGAGGAAATCTGAAACTCGACTTACTATTATTAACATTGATGCACTCATTTTGACAGATGTACTATACTAACATAAGGTGTTAGTGATTTTTGAACCAAGTTAACATTTATTTATGTAATTCATAAAAATTGAGAAACGAAACTGTGTGTGTGTGTGTGTGTGTGTGTGTGTGTGTGTGTGTGTGTGTGTATTTTTTTTTTCCTTCTCCCTTCCAGGTCCTTATGTTATAGCCAGTGTTGCAACAAAAATTTTTCAAGAATTGGTAGAAGGTGTTTTTTACATACATAACATGGGAATTGTACACAGAGATCTGAAGGTAAGTGGGTTAACTAAATCCTTGAAATTAGTGAGAGGTGATTTGTTGTGGGCTCATTGAGTTTATTTATTTGTTTTTGGAGTTTTTTTTTTTTTTCTGAGACAGGGTCTTGCTATGTAGTTCAGGCTGGTCTTGACCTCACTGTGTGGTCCAGGCTGGCCTTGAATTCATGGCAGTCCTCCTGCTTCAGCCTCCCAAGTATTGGGATTATAGGCATGCACCACCATGCCTCCCTAAGGCTCACTGAATTTAAGGATATGATAAACCCTTGTTTGTTTACTTAGGAGGTTATTATTTATATAAATCAACATTTCACAGGTCCAAAACATGAAACCCTTAGACTGAATTAAAAGCAGTAATTTGGGGATGTTTGAAAATTCTCTGGAGTATGAATACTGTTTTACTAGTAATGTGCTCTGAGGGCTGGAGATATAGCTCAGTGGCATAAGCACCTGCCTGGCAAGCGCAAGGTCCTGAGTTCAATCCCCAGTACCGCGGGGAAAAAAAAAAACAACACTAATGTGCTCTGAATACTAATCTAATTGGTGGTGTTAAATGTACTTAGTACCATAAAAATACTCAGGTATTATTGTAGCCTTAGAGCTAAAATGTATTCTGGAAAATTCTACCTTTTGCTGTTTTAAAAAATACATATAGAAGTAGTGGCTTATGCCTATAGTCCCAGCTATTGAGATAGTGGGAAGACCACTTGAGCCCAGGTGTTTGAAACCAGTCTGGACAGCATAGGATAACCCCATCTGAAGCAAAACAAACTATATATATATAAAATAAAACTCCATATATGTATGTATGTGTGTATATATGTATATGGGGCGGCACATGCCTACAGTAGCGGAACTCTGGGCACTCATGGCAGGAGGATAGCAAGTATGAGCCCAGCCTGAGCAGCTTAATGACTTAGTTATGCCCTGTCTCAAAAATTAAAAGCGTTGCAGATATAGCTCATTATGCAAATTCTTGATTCAGTCCCCACTAACCAAAAATACATACCTACGTACATACATACACATATACACACGTATGCATATACAGGATTGTTCCAGCTTTTACCCTCAGACAGTATCAAAAAAGAGCTACAGTGTATTTTCTTCTTTGGCTAATTTTAAGGTAATGTGCTTCCCTTTTAGGCAACAATTAAATGATGGTAAAAGGAGTTAAAAGAAAATTTAGGAATATGAGAGTTAATATGTGAATCATTTTATTTTTTGAAAAAGCTTTAAGAACCAATAGTTTGTACATTGGGATACAGAGAAAAAGGGTTCAGCATTCTCTGGCATGTCTCTAACCAGAAAATGCAGTTCGAATTGCTGGAATTCTCTGGGACTGAGGAACGTGGTCTTACTTGAGGTAAGCTAAGTCATAATAGCAGTATATTGAGTTCCATATCTGTACTGGGAGAAGTTGCTTCAAATGATGTTTGTGTTTCTCGCCCCAAAGATTTCTGATGGTTTTTTTACAGATATCCTCTAGGGATAAAGGTTTTTGAGATAAGTTTAGTAAGGCTTGCTTTAAGGAGTACAATTCTCGTGACATGATTCCTGCAGGTAGAATTCCTTGCTTATTGGTCAATCTCAAAGGGTACGTACGACAAAGTAGCTTAGCAAAAAGAGTCTTGTCTCTAAGGTTGGAGCTGCGCTGAAGGTACATATAAATTGGAGATTCTCCATTTCTTGTTAAAATGTTAACATTTGCCTCAAATTCCAGCAAGAGATTGATTATCGCCTCTCTACCTCCAAAACATGCCTCATGGAGAGCTGTTTGACCTTCACAGTTCTGGGCATTGACCTTGGCTCCGTGCACTAACAGCAGATGGATGCAGCTCAGCCCCGCCGCAAGCAGGCGGCCTGCTTTGCTTGATGCAGTGCACACTGCCAGCATCAGGGCTGTGTTTCCCGTGGACGAGACAGCATAGTTAACATTCGCACCATGAGCAATGAGCGTTTCTACCATGTCCTTACTCAGTAGATCTGCAGCCATGTGAAGGGGTGTCATGCTGGCCTCATTAATAGCATTGACCTGTGCACCATTTTGGACCAATATGGAAAGAACTGGATGGTTCCCATATGATATGGCTAGGTGGAGGGGGAAAACTTTGTCACTGTTGTCTGCCTGGGCATTAATTTGGGCTCTGTATAGACACAAGATGCGGAGACACGTTTCAGCATTGTCCTGATCTGTCAGGCTTCTTTGGATTCTGTTACCTGGTTTTGTCCAAGTGGTAGGAGTGATTGGCCAGCACAGTATCATCAGCTCAAGAGTGGTGAGGCCTCGTGTGTCCCTGGAAGGTATTTATCACGTCACAGGAGATTCATGGTGAGAACAGCTCTACATTGCAGAGTTAATACTTAAGAAGGCAATGTTTTTATGAAGTAATACCTTTAATTACGTTATAGTATTTCAAGATCTGTATTGCTGGGCAGTTTTGCAGGCTATCACAGGGGTTTTTTGAGAGGACAAGGTGGTATGCAGTCCAGCTCTTTAGAGAAGCCTATTTCAGCTTTGTTGCTGAAGGCAGGGCCTGACCTTGCCCAGTGCCAGGCTGGGTTACTGGACATTTGATGGAACTGTGGACTTGGGTACAAGCTGTTAATACCTGACAAGTGAACCCTGAAGGACCAGACTCCATTTACGCAGTGTTGTGGCTCTGTCTGTCCAGTCCCTGACATGTTCCTTTATAAGTATAGGTGGTAGGAGAGATGCCAAGGGTTGAATCTGGGGACATACGGGCATTCTGAAGTTAGTGAAACCAGTTCATCTTTATCCTCTGCACCAATCTTAAGTGGAAGGAGCATTTTATGGGTAGGTTCTGAGCCCACAGGATCTCTTTAAGAAGAGAAGGGAAGATTTATCAAAACCCAACTGTTCCACTGATGTCGGGAACTGACTGCAAATGTGGGGTGGGGCTCGCTCTGTGTAGGGAGGAGTAAGAGCAGGACTTCCGAGCAGGGTAAGGATTTGCACACAGAAATTGTATTATTTTTATACTGTATAATTCTTCAGTTCATCCAGATAGCATTCATTGGGTACTTAGTGATAGGCGTTTGGTTTAGGTGCTAAGGACAGTGTAGAAAGCAAGATAAATTTCTCTTTCATGAAACTTAACATTCTAGGGAAGGATAATAAGAAAAGCCATTGGCTGTTTTTTATCCTTCATACTTAAGTTGTTAAACTTTTTGAGTGCTGTGGCCAGAACTTAATACCTTTTCCATAGCACTGTTACTGACCCCAAGATGCAGTGATGTGGCTGGCTGTGCCTGTGTTATTTCCATGACACTCAGAAAATCTCATCTAGTCAGTAAGGAAGGGGGTTCATTGGAAACCGTTTGTAGGCCATAACCCAGGAGGAATGAACAAACTCTTGACATAATGGGACAAGTAGTCTGGGTGTCACACACACCGTCACTCAGATGAAGATGCTGCATTAACTTACCTTACTTCGGGGTCAGCCCCATGTTGTAACAAACAAAGCAAACTTCGGGCATTGCAGTATTCGATGGCCAGGTGAATGGGGATGATGGCACGCGTCAGCTGCTGGGAAACCAAAGTGAAAGTGAATTATAGTCATGCTTTATAAAATGGTCTGCCCGTCCAAAGAAACTAAGTATGTGAGTGTTCCACTGGTTCAGTATTTAGATGTTTACTGGAATTTTCCTTCTCTATTGCCTGTTTTTAGAGGCCAGGGAATTTTGTATTGCAGTGTATGTTTTACAGAAACAAATTTATCAAGATAACAGAAATAACACCTAAAGCTTTGGAACTTGCTTCTTGTGAAGAACTCATGGTATAAAATTAGTGGTAATTGTAAAATTCCTTAGTCCTTAAATTAACCTAGAGAGTGATTGATGAGTAGGTGTTATATAGTTTCTAAGGCTTTGCCAAAGTCATACAATTAGCAGTAAAACTTGCATTTTCAGGGCTTTCAAAAAGATAACACAGCATATGTTCGAAGACAAGCAGAACTGTTTGTGCCATTTCTTAGAATATATATATAAATAGTGATTTTGCACTGTAAGTATAAGAGGAGATGGTGGGTAAAAGAAGGTGACATCCTTCTTGAAGAAAAATTTATAAAGGCAATAATCATGGTATAAAAATTTAGGAATAAAAACATAGATACTAATGGGGAGAAAATAATTCTGCTACACAGACATAACCCCCACTAGTGTATTTAAAAGCATGGCGTTAATGTTCTTCTGGCCAAACAAGTTCCTATCTTTCTTTCCATCTGTTTATGTGTGAGGAGTGGAAGGGAGGCGTTGTGGACTTTGGGACTCAGAAGACCTTGAGGTACACTGGAGTAGGGCTGTTGAGTTGCATGTTTTGTGAGAGCTGCGAGGAGCTTAGGGCATTCATAAGTATTAGGTTATATTTCTCGCTAAGCCTCTTTTTTTCCTACAAGCAGCAGCAGAGAAGCAGGTACCTGGCGCCGGGGTAATGTGTGGCAGGTATGGTTGGATGGAATGGTCAAAGGCTGGTTCACTGGGTGATTTCTGAGGAGCGTCTTGATGGCAGTGCAGTCTTCTTTGATGATGGCGTCATAAAGCTTAGTGTGCAGTGTTACGGGCTGGCTGTCCTCCAATGACGAGGCTCTGTCAACCACCAGGCTTCTCCTTTTTGTTACATTTCCCATGGGAAAACCTTTAGTGTTTAGGGGTAGATGCTGTTATGGAACTGGTCAGTATCATTCTCTTTATGATGATTCTTTCAGTTTAGTTCTAGAACTTCCCTAGAATTGTGAAGAATTGTATTTCTAGCCAGCTGTAGTGGTACGTGCCTGCGATCCCAGTACTGTGGGAGACTGAGGCAGAAAGATTGCAAGTTTGAGCCCAGCCTGGACAATTTACCCACTTTGTAAGACCCTCTGTGAAAGAAAAAAAAAAAAAAAAAAAACAACTGGGGATGTAGCTCAGTGCAAGGCCCTGAGTTCAATCACTACTGCCAAAAAAAAAGTTGTGAACATAATTCATTTTATACTGGTACCACACACCTTTCAGACTTTATTCCCTGATGATAGAGTGCCAGATATCAGCACAGATTTTGAGGGTTTTCTGCCTAGTCACAAAAACATCCAAACTGTCGTCTTACACCTAAGATTATTTCTGCTTTCCATGTCAACTGTAGTTCAAACTGTTAATGGATCTAAAATGGGAATTTTTACGTTAACATAAATTATCACTTAAATGCAAAAACAACTTTTAACCTAAGTATTTTTTAATTTTTTAAAAAATTTTCCTTCCGCCAGTATAGATGCAGTTTTTCACTGGTATAGGAAGAGGCTGGAGCTCTTTTAGATCTGCTATGGTTGCTTAAGTAGAGCCAAATGCGTATCTTCATATTGTGACCTCATCATAAAGTGTCTCGGGTAGTGATGCCCCATCAGAATTGAGAAAGGCTCATGTATGAAGAATGTTTTACATTGATGCTTCTCAAATCTGAAACAACCTTCAGACTTAAATAATGATGCTTGTGTCCACTCCAGAAATTCAGATTTTCATCTGGGGAAGGCTTGGACACTGAAATTTCTCTTTAAACTCCTCTGATGAAGTTAAGGAATTGATTTGTTCTGTTTGTTTATAGCCTAGAAATATTTTTCTTCATGGCCCTGATCAGCAAGTAAAAATAGGAGACTTTGGCCTGGCCTGCACAGATATCATACAGAAGAATGCAGACTGGACCAGTAGAAATGGGAAGGGTAAATTTTTTTGCTTGTTTTTTTATTTTATATTCAAAAGGATACATGGTTAAACATACCAGTATTTAAAGAGAACCATAAGCCCAGGCATGGTGGCACAAACCTATAATCCTAGTACTTGGGAGGCTGACACAGGGGGATCACTGTGAGTTCGAGATCAGCCTGGGCTACATAGTGGGTTTAAAGCTAGCCTGAACTACCTAATGTGACCCTGTCTCAAAAAAAAAAGGAGAGAGAGAATCATAAAAATGTAATAATAAAGCTAGAACAGAAGCAGCCATTGTTCCCCTAGGACAGTGGTGGCAAACCTCTTAGGGCTTCCAGTGATAATAAACAGTTGGCTGTGGCACATGTGCTACAGGTTTGCCACCACTGCCCTAGGAGCTGAAGAGCCTTATGCACAGCAAGCGGTCCTTGATGGTTTCTGTTACTACTGCAGTGTTTCACGTATGCCCTTCTAAACTCATAGGAACATCAGCACACACTTCCAGGGTGGGAACCTGTCTGTATGCCTCACCGGAGCAGTTGGAAGGATCTGAGTATGATGCCAAGGTAATAGTTGTTACTTTTTTTCTTCTGACTTATTCTTTAATTTTAACTGTACTGAAAATGCAGAGTTCTATGTAGGGATGTTTTTGGAGACACCTGAGTCCTGTAGGTGATTTGTTGATGAAACTCTCCTAAGAAGAAGCTTCATTTTAGCTCACTTTAGGGTGGCCTATGCCTGTAATCCTACCACTGTGGGAGGCTGAGGCAGGAGGATTGCAAATTCAATCTCTGTCTGGTTGGTTTAGCAAGACCTGTCTAAAAATAAAAAACTGGCCAGGGATGTAGCTCAGTGCAAAGGCCCTGGGCTTAATCCCCAGTACCCCTCCATTCCTAAAGTCTCATTTTTTAGCCAAATCTGACTACATTACCTTTTTGTGGGGAGAGGGGGCTACTGGGGATCAAGCTCACTACTTCACACTTGCCAGTCAGGTGCTGCACCACTGAGATAAATTCCTGGCCCTGCATTAGCCTTTAGGCAGATTCTGTCCCTAAATCCATGGATGTCACAAGTTGTTCCATTTAAAATGTCACCATTAACCTCAGGGAGCTACAGTCCACACAAACCTGTCTTTAGCCTTTTATTCTTCTCACTTGAAGCTTAAACACATGCCACAGGGAAGCTTGCTACTTCGCTCCCCTTGTAAGAGAATGAAGATACTCTGCAGTTTCAGTCCCCACTGAAGAAATGCTAAAGTAAATCCTCTTTTCAAAATAATCAGCCTAGCGCATTTTCTTTTAGGATGACTCATTTGGTTTGTTAGTAATTGGGAAAGACCGGCCAGAAAAGACCACAGCTGCACCTAAAAGCCAACGCAGTGAAGACTTTCCTAAAAACTTCTTTTAGGAAAGCAGCAGGTTTTGCAGTTTGTAAATGTTACCAAGAATGCTTAATTATAAGCAGCAGCAGGAGTAGAACCAGAGGAAGAGCTGGAGACAGCCCCCGACCCTAGCATGAGCAGTCGTGAGCTCTTACTGCTCTGCCTGGGTGAGGCCTGGATTGTCATGGGTGGTGAAGACAGTGGTAGGGCTGGTGACTGCTGTGGGAAGGAGGAGCGGTCCTTGCACTCACGCGACCATTCTGCAAACCCATGGCTGCCCCGCTGGGTATTAAAAGAGACGTGTTGCTGGGTATGGTGACTGGTACATGCTTGTAATTCTAGGGCTCTGGGAGGCTGAGGCAGGAAGATCACAAATTCAGTCCCAGCCCGGACAACTTAGTGAATTTAGCAATTCTCTGTCTCTCAAGAAAATATATAAAAAGGGCTGAGGATGTAGTTGAGTGTGCAGGCCCTGGGTTCAGCCTCCAGTACTGCTCCACCCTCCCCCACAAACAAGAGAAACTGTCATGGTCTTTCTTAGAGCAGACACTCGCTTCTGTGAGGCATGTGTCATGCATCTGTGTTCATTGTAGGTGACTAAGTCCTCCCTAGCAGAAATCCTTGCTTGCTGGAGAAGGGTGTACACCGTGATAGTCATGTTGGCCTAACTTCATATTTCACTGTTAAACCACCTCTGTCCTGCTTTCCCAGTCGGACATGTACAGCTTGGGTGTGATCCTGCTCGAGCTCTTTCAGCCGTTCGGGACAGAGATGGAGCGAGCAGCAGTTCTGACGGGTGTAAGAAGTGGTCAGGTACCTGAGTCCCTCAGAAAAAGGTGCCCAGTGCAAACCAAATACATCCAACACCTGACCAGCAGGAACGCCACCCAGAGACCATCTGCTCATCAGCTGCTGCAGAGTGAACTTTTCCAAACTCCTGGAAATGTATGGAACTTTGTTTAATACTGGGGGAGTACAAAACTTTTAAGAGTAGAATTTATTAATCCTATTTCGTGGAGAATAATCAAGCTTTGAATAAGGTTTATGTTTTAGGAAACAATAGTTTACCTTAGTATCAAGAGTTCCTTAACAGTATATCTAGTACTTGCTAAGTTTATACCAAAAGCACACTTGTATTTGTAGTTCCTCAAAACCAGTTGACTAACTGCCAGTTGCCTATGCTAAGAAAGCTAATATAGCTGGGCATGGTGGCATACACCTATAACCCTCTGTGAGGCTGAAGCAGGACGATCGCAATGTAAAGCCCAGCGTACGCAACTTAAGTCACTTAGCAAAACCTTATCTTGAAAGAAAAAGGGGCTAAGGATATAGTGCAGTGCAAAAGTCCCAGGTTCAGTCTCAGTGCTGCCCCACTGGTGTGTATGCTCTGCTTCCTAACCTCCTAGTAAAAACAGACACACACTGTAAGGTAAAACGGGGTAGTAATTCTGAAGAGGGGTTGGAACAATGGTGGCAGAGTGCTTTTTTTTGGAGGCAAGGTGTCACTGTGTAGTGCGGGCTGGCTTTAAACTGACTGTATTGCCCAGGTTGGTGTTGACTTTGTGGAGATCCTCCTGGTTCAGCCTCTCAGTGCTGCAATTACAGGCGCGTGGCACCACCCCTGGCTGCCTTCACCACTGGGAACTGTGTCATGTTGTCTTTCAGTCCCGTGGTGTGGTATTGCTTCATGGTAGCCCACTGCCTTCCTCCTTCCTGACCGAGGTTCAATGCCAAGTGTAGTCTCGTTTGTTTATACTGGAAAAGGTGGGCAGCTCATTCACTCTGTTCCTCTAGAAACTGTTATGCTTTAATTAAAAGTTTGATTCTAAGGTATATTCAGATTCTCTAGTACTTTGCTATACAAATTATGGTCCTAGACCAGCTGCAGCAACACTACATGGGGTTCCCCTAATGTTCTGAGTCGGAATCTGTTTCAGCAGGATTCCCCAGTGATCTGCAGTGTTTGACCAGCAGTGCTTTCTGGGACAGAAGTCCCCTGGGAACTGACAGAAGAATCCCCAGGCCCCTCCTCTCTCCACCTATGAAGAGAAAGTCTAGGGGAAGTGGGGGCAGCAGTTTGCAGTGTGACAGCCCTTGAAGCGAGGCTGCCACGTGGTAGAGGAGCCATGCATGGTGACAGTAGAAGAGGCACGGGGGTGCAGTGCAGGGGTAGAGACTTGCTGACCAGCATGGCTTCATTCCCAGAATCCTCAAGAAAATCAGACAATTGACTTATCTTTAAGACTTAACTAATTTTCAAGTAAAACATTTATAAACAAGTGGTGGAGAGGTATACGTAACACTTTTTCTCTTTGAAAATTGCATGTATGATGTGGATAATGAGCTCATTTTTCTGTGGTACCATTTAATTCACATTTTGCTGTTAGCACCATCCCCTTTTCTTCCTTGGCTGGGCTTTCATCTTTGCTGGCCGGTATCCTCTTTTGTTTATCCATTCTTTAACCACTTACCAGCCCTATCATTTAAATACAGGGTGACCGAAAACCGCATGTTTTTTATAACAGGAAATATAAAAACGATTTTACCAAATGTATTCAATATAAGAATCAACTGGTTGAAATGACACCTGCCTGAGCAGTGCATGGGATCATCAGTGGTAAACTGTTAAGTGGTTAAAAACCTCACATAGGCTCTGTGCTGGAAGACAACGGAGGCAACACAGCCAACTGCTGTGAACTAAAAGATGCAGTGACCAAGCAGTCTTTGACACTTGATTTGCCTTCGTGATGGTGCTGTGGTTATTTACATGTTTTGAGGTTGAGGGCAGCACACAATTATAGTAAATATAGTATCTCTGTTCACAAACTTAATTTGCTCTAGGATACTGGAAAAGTTTTGTGTGGGACAGATGACCATGGTTTTGTTTGTCACAAACAAAATTTTGCAAAATACTTGTGAACCCAATTGTCTGCAAACAAAAGTGTACTACTGTAAGTGACAGCTGCCATTCCAGCCACGCAGTTTGGTGGCTGGTGACACTTAAACTGTGACAACTAGAATTCACGTGTAGAGGAACTATGCAAAATACGAGAAACAGCTATTTTAACGAAGCTTAAAAATTTCCCTCTTTACAGGTTAATCTCACCCTACAGACGAAAGTAATAGAGCAAGAAAAGGAAATTGAAGCGCTGAAACGGCAGCTGAGCCTCCTTTCTCGGGCCAGGGGGGTCAAGGACGATGTGAGCAGTGAGGACGCACTGTCCAGCCTCCAGTAGGCTGTTACCAGTAACCTGGAAACGGACTCCATAGTTAACCGGAATGTAAATTTTCAATCTTTAATGTACAAAATATGATTTCTTGGTTGTGTTTAATAAGCCTATACAAGACTTGTGAAAGCTGTAAAAGTGTACCTGGCTACTTTTTCCTTAAGTAGCTCTTTCATGACCTAAAGCTGCTCAAAAGGAAGCCTATTCTGAATGTTACCTATTTCAGCATCCCAGGAATTCCCTGCTGTGACAGGCAGTCCTCATGGTATGTTGTAAATGATCATGCTGAATAAACCCAAACTCACAAATTATATGATGATTTTATTGAAACTCAACAACTGGCCTAAATAAAAAGACTGATTCTGTTTTTATGTCTCTTTACTGACAGTAGGCATGAGGCAGCATCATTTCTAAAATCAAACCCTTTAAAACCAGTTACTGAAATTCACTTTAGTAGCTTGAGGGTGGTGCTGAAAGGGGCCAGGTTTTCACATGACTTCAGCCATCGCTGCACATTGGCGGGTGCTGCCGTGCCACAGCCCTCAGTCTGCTGGAGCACAGACCAGAGCACTACGTCTGCCACAGTGAGCTCATTCCCGACCAGCCATGGGCTCTTCCCCAGAGCAGAGTTCATGGAGCGGAAAACAGCTGCTTTTTCTTTACTACTCCCCTCCTTTAGCTGAAAAATAGCGATATCTACCCAGCTATCTATGAGGGTTAAGGTCACAGCATTGTGCTTCTGGCCAAAGAGAGAGAACAAGAAACGCGCAATGTTCCCTTCTCCTTCGATGGGGCACATTGTCTGGATACTGAACTTCATCTGAGTCTTGGGCACTGAAAAGGAAAAACACGCCATGTAGTGTCAACCAGAGTAGCAGCCACTGAGAGACATGCTTGTGCTGTGTGGAAGTGGGAAGTCACATATCAACAGTGTATTTTCCAAAACATCGCATTTTTCCTGTCTCCAAGAGGTTTTCATATGCGAGAGTCTTACAATGCTAAGTATGACTAAAAAAAAAAGTGAAGAGCCTTTTAAATTTTCAAGTTAGAAAGGGACCTCAGACCATCTTTTCTAACTCTTGTGCTGAAGTATTTGGAGGCTGAAGACAGGAAACCAGGAGTCTCATGCCCCATAATGGGGACAGTCTGCCTCTATGAGTTCACTACATATGGGAGGCCGAGGGCAGTTCAGGCATCACTGGAGGCTGTGAACTCACTGCTGTCTGTAAAAACCTCACTGGGAAAGGTACAAATCTCTGGGATTATGGAGAAATGATATCCTGCCATCCTTTGAGGCCCACAGGAAAACTTGAGTGTTCCTGGAGCAAGGTTTAGAATGTGGAGGCTGGAGGGCTGTGCCTGGTTGGACAGAAACCCCTTCTCCAATGCTCAGAATTATCACAGCAGTGTCTTGGAGAGGATTTGACTTGACAGCAAAGAGCTACAGTCTGTGCAGAACTGTCTTAACTCCGGTGCCTCTTACCAAAACCATGGCATGCATCCCATCACAGTAAGTTCAACCTGGTCTTCTCTACTTACCGTTCTTCCAAATTAAGGTAAAGCCCAGCTGATACTCATGACGGGCATGTTTTCTAGTCTGTTCCCCAAAGCACTTCAGAAGGTTCTCAGGCACGCTCTTGACTGATGAATGCGTGTGGACCGTGGACAGGACCCTGTAGCGCTCACAGAGCAGCCTGTGCAACACGAGCAGGGAGAGGGGAGGCGAGGCCGGGTTCGCATTGATCACAATGTCTTTCAGCGCCCCATAATCCTGGGAAAAGACCAGAACCACACAGCCAGTGTGAGCAATCTGGAGTGCAGTTTTAGCAGGTGCCACCCTAGGAACTTAACCAGGGTCATTTAACTGAATCCTTGGCCGCTGTGAGGAAGGCGTCATTGAAACCCTTAACAGCTGGGAAAATTTGAGTCATACGGAGGCAAATAACTTATCCAAGTTTACCGAACTCCATAAACAGGGAGCTGGGGTGTGGGTTGACTCGATCTCCCAACCCCTCTACTGCTGGATCCCCACAAAGAAAAAGTGGACTTTACTATCAGATTCATGTAGCTGCGTGTCCGAGATGACACTTCTGTTGGTCCTTTTTTCCTGAGAAGAAACTATGTTAAAAATGTACACATATAATTCTTCCAGCCACCAAATCTAACGCTCACCACCTGGCATCTATATCCGTTTGTGCTCATCAAGGTGTTTTAATGAGGAGCCCCTTGAAACAGGGTCTTGACTAGGGTCACTGGTGATGAGGGAAAGGACAGTGTGCAACCCCAAGTGCTGACAAAGTGCCAAGACTTGTGGCCACCTTAGAGGAGGCCTTTATTTCTATTTTTTCACTCTTAATAATGAGCGTCATGCCAGGCGTGGTGGCACATACCTGTAATCTTACCCAGCACTCATGAGGCTGAGGCAGAAGGACTGCTGCAGGTTTGAAGCCAGCCTGAATTACAAAGTGAGACCCTGTCTCAAAACAACAACAGCAATGACAAACACAAATCACTCGTAGTCAATCATAGCAGTGCTTGGAACTTTTCTAAACAGCCTGCCACTTTTACTCAACACCCGTCATGCCGGGCTAGGCTGAATGCTTTGCAGTTCCCTGAACAGATCACCTTACTTGACACTTTGCCTCTAAGGTATCAGAATTCAAATTGAGCACTGTGTGCTCTGAGAAGCCTTATCCAGCACAATGAGAAATCAGTGTGCACGTTCCCAGACTCACCTTGAGGCTCTGGCTCCCTGGGGGCTTGGTCAGGTTTTGGCTGAGTACACAAACATGACAGGATGAATGCACGGGCAGGGGAAGGGACACACCAAGGCAAGGTACTGCAGCTGCCAAAAACAGAACCCTTGGGCGACACCCCGCAAACTCGCTTCCACTTTTTAGGTCTTTGATTTGTACCATTCCATGACCAATTCTAGAGCATAGTATTAGTAGGGAATCTTGGGACAAACCCTTTGTACCCTTTGATACCACTTTATAACATACTTTACAATGTAAGACATCCTCGGTGTATGGCATTGTCCCCTAACCTAGCTGAAGCCTGTAAATAATCATGAAGCCTGGCTGACACAACATACTGTTAATAAAGCAAACTGAATTTAAGCAAAAGACATGCAAAGTGGGGCTGGGAACACAGCTCAGTGACACTGCACCTGCCTGGTGAGCACAAGGTCCTGAGTTCCATTCCCGACACACAAAAAAAACCAACAGAATTTAGACATCTGAAGTATGAATGGCTTTTAGCAGTGTAGTTCCAAAGGACTAATGGGATGTTCACACCCAGGGAGCCAAGGCTATTAACAGATGGGCTTCTCTCAAACACAGTCAAGGTCGCTTCTGCTGCACCACACCACCTGGGACCTGCTCCTCTGAGGTTCAGAGGCTGCTGGACAGACCTGAGATGGCAAGTGGCTCTGACCCTTCACTCCCTTGTTTGTCCCCCACTCCACCCTGTTCTCCACCCCAAGAGGTTGAGAGGCAGCTTTCCAGCTTGCTTCGGCTTCACTCATGCCGCGCAAGGCTGTGGTGTGCCGAGGCACAATCATTTAGGGGCAAAGAGTGAGCAAGCGCTCCACCCGAGGACCACAAAGCCAAGGCAAAATCATGCTGACACCATTTTCTGGCACTGGTAACTACCTAGCACACAGACGTCTCTCAGCTTTTGAAACAAACCTACCTTTCCCAGCACCGAATTCAGGTCCAACGCATTGGTCGTCAGAGCAGTGGGCTCATCTGCTGGGATGACGTGGGTTATATCCACGTCTGCATCAGGGGTGTGAATCATCTTGGACAGACCGTCCACGGCAGCTTTCAGCTCATATAAACGTTTTAAAATATCATCTTGGCGGGATTCAAGAGCTTGAAGAGAGGGGTCTAGTGCTTCCTAAAGAAACCAACAACCGAGCAGTCATTTCCTCTCACAACACAAGTCTGTCTAAATTTGATGTTTTCTTACCTTGTCCCAAGCACTAACAAAACTCCCTCCCTTTAAAAGACATTACATGTTGGGTGTGGTGACAGGTGCCTGTACTCCTAGCACTCTGGGAGGCTGAGGCAGGGAGACTGAAAGTTTGAGCCCAACCTGGGCAACTTAAGTGATTCAGTCAGACCCTGTTAAAAAATAAAAAAGGTTTAGGGATGTAGTTCAGTGCAAAGGCCTTCAGTTTAATCCCCAGTACTGTAAATACATACATTACATCAAAGTGGCAGAGTTATCTCATTTTTAATAGGTTCTGCAAACAGATCCACAGATGTTCTAGAACAAATAAAAAATGTTCTAGAATAAATAAAAATCTGAAAGCCACTTAGACAGGGTATGATTCCTTTTTCAGGTAATTTAGTTTAAGAACAGAGAACAGTAGAAAATAAACACAAATCAGTCTTTAGTCTTTACTTAGTTTAAGAGACAGTTTCACTATGTTGTCTAGGCTGACCCCAAACTCCTGGGCTCAAGGGGTCCTCTGCCTCAACCTCCCGAGTATTCTTTTTTCTTTGTAGTACTGGGGACTGAACCCCAGGCGCACCGAGCTACATCCCTAGCCCTTTTTATTATTTTATTTTGAGACAAGGTCTTGCTAAGTTGCCAAGACTGGCCTCAGACTCCTGAGTAGCTGGGATTATAGGCATCTGCCAGCAGGCCAGGCCAAGGTTCTTTATGTTTAATAATAAACTAATTCAAAATATTTTGTTTAAATAAGAAGAGAATGAGGGTGGGGGGAGAACCAATTAGAATGGAACTTAATTTATACAAATAGAAGGGAAAAGGTAGCTCATACAAATTTGAAAGAGGTCTCTTTCAGCACGGAAGCTGATCGCTGGCACAGGAACTGATTTCCTAAATCATTTTGAGGCAGCACTGGCACCCTCTTGTCTTAAGTCATTTAGAACATGTGTGCTGCAGCGGGGAACGCAGAGCCCTCTGTCCACACACGAACCAAGTCATCCCAGCATGGCCCCAGCAGCAGAGCACTGAGCAGCAGTGCACACGGGAGCCACGTGCATGCCCGGAAAGGAGCAGTGGAGCCCGGCTATGAGGTCAGCAAGTCACAACTCATTGGCTGCCGCTCATCCAAGCTTTCACAAGGCTGGTCAGTACTCAGGCTGAATTGCAGTGTTGGGACTTTGTGGTAAATACATGGGTTTTGGGTTCCAGTTTGGACACTTAGTCTCTAAAAGGTTCACAATCACTGATCTAGAACCTCTTCACTACTGAAATGTGTGAACTTCGTGAAGCAGTAACTCTTATGTCCCTTGGACAGTGAATCTTGTGTCTTTCTTGTCTAGTGCTCACTGATACACAGTAAGTAACTAATAATATTTGCCTATGAATAAGTCTTAAGTTACAGACTTACTTTAAAAAATCAATACCTAATCTCCCAATAAAGTCAAACTGCACAACCTACATCCGATTCATGAGCTTTCAAAAGAGGTAATTCCCTCTGTGTTGAGAGAATACATTAAGCATGAAGGAAATGCCCACAATTAGAAGAGTTGGGACTATGGCAGTGCTCTTGAATTAATTATTTTAAAAAAGTACAATGAGTGTAGAGGACTACAATATTTGTTCACGTAGGGTGCAGGGAAGTGCAGTGGTTTTAAGACATTTGCTCCTCCACTAGTCACCCACTGCACCTCCCTCTAACAAATCCAACTGACACCAGTGTTAGGAATTTCACCTCCCAAATATTTTTAGAATCCACTGGTTTTTAAGTGTGTCCCCACTATCAGTGCCCAAGGATAGGCCCGATCTTTTACCTGGCCTATTTTCCTACTCGTCACTCGTGCCCAGGCTGGCCCACCTCTGTACTCCATCCCCCTTAAGATGCCCGCCAGAGAGATTTTCAAAAACTTGTATCTTGTTACAACCTCCTTCGGGCTAACTTCTTAGGCTTTTAACATACAACTTCAGCTCTTAACATGGCTTAATAAATATCTGTATGATTCTGACCCCGGCTCCTTCACCTTATAATTCTCTTCCCTTGTTCTATGCTCTAACCACACTGTACTGTGCGTTTCTAAAACACCATGTTCTGGCCAACCACAGGACCTTTAGACATGCTGTGCTGTCTTCTCTGGTTTGGTTAACTCCTATTTATGCTCAACTTGATCACCAATTTCTCACTTCTTCTAGTCTGCTGCTCTGAAGATGAGACAGCAAAGGTAAGTAAGCCCACTGACTTCTGGATAGAACAAAGAATGAAAGATGCCAATTAAGTAATTAGGTGTTGACTAGAAATGTTTGAACACAAGATATGTGAAACACAGGGCTAGTACCTGTGTAATAATAGTCTCATGTTACTTGGTGATCAGCTTGTGTGGTATGTCCAATCTCATTTCCCCAGCCTATACTTGTATATTGTTCCTGAACAATCTTGTTCATTTCTACAAACTGGCAGGAGGATGCCTACTCCACCAGGACCAAAGCAGCAGCTGGCAGATTCAAAACACAGTCAGTACATGCTCAAAATGCCTGGGGTGAGAACTGCACATGTAATGTGCTCTATGATTTCTCAAATGGCCTGACCTACCCCCCTTTGATGTAAGTAATACCAAAATGCTTGAGGTATCTGCTTTATCTCATCAGTACCTTCCTATGATGTTGGCCTGTAGCTGTTCTTGCTAGGACTAGACTGTGACTTGATTTCTAATTGTTTATCTATTTTGTCATGTGCCAGATAATTGCTAGAGCAGCAGGACTGTGTGTCTTGTGAGTCCCAAGTTCAATCAAAGCCCAAAGGAAGTCAGGTAGCAGACTTAAAACTTGGTCATGAATAACAGGTGACATCCCCCACTCTCGGTTTTCTTTTTGGTTCCTTGGACTGTGCAATTGAAGGGGCACTGGGCCAAGGCTCTGTGGCAGGCTCTAGTTGAAGGACCATTCAACCATATCTGCTATTTTTGTCTTTAGCTCTTTGATGAAACAACTGTTAATGTCACTGGGTTTCAAATTAACTTAACCACCTCCCTTCCAATCTAGGCAGAAAGCTATGAAGACAAATGCTAATAGCAGGAAAACTGACCACAAAGTACATCCGTTCATTTCCTGTCCCAACATTTCTCCACTGGAAACTTCGGATGTGTATTTGCAATAAAAAAGGGCAAAAGAGCTGAGTGAAAGACTAGAAGGTTCTTAAAAAGTTGAAATCAAAATGGCCTGGAAACACGAAAAGGTGCTCAACCTAGAATATGCGGAAATCTAAACTAAAACTACACTAGGATGACTACAGTACGCCCACCAGCTTTGCAAAAAGTGCAAACGTCAGGAGGAATTCTCCGAGGCTGTTGAGAGCATAAACCAGTATAACCACTTTAGGAAGTAATTTATCCAGTTAAAATGGAAGACAGACTCCACTGGGCAGGCAGTCCTGTTCCTTAGAATATACCTATGCCAGGGGCTGGGGATATAGCTCAGTGGAATAAGCGCTTGCCTAGCAAGCGCAGGGTCCTGAGCTCGATCCCCAGTACCGCAAAAAAAAAAAAAAGAATATACCTATGCCGGCTGGTGAGAATATTCACTGCAGAATTACTGATAACACCATAAAATGGAAAACCACCCAGCTCCCAAGAGCGGCTAGAGAGATAAGTAATAATGGAAGAGTCATACCATGGAATAGCATACTGCACAGAAAAGGATGACTTCCTTGTTGCAACAAAATGTCATTAAGTCTACCCAAAAATGCCAGCTATACTAAGAAGGCTTCCACTTACATCCAGACAACTGAAGATGCATAATTAGTGAGCAAAATAATAATAGAAAACCAAGTAAGAGTCTCTGGGGGCAAAGTCGTAAAAATGGGACACTGAGTTACCACGTCCTCTTCGGTGGTGGTAACTCTGAGGTTTGCTCTGTAATTCCTCAAAGTCAGTGTTTATGAATTAGTTGCTTTCCTGTGTGGGAAAACTGTGTAATAAAAAAAGTTTAAGTAGCTATGTGCCAGAAAATAAAGATGGACAAATTTTTTTTAAAGAAAGTTAGGGTGTCTCGCCGGTTGGTAAGCTCACAAGGGCCACAGTAGGGCTGGAGGCCAGGCTGGACTGGGCACCCACATATGGTTCCAGCCAGATCAGATCCGCTGGCCAGGGGCAGGGACACCAGGACCCACAGCTACGGCGGCCCCGGCACACCGAAGCCGTGCGAGGTGATAAGGCAGGGCCCGGCTCAACCACGGCGCGTGCGCACTGGGGAAGAGGCCCGCACTCCTACCTGCACGTGGCCCACGTCGGGCTCGGGGCTGCTGGTCCTGCAGTGCACGTTGGGGAGCCTGTACATGCACGTAGGAAGCTCTACACGCAGCGGCGCGCCGCCCCGGTGATAGGGCTTTACCTGGTACATCGGCATCGCTGGAGCCAAAGGAAGGAAGGTGGCGACGGTGGAACACGCTTAGAAACTGCCCAGAAACCACCTACAACCACCACCAACCGCGGCCACTTTTCCTTCCGACACTAGTTACTGGCGTTTGAGATTACGCAGTTTTTTGCACTATAATTGGCTCAGGTTTCCTGACGTCATTAAATCGGCCTGTAATTTAACCAATCAGCGAGAAGAAAATGTGAGAAGCCTTTTTTTTTGGCCACCCCTCCCGGAAGGGACGGGACTCACTGGCAAAGCAGCCAATGAGTGGGCGGAAGGTACCCACCCTTTTTGTGGGCGTGGCGGCGGGAATGCTCGCCTCACCGGATGCGGGAGGCGTTCTTCGTCCATGGAGCTTGCTGAGAGAGCGAGGTGAGTGGTGTCCTCTCGAGTCGCCCTCTCCCAGGCCCGCGGCGTTCCAGGCTCCAGGAAAGGTCGAGAAATGGCTGAGGCGCGCGGCGAGCCCAGAAGCGCGTTCTCGGCCTGTCTTGGCGTCCTCAGGCTCCGGGCGAGTAGTCGGCACCTTGGGGTGCTAGGTTCGGCTTGCATCCGGGCCGCCTCCGACGCCGACAGAAGGCGATGATCCCGAAGCCGGAGCAGGACATCCCCGCAGAGTGCAGTCACTCCGTCTTTACCTGGAGTCTGTCTCTCTTTAATAGAAGTTACTAGGGGGACAGGGGAGCTTAAGGTGCACGCTAATTTACATAGTTGCGCAGGTTTTAAAAATGTAGGGACCCGCGTCCCGAGCCGAGTGCTGGGGATAGCACAGGACCTGCCAGAGAACTCGAAGTAGCCAGGCGTAGTGGCCGCCTGTAATCCTAGCGCAGAGGCCGGAAGATGGCAAGTTCCGGCCCAGCCTGGACGACTTTGTAAGACTGTCGAAAAAAAGAAAGAAAGAAAGAAAGAAAAAGCCTGAGGCTGGAGCTCCCTGTGAAGGCCCTGGCTTCAATCCCCAGTACCAGGAGGAAAAAAAAAAATTGCATTGCTTCTGTATCTGTTTGAGTATTTCACTGCTGGCAGACAAGCAGTACCGAATTCTGTTTAGCGAATCTCCGACCAACATAGGTGTGTTCAACAGTCAAGAAATCAGCTGTCAATATTAAATGTGTCCCCGTGCCCAGCTCAAAATAAATATAAAATATGGACCTGTAGCCTGAAGTGTATTGCTAGATACGTTAGTTTTCAGAGATAGTTCCCCTTTTATGTGAGATCATCCACAGTTTCATGTTATAGACAAACTTAGGTGAGATTGTTTGCAAGTAAAATGAACACTGAAGAGGTTTGTTTAATGATAGTGTGGGGCATATTGAAGGGCGCCCTGAATGTTGGATGCTGTGCGAAATACGCAGAGATTTCCAGGAAGGCTCCCGTGTTCTGTGATACTGGGGTTATGGGGTGATTTACTAAAAAATGTTCCATTAATGAAAATGTAAATACATCCTGGAGATGAGCAGGAGTTAGGCGTGCAGAGGAGGAAGGGGGAGCAGCGGAGACAGTTACGTAGATACAAAGCCGTGTCTATGAGCTTGTCCTATTCAGAAAGCAGTTGTTCACTGTGATTAAAGTGGAAGACTGGGGATAGGGCAAGAGAGAATTGGGGTTCAGTCATAACTAGATTTTTTCAGACTGAGAATTTGCACTTAGCAAGCCCCCAGCCCTTTATTTTCAGACAAAGTCTGGCTGAGTTAGCTGCCCAGAGTACTTCAGTTACTGGCGGGTGCCACTACTTGAGGCTTTATGACTAGATTTTAACCTTGATACAACAGGCAGTGGGGGCACTAGTAACTTTTTAAGCCTAGAAATTATGTGACCAGATTTGTTTCTTAAATGAAAAAGACAAAATAGTTACAAGTAGACAAAAATAGCTGTAAAACTGAAAGCCAATACAGGAAAAACTTAAAGTCTGCATTGGCACCTTGGATTTGGATTGGTGTTGCAAAGTCCACTGTGGGGATTATTATTTTCTTTTTGGCACTTTCTTACAGGGTTTGACATAAACATTGTTGCTCTTGTTTTTTTAAATTGTGTGGGAAATGTTGCTTTCACTTTTCAAGAAAAATTCCATTGTTGTAAAAGATTATGTAGCTTGATGGATATAGTATGTTTCTCCCAAGTAGATACATGAATGATTACCTTTTAGATATTGAATGTGAAGCCACTATTCAAAAGTATTTTTGAGGGCTGGGGATATAGCTCAGTGGAATAAGCGCCTGCCTAGCAAGCACAGGGTCCTGAGTTCGATCCCCAGTACCGCCAAAAAAAAAAACTTAAAAAAAAAATAAAAACAAAAGTATTTTTGACAGATATTTAAGGATTGTAAAACGATACTTACATTTATGAGCACAATAAATGGGTATGCATATAGTCAATAAAGGGATTAAACCCACTAGTAACGATGATTCTTTTCCCACTGTTAAATTAGGATGAAAATACATTATTTGCTTTGTTTGAATGCTTGCTTGGTTACTTGTAACTGATTTCTTTAGTACAGAACCTGCCAAGGCCATCAAAGCTATCGATGGGAAGTCAGTCCATCAGATTTGTTCTGGGCAAGTGGTACTTAGTCTCAGCACTGCTGTGAAGGAGTTGGTAGAAAATAGTGTGGATGCTGGTGCCACTAATATTGGTAAGTGTAGGAAAATTTTAAGACACAAGTTTTTTATTTAAGAAACATTTGTTATAATAATACAGTCTAGTGTTGGTATGCCAATAAATTATTATTTTAATGTTAGCGATTATGATGTCCCTAGTACTTGACTAGGTGGCAAAAAAACTAATAGCAGTTAACTTTTTTTTTTCCTGCGGTACTGGGGATCAAACTCAGGACCTTGCACTTGCCAGGCAGGTGCCTATTCCACTGAGCTATATCCTCAGCCCGACTTTCATTCTGTTTTTACTGTGAACCAGGCAGGTACTGTGCTAAGAATTACACATGGGTGGGGTGGTGCATGCCTATAATCCCAGCACTCTGGAGGCTGAGAGGCAAGAGGATTACTGGGAGTTCAGGGCCAGCCTGGGCTACATAGTGAGTTCAGGACCAGCCTAGACTGTATAGTGAGACCCCGTCTCAAAAAAAGCATGAAAGAATTGCATGTAGAATAGTTCATGTAATATGCAGAATAACTATGAGTTAGAGGTTATCACCCTTATGCTGATCAGGAAGTTAAGGCATAAGGAATTTACTTTGAGGTTATAAAGCTAGAAAAATAGCATGTAGGAAGTCTGATTCCATAACCTGTTCTTTTTTTTTTTTTTTGTGCTGGGAATCGAACTCAGGACCATGCGCTTGCCAGGCAGGTCTCGTGCTACTGAGCTATCTCCCCAGCCCCAGAGCCTGTTCTCTTTAATGACTATATTAAAATTATTCCTTTGGAAGAAAAATTTTAAAATGCTATTTAATTTGGGTTAGTAAATAGACCCAATGACTTAAAATATATAAAATGGTAGCAGTATATTTAAGTAAAAGTATAGTCATTACTCCTGTTGTATGTGTTATTATAAAAGGTTTTTTTTTTAACCATAGATCCGTCTTTGAGAAGTAAATATTGTAAATTTTTTTAGATCTAAGGCTTAAAGACTATGGGGTGGAGCTCATTGAAGTTTCAGACAATGGATGTGGGGTAGAAGAAGAAAACTTTGAAGGCTTAGGTAAGTTGAATTTTTCTAATCCTGTTAAACATAACTTGGCCGAATACCTCAGAAGTTTGAGTAACACTGTGTTAGGTAATCCAAAAGCAGCTGTTTAAAGCCAGCTACTTGGGCAGGTATTGTGTATATTAATTACTGTGTCACGTGAGTCATCTTGGGCCTTACTTTACACTCTCTTTCAGCTTTGAAACATCACACTTCTAAGATTCAAGAGTTTGCTGACCTCACTCAGGTTGAAACTTTTGGCTTTCGGGGGGAAGCTCTGAGCTCACTCTGTGCACTGAGGTGATACAACATTTTTATCCGTTAACTTGACTCCTTGTATTCTGTCCAGGCAGCAAGCCTGTTGATTGGTGCCCCCCCACACCTGGGGTGGGACTTTCCTCTTCAGTGAATCCCTTCCGCTTCACCCAGAACTATGCTAACCCAGTTAGGGTACCTGTCCATATATCACACACTCTTAATCTGTATTCACAGGCCCTAGGTCGGCCACCTGCGGAGGCCCCACCAATGAGCACATTAGGCTTTGGGGTGGGGAACTCTAGATACAAGTTATAAACACTTCGTGGTTTGTAATGTTTTTTTCTGTACTACTGGGGATTGAACCTAGGGCCTCAAGCAAGCCAGGCAAGTGCTCTACCATTGAGCTACACAACCCAGCCATGATTATTTGTGAATAAGTTTTGAGATCCTTTGTTGTCTTGCAATATAACCTTAAAAATTAAAGTTTTTATCAAAGCAAAGCATTTATAGAAATTTCTATCTCACTAGTTTTCAGGTGGCAAACCTTAGATTTCAGGATAAGTCCTTACCCATTTAAACTCACCTGATTATATCGAGGATGGATACCATTTAAAGAGTTTTGAGAGAAAGAAAAATGAGGAAAAGAATGTTTTGTGTCCACACCTGTCTAACCAGCCAGGCCATGCCTATGTTCTCTTACAGTGATGTAACCATTTCTACGTGCCACTCCTCTGCAAAGGTTGGAACTCGACTTATATTTGATCACAATGGGAAAATTGTCCAGAAAACCCCCTGTCCACGACCCAAAGGGACAACAGTCAGTGTACAGCAGTTATTCTACACGTTACCTGTGCGTCACAAGGAATTTCAAAGGAATATTAAAAAGGTGGGCTAAATTTACACTCTGTCTTCACAAGCATCCATAGGGTTGTAGACATGAGTAAAAGTTTCTTAAAGATGTTACTCTCCAGTTGATTCTATTCCTTTGGTTTTATTTTTAAAGAAGTGCTTTGTTCTTCCCATCAAGACTGACTTACAAGGGCTGGGGATATAGCTCAGTGGAATAAGCGCTTGCCTAGCAAGCACAGGGTCCTGAGTTTGATCCCTAGTACCGCCAAAAAAAAAAAAAAA
>PVLD010001237.1:0-140694 GCA_004027595.1 Dinomys branickii | reverse complement strand
ACATCTCCAGTTCTTTTTTTTTTTTTTTTTTTAATTTTTATTTTGAGACAGGATCTTGGTAACCTACCCAGGCTGGACTTAGACATGGGATCCTCCTCCCTGAGCTTCTTGAATAGCTGGGATTGTAGACATGTACCATTGCACCTAGCTTGTACATGTACTTTTTTATAATCCAAAAAATTGCTTAAGCGTATGCAGCTAAAATCTTTTTTTTTAACTTGTAAAGGAATTTGTTCTAATTTTAACTTGATTATATTTTACAAAAACAGAGAAAATGTTTTTGCATCTTATGACAAAAAATTAGAGCCCGAGAAAAATAACTTGCCAGCAGTGGCCATTATTAACAGTTTGTCTTTTCACTTTTAATGGCTGTAAAATTTTCAAGATAAAGCCAGGCATGGTGGCGAATGCCTGTAATCCCAGCACTCAGTAGGAAGCAAAAGCAGAAGGATTGTTGCAAGTTCCAGGCCAGCCTGGGTTACAAAGTGAGCTCAAGGCCAGCCTAAACTACATAGTGAGACACTATGTAGTTCAAAAAAAAATTTAAGATAAATACATTAATTAATATAATGAAGGCAGGAAGTATAGAATGTACAGTGTAGAAGTGATATAAAATTGCATGTGTCAGAGAGTTGGAACTATGTCTCCCTACTCTTTGAGTTTGCTTTATATCCTTTGGACTATAAATAGGCCTGTGTATATGTAGTCTTTATCTATGTAGGTGTTTCTGAAATCATTAGGGTCATATTATATACTCTGTGTGTAGCTGACTTTTCATTTAGATATTGTAATTATCTCTTTGGTCAGTGTGCATTGTCTTACTCTGTCATTCCTCCATGATACAGATATAATATCATAATTTAGTTAGCTCTTTGCTGATGGTTGCTTAGCTTGTTTCTGATTTTTCACAGTTGCATATTATTTCAGTGAACATTTTTGTAACATACCTTTGTATGTTTGTCTTTCTACAAGGATAAATGTCTTTTAAAATAAAGAAAAAATTTCTAGGGCACAGATTACAAGATCAGAGTGAGTGTCCTTTTGCATGCTCACATCAGGGGCAGGTGAGAGGACAGCGTCTAGGAGCCAAGGCCTGAGCCCCCTCTCACAGCACGCGGAGGGGACTGCTTCGTGGTTTACCCAGTCATTTTGTCCCCTTATTTTCAAAATATGAGAATCTTTAATTTTATCTTGTAACTTGGACCATGTAATTTCTGAAAGATTAATGTTGAGCCTTGTGTTTGTTTTTTTAAACAGGAGTATGCCAAAATGGTGCAGGTCTTACATGCATACTGTATCATTTCAGCAGGCGTCCGTGTAAGTTGTACCAATCAGCTCGGACAAGGGAAGCGGCAGCCTGTGGTGTGCACAAGTGGCAGCACCAGCCTGAAGGACAATATTGGCTCTGTGTTTGGGCAGAAGCAGGTAGTGGTGGCCCCCTACTGCAAATGCTTTATTGTTCTGAGTATGACAGGTTTCATTGTCCTTTCTAGTAGAGTAAAAATAAGTAAAAGGACTGGTTTTTTTAAAGCACCTGTTAATATTTTGGGGCTTTGTCCTTAAGTTTCTCACTAAACAAAACAAACTATCATGGGTATTGTGTTGATTATGAACAAGAAGAGCTCGTGTGTTTGTTTCATCTTTTATGGTACTGCAAGACAATTGTCAAGATTCTTTGATGAATTGCTTTTGTACTTTTAAAGCGGGTAGCTTGACAGGGAAGAAAACACATCTTCCCTGAAAATTGCTATGTTCTGTGTTTAGTAGGAAATAACCATGGCTTTTGGTTTCTTTCAGTTGCAAAGCCTTATTCCTTTCGTTCAGCTGCCCCCTAGTGACTCTGTCTGTGAAGAGTATGGCCTGAGCTGTTCTGATGTGCTACATAACCTGTTTCAGTAAGTAGGTTGCTGCCAAGAGAAGACGTCGAGAGGCTATTGCCTTTTTTTAAAAAGTAGTAATTTTAACACTTATATTTTTATATCATATGTAAAACTGGGCATTTGCACTGCTCAGAAAGAGTTGACTTATATGAAAGACTGAATTACTTAATTCAAACAATATTCTGGCTAACTAGTGCACTTCAGAGGGGTTTCTGCTGAATTAGTCTTTGTTAAGGCTGTTCAGTTAGAGTAATGTTTATTTGCAGTGTTTCACTTGAGGACTTGGTGAAGGTAGTCCGGTGTCCTTGTTTTTAGACACTGTACAGAAAGATAGTCTTCCTGAACAGGACTGGTCCTGGTCCTGTGACTTGTCCTTTATTCTTTTTTTTTTTTTTTTTTGGTCTTTTTGGGGCAAGGTCTCACTATGCAGTTCTGGGTGCCCCTGAGCTCACTTTGTAGCCCAGGCTGGTCTTGAACTTGGCAGTGATCCTCCTGCCTCAGCCTCGGAAATGCTGAGATTACAGGCATATGTCACCATGCATGGCCCTTACTTTTTCTTTATCTACTTGTGGCTTATGTGTAAAATTGCAAAGAAGGAAATTAATTTCTTTATGTTAAAGTTATGAAAATGCAAACATCTCTGGGGTGGATTTCATGTACTGAACAAGCATGTCACCAAGACCTTCATAGATGTAAGTTTGCTGATTGAAGACAGAATTTGGGCCAAGAGCCTGTGTACAAGTGGTTAGACTCCATTGGCAAGTCAGAGGTCTCATAAGTGTGTCAGATGTGAGAACCAGTCCTGATGTGGAGACAAGGGTTTAATAGGGAAAGTGGAAGGAGGGCTCAGCCAGGTCCATTGTGAGCCCACCGCATTGCCACTGAGGGAGTTTCGACTACATAAGCTTTGGGGCGTTTGGAGTGTCTGGGCTCTCGGTGTAACTGATCTGGATAGAGCCAGATGCATGCGAATAGAAGCAGGAATTGTCACCAGTGCATCAGCAGGTGTTTTTGGTTGATTCTAAGACTATGCCTGCCCTACGCTCAGTGTTCTAATCCTGTGTACTCTGGAACAGAATCTCAGGCTTTGTCTCACCTGGCACGCACGGCATTGGGAGAAGCGCGACAGACAGACAGTTTTTCTTCATTAATCGGCGTCCTTGTGACCCAGTAAAGGTATTTACATGTTTTATATTTATGTTAATGTCTTCAAGCTTTATTTCTGAATTATTTCATGACTTTTTTATACAGGCAATTTATACAGATCATGGGACTGACTCAGAAATATGGCTTTAAAGTCATTTTAGGCATTTAAGAAAGTACTATATGGTTCTTTAAAATTGTGTGTATCCTTGTACATGTATGTGTGTGTATATACACAAATGCATCAAGTAAGTATGTATTACCAGTGTATTCCTTATTGTAGAAACTATTGCTGATGAAAGGAAAGGTTTCAGAACATTTGCTCTCATGTAGACTTCTCAGTATGGATTGACCACATGCATGTATTTCTGTATTTTCTTTTCCTTTTTTTCCATTTTCAAGAAAAATAAGAGCCTGGATTACCCCTGCCTCAGACTAAAAAGGATTCATCTTAATATAATTACATACATGGGTTTTAAGTGGTTCAATTTTGCCTTTTACAGCTTTAGCAACACTGTGTCTCTGTTTTTCTGTGTTACCTTTATCAGAGGAAGGAAGGGTAGGAAGGAGTAGGGTGTACAGGAGGATACTAGGGGGATGGATATGATAAAAATATGTCATATACATATGTGAAAATGTCAGAATCAAACTCAGTATTTTGTAAAATTAATAGGTGCTAATAAAAATACATTTTAAAAAATGTACTTACAGCTATCAAATGTGATTTGGCCTCTAAAAGTTTACAACCTGTATTGTAATTAATGTGATTTTATGGTTTGCCTCTAATGCCATTTAATCTCATTATGTTATGAAATATGTTTCTAAGTACATTTAAACATGCTTTCTGAACATTTAAACTGTACTTGCATTTTAATAAAATGTCATGAGCATCTTTCGATTGGAAAAAGATTCAGTTTTAGGAATCTGTTTAAAAAGTGTCACTTTGAGGGACATGAGAAAACTGAGTAATGGATATGTATTTGATTATGGGATAGTTGTGTGGGCGTGTATGTGTGTAGTTATCAAATTTTACATTACAAATATGTGCAGTTTACCTTGAGACCATGTTAAGTAAAATATATCAGACACACAAGTGTATCTCTTCTCTTATGTGCAAAGCTCATAGAATAAACAGCAAGGGAAAAGACAAAAAACAGCATAAAGCTAGGTCTTTTGTAAATGGGTCTTTTGTAAGTAGGTCCAGAAGGGAGTCTAGAGATGAAGAGAAGAGGAGTAAAAAGAATTGAGATGTGTGATGTACCTGTGTCTCTCCCTAAAGGAATGTAATCATTATGTATTACAAACATGTACTAATAAAATACTAAGTATGTGTACCTTATCGCATGTAAATCATGCCTTACGAAAGCTATATAAGTTTAACAAAATTTGATCCATTTGGTGATAGTTTAGAACAGTGTGTTAGAACAGTGAGAGAAAGGAGTATTTATTCTTTGCTCATCGTTGTGTCTTGGACAGGTCTCCAGACTTGTGAATGAGGTCTACCACATGTATAATCGACATCAGTATCCTTTTGTTGTTCTTAACATTTCTGTTGATTCAGGTACGTTCCACTGAGAATAATTAAGTTTATACTGTATAGGTGTCTGTCTTCTGATTGCTGAAATTCTGATTTATCATCATCCACTTTCTCTGGACTTTAGCTTACCTTAAAATACAGCACACCCAGCCTTTGAGGTGTGGAAATAATTTGGTGTCTTGCTTTTTATCCTTAAATGTGAATATTTACTTTTCCATGTCATTAAGAAACATGGCTTTAATACTTATATTCCAGTGGGCCAGTGCATGATTTTTAAGCTTGATTTTTACACTTTGATTTTTAAAATCTTTTTTATGGTGCTAGGGATCAAACCGAAGGCCTGGTACACGGTAGGCAAGTGCTGTACCACCATCCCCAGCCCACTAATTCTTTTGGTTTTTGATACTTGTTTTGGGGTTTTGGAAATTATAAATACTGTCTTTAGAATCAAATCATTGTCTATATCTTTAAGGTAAATTCCTTACGGTGGAATTATCGGGTCAGTGAATTTGATAATTTTAAGGCTGTAGTACATTCTTGATATATTATACCAATTCATGCATTTACCAAAAGTATGCTAGCTATCATGTTTTTAAACTACAACTTTATTTATTTTTTTTTTGAGGCAATGTCTTGCTCTGTAATTTAGGCTGGCTTTGTTTTTTTTTTGTTTTTGTTTTTGTTTTTATTTTTAAAAAATAAAAGCACAAAAACATGAACAAACAGACAGAAATTAGCATAAAAAATAGTACAATCAAAACTGATTTACAGACAAGGTGACATGGACTCAACAGTGGTTGTTGCTTTGCCTATTGATACCTTCGAAGTGTATATACATGAACACAGATATAGACATGCAAAATTGGTCAGACAATTAATCATCTCAACAACAGAAAAACACAAAAAACAAAAAACCAAAGACAAAAAAAAAAACCAAAAAAACCCAACAATAGTTGCTGCTTTGCATATTATAAGATTGATCGAATAACCCGTCATCAATTATTCCTTAGCATTAAGTGATATAATACAATAGTGGAACCATGTTAGCCCTCCTGCATTAGGCCAGCTTTGAACTCATGGGAATCTTCCTGCCTCAGCGTCCCAAGTGCTAGGTTTATAGGCGTGTGCAACCACATTCAGCACAGCGTACCCATTCAAATCCTTACATATGTTGTTTAAAAAGTAGTTCATATTTTCCTTGTTTATTTGAAAAAGCTAATTTTATTTAAAAATTTTATTCATTCATTCAATATGGTGCTGAAGAAGAACCTAGAAGAACCTGCACCGAGCTGTACCCTTACTCTTTTTTATTTTTGCTAAAATGCCTAGGCTGGGCTTGAACCTGCAATCCTTCTGCCTTACCCTTCCAGAGTGCTGACGTTACAGACATGGGCTGCCACATCTGCTGCTAATTTTATACTCTCTGAATATTAATCTGAATGCTAATGTTTTTAATAGTGTTTTTAGTAAGAATAAGTGAGTGAAGTAGTAGATGGGTAAATTGCTATTGTGAAAGGTGAATTTAAACATAATGTGTGTTCTTTTTCTTCTTAGAATGTGTTGATATCAATGTTACTCCAGATAAAAGGCAAATTTTACTGCAAGAAGAGAAGCTTTTGTTGGCTGTTTTGAAGACCTCTTTGATAGGAATGTTTGATCGTGATGTAAACAAACTTAGTGTCAATCAGCAGCCACTGCTGGATATTAAAGGTAAGAAAAATGCAGTGATGTAATAGCTTCTAAAACTTTTAGCTATTGTGATTCCCTTTCTCCCCACAAGGTAATTTTTGTTTTATTTTGTTTATCTCTTTGAGAAAGGGTCTCATTATGCAGTTCAGGGTGGCTGTGAGCTCACTTTGTAGCCTAGCCTGGCCTGGAGCTCGCAGGGATCCTCCTGCCTCAGCCTCCCGAGTGCTAGGATTACAGGCATGCCCCATCACACCTGGCTGGTAATTTTTGTTTTGACATGAAACAAAATTTCTTTTAGGAAAAATACGTCACACTAGAAAGCACATAGCTGCAGATTGAAGGTAATGTTTAGAAAGAGATATAAATAACCACATTTTACATACACAGTGCCATTGAATGATGTGTTTCTTAGGCTGTAATGGCCACTCGGTTTTCTGATTGTAAACAGATGACATAATATAAGATAGATGACGAGCAGAAGTTTATGGTGACTATGCATTCTTAGCTTCTGTGTCGTTGCCTTTACCGTGTATTCCCTATTACGTTCTTAGTGAGAACCCTGGAAATGACAATTAGTATAGCAGTTTACTTCAGGTTAATAGTAACTTCATTTCAGCAGCACATGAAACCTTGCTACTATATAGCTTCTTACTTTTTTTGAGACAGAGTCTAGTTATATAGTTCAGACCGTCCTTGAACTCACTGTCGCTCAGGCTGGCCTCAAACTTGTGATCCTCCTGCCTCAGCCTCCCAGGAACTGGGAGTACAGGCGTGTGTGATGAGTCAGTTCTTGCTCTTTGAAGATTTTCCTCTTTGTCCTTCAGTTTGATCGTGATGCATCTAGGCATGGATAGAGCTCTGGAGTTTATCTTGGAGTTTGTTGAGTTTCTTTGACATATAGATTCCTGCCTCATCAAGTATAGGAAGTTTTGGGCCATTATTTCGTAAGTAATCTTTCTACCCCTTTGTCTGTCTCCTTTCCCGAGCCTCACAGTGTCGGTGTGATGGTTCCCAGCGGATCTCAGCCTCAGTTCATTTTTCTTTACTCTGTTTCTTTCTGTTTCTCTGACTGGATGATCCTATTAGCCCATCTTCAGGTTTGCTGTTCTGATGAAATCTGCTACGGAGCCTTCTAGATACACAGTCTCCAGAGATCCTTGTTTATAATTTCTGTGTATCGAATTCTTACTTGGCAGGGCATTATTCCTGCTTTCCCTTAGTCTCTGTGTGAGTGCCTTTCTCCCTGCCAAGACACAATACCTGACACCCACAGCTTGAAGGAGAGCTTTATTTGGCTCACAGTATGTGGAAGTTTCACCCGTAGTCTGCAAACTCCAGGACTGCAGTGGCCTGGAAGTGCCTGAGTGGAGGGAAACTGCTGATATCAAGGCAGCCAGGAGACGGCCAAGGGAGGAGCCGGGAAGGGAGATAACCCTTCCAGGTCACTCCCACAGTGACCCATCTCTTCTGACCAGACTGAACTTCCTAATAGTTAGCTATGACATCCTCATAAAGATGCCACCTCTCAAGAGTCTCCTTCTGTGAGTACATAAGGTTCTTGGGAGGCATCTAGATATAAGAATTTCTTAGACGTGGTTTCCTTTAGCTCTTTGAACACATTTGAAATAGGTGATTTAAAATCTTTGTCTAAGCCGGCATGGTGATGCAAGCCTATAATCCCAGCACTCAAGAGGCTGAGGCAGGAGGATTGCTGCAAGTTTAAGGCCAGCCTGGGCTACATAGCAAGATCAAGGCCAGTCTGAACTACAGCAAGACCCTGTCTCAGAAAAATAAATAAAAATAGCTGGGGAGGTAGCCCAGCACCACAGTGCCTGCCTGGCAAGTGCAAGGTCCTGAGTTCAATTCCTGGTACCGAATGAATGAATGAATGAATGAATGAATGAATAAAAAATAAATAAATCAAGCTCTGTCCAGCCTGGCATGGTGGAGCACACCTGTGGATGATCCTCAGGAGGCTGAGGCAGGAAGATCACAAGCTTGAAGCCATTTGGCAGCTTATCAAGACTATCTCTAAAAACAGAAAAAGGCTGGGACTGCAGCTCGGCAATAGTGTACCCTGGTTTCCATCCCTGTGTAGAGTGGGAGGGGTAGACTTTGACTAGTTAGGTCAAGGGTGGTTTATATTGGGCACTTTTTTCATGTGTATGAGCTATACTTTCTTTGCATGTCTCTTTCATTTATAATGATGGAAAACTAGACATTTAAATATTAGGCTATAGCAATTCTGGAAGTCAGATTCCCCTTCTGAGGGTTTGTTGTTGCTCTTTGTTGTTTATTGATTGACTTTTCTGACAAATATCTCTGCACAGCCTCTGCTTCTCCTATATTGGCACTGAAGTCCCCATTCCAGCAGCGTATTGGCTGGCTGGTTATAGGGCAGGGAGGGGCTGTGTGTGCCGTTGGAGCACACCTTCAACACCTGGCCAGGAGGTTCACAGCTCTGCTTCAGTTTCACTTCCTGTTTGTGCTGGGCACCAAGGTTAGCCACAGTCGGAGTTCCGGGCCTTCTCAGGTCTTTCCTAGGCATGCAAACGGCCTTACAGATTCCCAGGTTGATTCTGGAGCTTTTCAAAGTCCCAGGGAAGTTTTTGTGGTTAGTCTATTTTATGCTCAACTCCTATCCAGTCGTAGACAGTGAAGGTAAAAAAAAAAAAAAAAAATTGCCTTAAATAGATTTTATAGGGTGCTCTCAAGGCGGGAGCTTTCTACGGTGAGTGAGCCTCAGTCAGGACAGATATGGACAGCCTCGCAGGTGGGTGCTGAGAAACCACCAGCCAGAGCAAATGGGGCATGAGGATGTGAGGTTTCTGTAAACTCCAGTTCCGCCCTGTTCTCGGTAGGTACCAGGCTGTGGGAGTTGGACTTTGATTTTGGCTGTCCTTTCCGCCCCCATACTAGGAATTGAACTACCTTTCCCTTGAGCTATGTCCTCAATGCTTTTTTAAATTTTGAGACAGGTTCTTGCTAAGTCTCCTAGGCTGGGCTCAAACTTGCTTGCAATCCTGCCTAAGTCTTCCAGAGTATGGGGATTATAGGTGTACCTATAGGCATGCATGGAATTAAAACCATTCCCAGCTTAGGTTGGTTTTTAAGGATAGTGCAGGGCTGGAAAGGAGGGACTGAGACCAGGCCAACTCAGAAGGCCACAAAGCTTGCTTTTCATTTTAATTTTTTGGGTTGTATTTTGTTTTGTTGGGACAGGGGTCTCACTATGTAGTTCAGGCTGACCTTGAACTTACTATATAGCCCAGAACTTAAACTCATGGCAATACTCCTGCCTCAGCCTCCCGAGTGTTGGGATTATAGGTGTGTGTCAGCAAAAGTTTGCTTTTCTTAGGAAGAGTTACAGTTTCTCCAGAAGAGACACTTCCCAGTTGCTGTAACCCTTTTGTTACTTTCTAACATTCTGAAAAAGTCAATTCTGACCATTTTTGCTGCTTTTGTCATTCCTTGTGTGAAGGAGGGAGTTTTTGGAGGCCCTCATTCTGCCATCTTCCCTGATGTCACCCTATGCAGCTTTTACTGAGTGTCATGTTCCGTAGAGAGTTGCCACAGATGTTGCAAGATCTGCAATGATGTGCAGTCACTATTTTTTTCTCAGGCCATATGTTCTCAGCTGTTTGTTGAAGTAGAAAGTTGTGTTTTTCTTCATTCAAACCAAGTGCATCTAGGTGACCTGAGAGGTGGGCACAGTTGAGCCCTAGAAGGCACAGTTGGTGTCAGCCCTCTGGCAGCCAGATCCCCTCTTTAGGTGACAGTGTCCTCACGAAGATCGTTAGCCAGCCTTCCCCCAGTCTCTGTGTCAGGGTGTGGACAGATGGAAGTGCTAGCACGTCATTGTGTCCTCGGTGCGGAGAAAAGCCAGAGCTGCTGAGGGGGTAAAACGGGCTTTGGTGGAAAGCTCTGAGGAGATCCTGGCCTAGTGCTCCCAGTGAGAGGAAAATGCAGTGAGGCTTTATAACCAAGAGTGCTGGGAGTCAGGGCTTTCTGAGGCATGCAGAGTAAGCTAGACTCCCATGTTTAAGGGGAGCAGGATACAGAGTGGGAGCTGAGGGGCTGGCACATTTCCTAGCACCCCACCGATAGGCTAGGTCGAGAAGGAAGACGGTGGGGTGGGCTCTTGTAGAGTCGATGGTGAGGAATTGGGAGAATCTGAGGGGGTGCCGGAGGCCTGAGGGTCCTGAGTGCTGGGTGGCTGCCAAGCAGCAGGAGCGGAATGCAGGGTCTGAGCATTCGTGTGGCAGAACTGCTGCCTTGTACATGGAAGGCACACAGCTCTCCCGGCTGTGGTCTGTATGGGAGAGTAGGGACGTAAGTGCGCCTGTGGGGTGGAGAGGGTGGTCGGCTACACATACCACGGTGGAAGGGCAGCTGTGGTGTTTCTGGTCTCTGTAGGACCCAACTGGAGAGGCTGCCCTGTAACAAGAAACAAGTTGTGCAGAACAACTGCAGTATGAAACTCAGTTATCTGCCATTTAGCCATTTTATTGACTCGTAGTGACCACACAGAAATGCACATTCCATAGTGTATGGCTTAGAAATACCTTAGTGCTGAGATCAGGAAACAGCTCCCACAGAACTGCCCTTGTGCCCCTTTTTCCTCCACCAACCCCCCCCGCTTTGCTGACTTCTAATAGCCTAGTTCTGTTTTTAATTTGAAGTCATTCAGTCTTGTGAGTTGTTTATGGAATCGACTCAAATCACATGTAGCCATTCACTCATTCTCTCATTCTTATGCCTGTACAGTATTCCACTGTCTTAGTGTCTTTGTGGGTATTTGGGTTGTTTCCAGCTTGGGCTACCATGGAGAAAGCTGTCCCAAGCAGCCTCAGGCACAATTTTGGTGAGCAGAGGTGGGCATTTCTGAGTGGAGTAGCAACCTCGGGTCACAGGTGTGCCCACATTTAGGGTCAGGAGATGTGCCCACAGAGAGATTTACAAAGTGGTTATACCAGTTTCACTACTGTTGTTGAAGATTTCCACTTGATCCTTATCCTTGCAAATATTTGTTGTTTTCAAAATTTGACCCGTTCTGGGGAATACATTTCCGCACCATATTGTGGTTTTACTTTGTGTTCCTTTAAAGATTAACTTTGGACCCTGTTCATATGATTAGCCATTTGGATCTCCTCTTGTCCCCTGACCTTGTTCTCCATTCCTGTTTGATTAGGTAACTTAATAAAGATGCAGGCGGCAGAAATGGAAAAGCCTCTGCTGGAAAAGCAGGCCAGTTCGCCTTCACTAAGGACTCAAGGGGAAGAAAAAAGGATCGTGTCCGTTTTCAGGCTTCGAGAGGCCTTTTCTCTTCGTCAAAACACAGAGATCAAGTCTCAGGGCCTGGACACTGCAGATCCGGGATGGAATTCTCTGAGACAGAAAGAAGGCACACCATCTCTTGGCGCCTCAGATCACCTTTCTGGCTGGGGCTTACAAGACCCTCAGGAGGAGGTCACAAGTCCCAAGAAGGGTCCTGGTGACTCTGTGGACAGAGCAGAAACAGAGAAGGTATTGAGGCATAGCAGCACCCCAGCTGGCTCTGAGGACGGGCTCAGCACCCCAGAAACCAGAAGTCACTGTAGCAGTGGCCATTCAGTGAGCTCCCCGGAAGACAGATTTCCACGGGACAGTGTGGACTCTCATGAGCAGCTACTCGAAACCGACCAGCACTCCTCTGACACAAAATGTCATTTACACCAAGAAGATGTTGGATGTGAATTTAGAGCTTTGCCTGTGCAGACTGATCTCCCATCCTCAAACGTAAAGCGTTTTAAAAAGGAAGAAATTCCTTCAGCTGCTGACATGCCTCAAAAGTTGGTTAATACTCAGAACATATCAGAGACTCAGGTTGATATAGCTGTTAAAATCAGTAAGAAAATAGTGCCCCTTAGCTTTTCTATGAGTTCTTTAGCTAAACGAATAAATCAGTTACATCACCAAAAACAACAGAATGAAGGTGAACAGAATTATAGGAAATTTAGGGCAAAGATTTGCCCTGGAGAAAACCAAGCAGCAGAAGATGAACTAAGGAAAGAGATCAGGTAAAGTTTATTCTGCATGGTATTTTGGTCACATCTGTGATTAGTTATTTAGAGTGAATCAGAGGCTGATCCTTAAAAAACTCAGTCTTGTGTGTTTTTTTATTGTTCTACGGTACTAAGGATTGAGCCCAGGGCCTTCACGCTGAACTACATCCTCAGCCCTTTATTTTGAGACAGTCTCGCTAAGTTTCCTTGGCTGGGCTGGAACTTGTGATCCTCTGTCTCAGCCTCCCAGAGTGCAGGGCTGACAGGTGTGTGGCACCACCCCAGCACTCTTAGTGTCTTGGCCTGCTGTCCTTCAGCCTCCACTTAGATGGCATCTCCTGTCTGGGTTGGGTTTCAGTGTGGCCCCCTCTCTACGCTAGAATGGATCACCAGGATTTCGTCCCCTTTCAGGACAGGCCTATGTGGGAGGGGCCTTCCCTGCTGCACAGACTCCAACCCTTCCTGATGGGCTTGCCAGCCTCTCCCTCACTCCTCATTGCTCGCCGCTCAGATTCTAATGTTAGGATTGATTTGACTCCACAGATTGGTTGTTAACTTTGCCAGTGCAACCTTGGCTGTGCTTTTTCCTTCACCCACTTTTCTGCCTCTCACATATGTGAAGAACTCTCTTTTACCATGCTCTTCTGCTGCTTGGAAATGTTCAAGATTTTTTTTCCTTAGATTTTCTCAGAGAATCTTCTCTAGATTAATCCAAATTAAGCATGGGCATCTTTTTTTTTTTTTTTTTTTTTGGTACCGGGAATCAAACTTGGGGCCTTGCATTTGACAGGTAGGTGCTTGTGCCAATGACCTACATCCCCAGCCCAAGCATGGGCTTCTTGACCCATTTTTTATCCCTCTTCCTGAAAATTTTCAGCCCACAGTGACTTCCAGGCATTGACTTTATGGCAGTTTTGGTAGACATCATCATTTCCCATTTTTCACTGTAATGTACAGAGAGCTAGGGGTGGCACATCCCTGTCGTCCCTGTGTTTTAGGAGGCTGTGGCAAGAGGGTCACAAGTTCTAGTGCAGGCAAAGCAGGTTTGCAAGAGGTCAGATAAACCAAGTTGTAAAGTTTTATTTCTTTTCCATTGTTTGTTTCAGCCATATGCTGATTGGTTTGTTTCATTACTGGGGATTAAACCCAGAGTCTTCACAATGAGCTATTATCTTCAGACTTTTTTTTTCCTTTCCTTGAGACAGGGTCTTGGTAAGTCACTGAATTGGCCAGGGTAGGCCACTGCAGTAGTCCTGCCTCATCCTCCCAGAATGCTGGGATTTCAGGCGTGTGCCACCATGCCTGGCACAGATACTTTTTTCTGTAGGAGACAGATCTACCAAAGACACTGACTGACAACATGCATCTTTAGGCCAGCACAGGTTCTTCCAAAAGGTCATGCTGCTCGGCAGCCAGAGCAGATTCAGACGATTCTGGAAGAGGTGTAGTGAGAGCCAGGGGAGGTGATCACTCAGTCTCCAGCTTATTGGCTGGCAGTTCGGCATGCACCCATCTGCGGGTGTGTAAATGTTTCTCCTTGTGCACTGCTAGATTGGGAGGTGCACCAAAGTGTGCAGGGAGAACCTTACAAAATGAAGCAGAGCCCCCTTGCTTGGCTTCTAGGTGCCCTTTTCTCTCCCAGTGCAGTCAGCATGAGTAGCCCCTGTGTGTGCTGCAGTCCGCTCACCCTACATCCATAGGCTGTAACCACTCCTGCTCTGCTAGGGCTTGGCATGTGGCCTCCACAGTGGGTCTGTTCCACTATCCCTAGAGAAAGCGGCTACCCTGCACGTGTTGTTTTCATACTTAGTTTGGTAGTCAGCCACCTTTTTATGGATTCATAACTTTAGTGTACATTTTCCTGTACACATCACTGGTGTGCTTTTGATTCTGATTGGACTGACTAATAAGGAATGCGTATCCAGAATGGTCCCAGGAGACAGACCCTCCAGGCGGGATTAACGGATTGCCTTGGTTGTGATGTGGGCTTAAACTCAGTGCTCAGCTCTGCCTCGAAACGGAGGGCTAGTCCCTGTGGCATAAGCCGCTGGCCTACCCCCTGCCCCCAAGCCCCAACAGCGGCTGCGGGAGTGACGATCACCAGGTGGGCAGGCCTTCCTCGGTGCCCTGTAGCCCTGTCAAAGCAGGAGGGCAGACCCGGCTCCCTTCGTTCTTTTCTCAGGCCCTGCCTGAGAGCCCGGAAGTGCCACGGCGCTGCTCACGGCGGCAGGGCTCATGGCCTCAGGGCTGACATTGAGGAAAAGCTGTGTTCACAAAATTTAATTGTGTAGGTTGCAGGGTTACCATGTTGATTTTTATGTGGAAGTTAACATGGTGTCTGTCTCTTGTCTGCATTGATTCTAGTGTTTAAAGTACTCATATATTGGTGAGAGTGCAAGCTTTTAGATTTCTATCAAGAAAAGCATATAATTCTACATCTAGGGATTGATCTCACAGAAACATTCCCACAAGTGAGCATGTTCTCTTGCAGCTTTGTGCACGTTACTGAAATTGGAAACAGTGGAATGTCCTTCAGTGGAAAATTTGTCAGATAAATTTGTGGTCCATCCATGCAGTGAATTCCCCTAGGGCCATTACCGAGAATGAAATGCCTTATCTGCTGTAGCTACAGGGCTGAGACTGATAAAATTACATACAGACTCTTACCTTACCATTGGCTGAATTATAATGCAGCTGAACTCCTAGCCCAGTGGCGGCAAACCTGTGGCACACATGCCACAGCCTGCTGTTTATATCACTGAAAGTTGTAAACTGTTCACCATCACTATCCTAGCTTCCCTTGATATCTACTATTAAGAAGAGAAGAAAGCTAGGAAAAAAGCTTCCATCTGCTAAGAAAAGACATATAATCATGAAGTGCATGTTGGTAGGACTACTGTGGTTTCCATCTATAAGTCTGCAAAATTTATATGGTAGAACTTCACATGTTCTCCTGGCCCAAACCAACGGTGGTGGTACATGCATGACTGTCTTATTGGCAGGTGGCTTATATCTTGTGAGGGGCCTGTCCCATACCATCCAGTGAGACAGTCATGCATGTATCATCAGTGGTTCAGAGCCCCCTGGCAGTGAGGCATATGAATTACAGCCCTGTTGTGAGTGTGTTAGCATTAAGGGTCGGGTCCTTTGCAAAAGTGTTGAAGAGGACTCGTCCCTAATAAGAGGGTTAAATTGAATGAAGTGCCAGGTGCATTTGCCCTTCCACCTTCTGCCGTGTAAGGACAGCTGACAAGGCAGTTTCTTAGAGGCAAGGAGGGCAGCCCTCACCAGACCCTCAATCTATCAGTGCCTAATTCTTGGAATTCTTATCCTCCAGATCTGTTTAACAAAATGAAATACACACATATGTGATATCTCTGATATGTTAAGTAATACAAGTATAGTGGTATGAAGAATTAAAATTTCATTTTTTAAAAATTAATATATAAGCAAGGTATACCTATGTATCTTGCTTGCTATATATACACACATATGTACACAAACACATCACACACATGTTCACACGTATATTTATGTACCAGATTGTTAGTAGTAGTAACTATGGTCATCTCTGTAGAGTTGGATGGATAATTGGAAAGTGGGGATTCTTGGGATTTAGCGCATTGTATTGGTTGATTTTTTTAAATGGTCTTCTGTTTTATGATCAGAATAATAATCTTTTTTTAGTTAAGATTTTTGGTACAGTTTAGATATATAATAATCATATTCAGCATAGGGAGTTTGTACCTGTACGTGATATATCATGATATATCTTGATTCAGAAGAGTAATCTTTTGAAATGTCTTACAGTGAATGTTTTCTACCTGCAGTAAAACAATGTTTGCCGAAATGGAGATCCTTGGTCAATTTAATTTGGGGTTCATAGTAACCAAGCTGAAAGGAGACATCTTCCTGGTGGACCAGCACGCTGCGGACGAGAAGTACAACTTCGAGATGCTGCAGCAGCACACTGTGCTCCAGGCACAGAGGCTCATCTCGTAAGTTCCCGTGGGGTTCAGAATTTTCACTGCTGCTTGCCAGGTTTCTCCTTGCTGGAGACTGAAATGCTGTATGTGTGTCCATATGAATACTTACATATCTTTTGTTCTATAAGTACCTATAGAGCAGGAGTTTTTTTTATCTTGCTCTATGAGGTTGAACTTAGGGCCTTCATGCTAAGCTACAATCCCACCCCCTATTTTTCATTTTAAGACAGATTCTTGGTAAGTTGCCCACACTGGATTCACACTTCAGTCTTCCTGCATCACACTTCCAGAGTTCTAGATGACAGCTGTGCCCAAGACACCTGCCTCCATATGACAGACTTCGGTACTTTTTACACACTAGTGGTCAGTTATGATTTACTGAGTACTTACTATGTGCCTGGCACTCTTGCAGAAATTTACAGGTATTACCTCACTTATTCTTCATACACCTGCAGGTTTTTACCATTGCCATTGCCATTTCACAGGTGGTAAAGCTGAGGCACAGAAAAGTTGAATAACCTCCCTACTGGTTCTTTAGGTATTAAACCTTTGTAGGTGTTTAAAAATGTTGCTCACTGGTTGTCCAGAAAATCCTTTTGGAGGTGAAGGGGGTTGAGCCCAATTAGGTAGTATTTGTATTCATAGTGTGTCGCATTGACATCAGAAAGGCAGCCCAGCCTGCAGGTCAGTCTTTGCGTCTGTAGCAAAGCAGTTTCAATGGGTGGATAGTCCCTGCAAAACTTAGTATCCTTTTCTTTGTCAAATTGAATGCTATCGATGACTTTGTTCAAGGGGACATGATGGTGTATCACATAAACTAGAAGTCTTCTTTTAAGGAAAAGTTATAAATCCAAGCATTGTGGCCCATACCTGTAATGCAGTACTTTGGGAGGCTGAGGCAGGAGCATTGAGAGTTTGGGCCCAGCCTTAGCAACTTGGTGAGACCTTGTCAAAAAAATAAACAAATAAATGAAATGAAAGGGCTGAGGATGTAGCTCAGTGCGGAGCACTGGATTCAGTCCAGTACCCATACTTGTAGAAGATGTCATGGATTTTCACTGGGTTGAACTAAGCTATGTGGAGAAATAAACTCAGACTACAGTGGATGTAGATCTGGCCTAGAGAAATATGCCACTAAGTAGTAACTCCACCGGGAAAATATATCTAGCTTACTGAGGGCTGTATTTCCTGCAGAATGCTTGAATTGAGTTCATTTTTAGTTAGGAGTAAGTGGTGGTAATAAAATCATTTGGTGAACTACTTTGTAACACTGAGATACTGCTTCCACTCTCAGAAATTTCTTAGCCCTTTGGCATAAATAAGGTCTTGTTTGTGGCATTTCAAGTCAACCCAGCTAATTACAAGCCGCTTCGGGTCCCAGATGGGCTACACTTCCGTACTAAAGGATAAAAGCTGAAATTCTACCCTGGCCTACAGCCTTGTGCAGTTTGGCACACTGACTTCCTTAGCATTTCCTAAACCCTCATGTTTATGCGCTGTACTTTAGCCTGAAGGGCCATGAAGAGTGAAATATACCTTTTATGTGTGGTGCTGGGAACACCAGCAGTCCATTGGAGGGAGCAAGTTTGCAAAAGTTATCTCTGCTCAGAACATTCATCTTGCACCTACTCCTTTACCGTTATTATCTAAGTTGCTCCCTGATTCCCAGAGCTCATTTCAAAGTTACCTCCTGGGGGGAGAGGGATCCTGGATCCAGGGCCAAATCTCACTGGTTGTGCAAGTGTGCCCCTGTAGCACTGGTGGTATGTCTTCCTGATTCTCGTGTTGCTAGTAGTTTTAATTGATTTGGCTGGTCAGTGTCTTTCTTTCCCACACACCTAGGGTAGAGACTTAAGTCTGATTTTTCTCACCATGCTGTCTCCTTTTATCAGTGCTTTTCTTACCCTTCCGTGGAGATAGGAGGGAAATAGATTGATAACTACTGCAGGCAGAGGAAGGAGCGGGATAGTAAAATACTTGTTCTCTATTCAGTATTTTCAAATGCTGGTAGTGAACTAACCCAGCTTTGCAGCTTAGCTTTATTGTGAAGAGGAAAACTAGCACTTTGGTACATGGTTATCCTTACCAAGAGGATCCAGAAGAAGCAGGTCACTGGCGAGATATCAGATTAAAAAGAAAGCAAACTACTTATATGGCTACTTTAACCTCTTAAAAAGAACCTTATAAGGAGAAGAAAACCAGAAGGAACTCTGTGACCTGAATACTGGAAATGCACAGAAGTGAAAAGTGATTTTCGTGTTGTATTTTTGAAATAAATTGAAAGTATTATGGTATCATTTCACTTTTCATTTCTGTTTTAAAGGTAAATGTTTGACTTCAAGTTGTAGTTTGAATCTTGTTTTCCAGACCTCAGACTCTCAATTTAACTGCTGTCAATGAAGCTGTCCTGATAGAAAATTTGGAAATATTCAGAAAGAATGGCTTTGATTTTGTCATCGATGAAAGTGGTAAGTTGTTAACTAGGGCTATAGAATTGTTTTTTTAGAGCTAAGAATAAGCTTTAAGGTCATGTAGGTCTGTCTCTTTATTTTATAAGAGGTAAACAAAATTCCCCCCAAAAAGCGTCTTGGGTCTGCCTCCTTCAGATGTTCATTATAAATAGCACTCAAGGGACACACATTTCTTAAATAATGGACTTTTCTCAAAATGTTATTCTCTCTAGCTCCAGTCACCAAAAGGGCTAAATTGATTTCCTTGCCAACTAGTAAAAACTGGACTTTTGGGCCCCAAGATATAGAGGAGCTGATCTTCATGCTGAGTGACAGCCCCGGAGTCATGTGCCGGCCCTCCCGAGTCAGGCAGATGTTCGCCTCCAGAGCCTGCCGGAAGTCTGTAAGTAGAGAGGGCCCGCTGCTGAGCCTGCAGGTGTCATGCCTGCAGTCCAGGAAGGTTCTCAGCTCGGCTCCTGGTTTGGTCTGGAGCCTCCGTGATTGCCATGGGTCATCGCTGTCAGCGAACGCAGCAGCTGGCGGGGCTGCATTGCCTTCAGCTTCAGCCTCTAGCTCACACTGCCCTTCGTTCCCATGGAATGGTGTTTCCTCTCACAGCTTTCCTCTGTCCCTGCACTGCTCGCTCTGTGCACACCTTGTTCATCTTGGCCCTGTGGGCAGTACCAGCGTTGGCCAAGCAAGGTTTGTGGCTGCCAGGCTGAGACGACATAGCACACACTCCCGCAGGGTCGGTGGCAGGTGTTGCGCGGGGTCCACGTGAGAGCATCGGTGTTGTGTCGCTGTCCCCACTCGGATTGGCGGTGGCGGACATGGCTGGGTGTCAGCCTAAGATCCTTTACAGTAAGTATGTCTGTCACCTTGCCACATTTCTTTCTTCATTTGACAGACATTTCTTAAGCTCCCACGGTATAGCTTGCCTTGTTCCAGGTGAGGAAACGCAGAGGGAACTAGATAGGTGAGGTCCTTGCCCACGTGGAACTAATAGTTTAGTGGAGAGAAATAGACCTAAACAAAAAAAAGAGGGCACCTCAGAGGCCACCAAGTAAAGCGTTACGCAGCACATTAGGGTAGCAAGTGGTACAGGAGAACGGGGTGAGTGGGAAGGTGGGCAGTCAGGGGCAGCTGTCTGCGCAGCTGTGTGGAGGTGAGGCGCAGTCCCCTTGGGCAAGGACTCTGGACAGAAGAAAGCAGGTGTCACAGCTGGCGAGGGGAGCAAAGTCAGGGGTTGGCCGGAGAGGGCCAGGTGAGAGTGGTGGGAGCCGGAGCACAGATCTCACGGTCACTGGCGGGGGGCGCAGGTGTGTGCTGCAGCTGCACCTCCCTCCCATCATGGTTTGGTTCTTCCTCTCTTCCCTCGCGGCCTCTTACGGCGCACTCCTCCCATTCTGCTCCAGGCATGCTGCTGCCGGCCATCTCCGCAGTCACTCCTCTCCTGCCTACCTCACGCCTTTTCTGCTGCTGTTCCCTGCCTGGGCCTGTCACCTCTGCTCCTCTTGGCCTGGCTTCCTCCTGTCCTCAACACCCCGCGCCACATGTGACACTGCCTTGCTTGTTACCTTGTTTACCGTCTTGTCTGCAGTGGGGCAGGGCCCTCCTATCTGCAGCCTTAGAACTGTGCTGATGCCTGGTGCCATAGGAGGTTGGCGCTTGTCATATTGTCTGTTGCTCTCCTTGTGCTTGTCAGAGAGTGAGCAGGGCTAGAGCGAGAGACAGGCGTGCTACTCCTCTGAGAGTAGGCCAAGTCCTTTGAGCAGGAGCCCTGGGGGGATAGGAGTGTGGCCCAGGGACCTCCAGGTCCATGAGGAACAAACAGGGCACCACTGTGGCTCAAGGAGGGCTGTACATGCTGGGAGACACAGGCGTGAAGCCCAATGAGGATGCATTAGAGGGTAACGGGACCAAGGGACGAGCCCAGCAGTATGCCTTCAACAAGCATCCCTGGCTGCCGAGTGAGCAGGGCGTGTACAGTGCTGCCGCTGGCCAGGTGCACGTGAGAGGTGCCGGAGGTGCTGAGAGCACTTGGCTCCAGGACGGGCCAGGGCAGCGTCTTCCGAGAGGTGGTGCTGCTGTGCCGGAGTCTTGAGCTCCTGAGTCCACGGAAAGGTGCAGGCCGGAAGGTTTTGGAGAAAGGTGTTTCAGACAAGATTGGGCACTTTCAGGGTGTATGGCCCTAGACAGAAGGGTGTTTCAGCAGTTGTTGTTGAGCTACTGTAGTCTCGTCCAGAACAGTCTTGTAGAGAACAGTGCTTCTGAAGAGGATTTTAAAACTTTAGTCTGTCTTTCTTTCTTTTCTTTTTTTTTTTTTTGGTACTGGGAATCAAAAATCAAACTCAGGACCTTGAGCTTGCCAGGCAAGCACTTATACCACTGAGCTATATCCCCAGCTAAAACTTTAAACCGTTGTGTCTCCTACCTAGGTGATGATTGGAACCGCTCTTAACACAAGTGAGATGAAGAAGCTTATTGTCCACATGGGCGAGATGGACCACCCCTGGAACTGTCCCCATGGAAGGCCAACCATGAGGCACATTGCCAATCTGGAAGTTATTTCTCAGAACTGATTCTTCTCACTTCCTAGACTTAGAAATTCTATTGCAGACATTTCTGTTTTGAAAGACAGTCTGAAGTAACCTTTTGGGTTTTTTCTTTATGGTTTCAAAATTAACCTGCTATTTAAAAAAAAAAAAAATGTGCCAGATCAGTTTGAAAATTATCTTAAACTGGATGCAGTGGCCTATGCCTATTAGGAGGCTGAGGCAGGAGGATCACTTGAACCCAAGAGCTCCAGATTAATTGGGGCAACATAGTGAGACCCCACCTGAAGAAAAGGTCTTGAGAATTTTTTTCAAACCATGTGAAGCATTGCTTCGAATAGTTCTTATTCTGTGTGTGTGTGTATGTATAGGTAACGTGTTTTTTAAAAATCAGAGCACTTTGGAACCAGACCTCTCCTCTGGCTGGAAATTATTCTGCAACTTTCAGTGCTTAATGATAAATTTATATTGGCTTAATTTTATAAATTTAAAATTATGGTCCCTTTCGGTCAGTGCTTATCAACCCTGATGCATATTAAGTTTTAGAAAGGAATAATTTTTAAAAATCGGGGGTTTTGGCTCAGCTGGAAAGAAGTGACTGGATCCGCCTCAGTCACTATTGTTAAACGTTCCCCGGGGCAGCCAGAGTAGAAAGTGCCATTCTAATCAGGAAAGATGATTTTGGCTTTTCTGTAACTTCATGCTATAATTCAGTTTTGTTGTGGTGTGAACTGTAGTAATCTAATCTCTGAACTGTGGCAAAAATGGAAGTAAAAAGATGCCCTTGATGGAGTCCAGATGGTGGTTGAGTACAGGGATAAGTGCAGGCCACCCCGCAACCACCCCATCTCTCTCGGGGGAGCAAGGGCTTCCAAGGGTAGAATTCCTCAGCTGTCAGGAGACAGTAGAGTGACAGCTGTTGTCATTCATGGCCTCAAGCTCTGTGCTGGTGTGCGCGGTGTACAGGATCTCATTTAATATTCAGAAGAACCCTGCAAACTAGGCATTGTGGGAGGCATGATAATGGCCCCCCAAATACGGTTGTGTTCTAATCCCCAGAACCTGTGAATATGTTATTTTATATGGCAAAAAGGATTCCACAGCTGTGATTAAGTTATGGACCTTAGGATGGGGAGATTGTCTGCTACTGTCTAATGGGCCCACTCCTGTCACTTAAGTTTTTTAAGGTGGAGGACTGTTCCCAGCTGGTCCAAGAGATGCACCAGTGCTGATTTAGAAGACTGGAAAGGCACCACCAGCCAAGGGATGCTGGCAGCCTCTAAAGCTGGAAGGGCACAGTCTTTCCCTGGAGTCTCCAGAAGGAACCAGCCCTGTTAGACTCAAAGACCTATGAAGATAATAAATGCGTGTTGCTTCAAGCCACTAAGTTTGTGGTCATTTCTTTTAGTTCAACAATGGAAAACCAATATCTGAATTTTTCCTATTTTATGGGATAGTAGAATGAGGCAGTCTTAGGTCGAGTACATTTAGCTACAGCCATCCTCGCCTCAAGGACGAAGAAACAAGGGCAGAATACCATGCCACACTGCTGCTTGCTGTCATGGCCCCTTTAAGAGTGATGGGGGCGGGGCTTGCAGCTACGGTTGCCGGGGAGACAGACCAGTGGTTCCTGACACTGGGGCCCTGTGCCACCTTTGTGCCTTCCTGGCCTCGGAGAGACCCTGAGTGTCACAGTGTGTCAGTGTCCGAGGCTAGCCCCATAGCGTATGACCAGACAGTCTCCTGGGACCTCAGAATGTGCGTATGGGGTGAGGGTCTGGAGTCTGGCAGACGAAACACACCTTGTGGCTTCGTTAGCCTCTGAGAATGGGAGAAAATACCTGGGAAATACACAAAGTTTGCTTTATTTGTACTTGGTAGAAGACTGAAAGCCTATTGTAAAGGCTTATCCACAGAAGGAGATGAGAGCAGCTTGGGCTAAATTACCTAGGAACCAAAATCAGGGCCCTGCGGACTGTGCACTGGTAGAGGGTGGAAAGGAAGAATCAAGAGAGAAGCCTGGGGGTGGGGTTCAGCTGGCAAACGGGTGCCCAGGGGATGTCCTGACAGGTGGGCAAGGAGCGCCACCCCGCCCCAGGGCGCTGGCTAGCATATTAGGCAGGGAGCTGCTCGGCTGAATTGATAGCATGCAAAAACTTAAAAGGTTATGCGATCATTTCATGAAGGATTATAGTTCTTACTGGAACAGTTTGAAAAGATAATATTAGGTGGTGGTTCTAATGTTAAAAAAATTTAGGAACAACCAGTACAATATTAAATGTTTATAAACTCAGGATACTTGTAATTATTTTTGGGCTATAGGAGAACAGTAAGGATAGTTGTGTTTTAACCATAAATTTTTACAAGTGAAACCTCCAAGCATTTAGAGATTGAATTTTTGTTTTCCAGATAATACTCTGCTTGGAAACAAATAGCTGTTAAACAAAGGAATCATTGGATATTTATATATGTAAAGCAAACTCTAGGACTTCCAAAAAGACAATGGTGAAAGAAAAGAAAAAAGCAGACAAAAGAGATAAATCATCTCGCTCTCCCTCATCTTTCTCTGAATATCCAGAGCTTTCCAAGCAAGATACCAACATCCCTAAGCAAGAAATATCCCCAGTTGCCATTGAGCCATTGGAAATGCCTGCAGAGCCCCAAACTGTTCAGGAAGATGAAGATGCCTCCCAGTATGAAGAGCCCATTCTGACCAAACTCATAGTGGAAAGGTGACTTCCCTGGGGTGTGACAGGACTGGGTCCGGAGAACTGAGCTTTCTGCAAGTGGGGTTTGCCGTGAGCATGTGATGTCTCGCACATTTACGTTTGTCACACGGTGTCTGCTCTGAATGACTCTTCCTAGCTGTGTGTGCATGGTACTAGTTTCGTTCCACTGAGGTCTTTTGGGGTGAATCTTCAGTCCCCTGGTTCTATCACTTTTAGGCTCCTGGCCATCTCTTGCTGTACCAGCTGTCTCCCTAGGTGATGGTAAAGATCTTTTGTTTTTGTGCTGCTGGTGATTGAACTCAGGGTCTTGCACACTAAGCAAGTGCTGTACTACTGAGCCAAACCCCCAGCATGTACCCCTCCCCTTAAAGTTTTTGAGACAGAGTCTTGTGAAGTTGCTCAGGCTGGCCTCCAATCCTTCCGTCTCAGCCTCCTGAGTATTTGGTGTTACAGGCATACATCAACATGCCTGACAATATTTTATGTACCTAGAATTTTTGATTCAAATTTTAAACTCCTGAGTATTGGCAGCTGGGCTCAAACTCCCTATGTCCAGAAGTACCAGACTGCTAAACTTACTAGGTTTAGATTTGAGTCTTAGTTCTGTAACTTCAGCCCAACCTGTCACCCTTGCTGAATTTCAGGTTCTTTATTGGGGAAAGTGGAAGAGACCAGGCATCTTAGATTGCTGGGAACATCACTATTTCTCTCCCCTGGTAGTGTTTGCTGTGTTCTCTCCTGGAATGGCACCACCATTTTCCACATCTCCAGGCTTAAAACCTTAGAACTCCTTCCCTGAGTCTTCCTGCTTCTCTCATGCTTTTCTTGTTAGCCTTTTCCCTTTGCATTGACTTTATTCTACTTGATGAGGTGATAAGATTCATTTCCTAAAGACGTCCCTGCTGCCAACCCCTCTCTCAGGCCTTCCTAAAGCATGGCCATTTATGCCCCTCCCTATATGAACTACCTACCACCTTGTAGCAGATCACCCCAAAGCCTTGTAATTTACAGCTGTAAATGATACCTTGTGTAGATCTAGGGTCTGGGTCCACAGCTGGGTGTCTGAGGTCAGGCCTCTCACAGTTCTAGTGGAGATGTTAGGCCTGGGTGCTGCTATATGAGGCTTGACTGACCTGGAGGATCTGCTTCGTAGGGGGCGCTCATTTCCATGGCTCTTGGCAAGAGGTCTGGATTACATCACATGGGCTCTCTGGGTCCACAACATGGCAGCTGCCTTCCCCAGAGAGGACCTAAGGGTAGAAGCCAAAGCATAAATACATCTTCTGTGACATATGCTGAAACTTAGTCTTGGAGGTTACCCTCATCTTTCCCACAATGTCCTAGTGGTCACAAGGTCAACCCTATTCCATGGGGTATGAATACGAGGGGAGAATTACAGGGAGCTATGTGGGACCCGGCCTCCACATTCCCCCTCTTTACCACCCTTGAGTTTCTCCTCATTGTCTGCAGAATAAAATTCCTCGGCCAGTGCTCTGATCCTCACGGACTTCACCCTGCCCTCCCAATGCCGAGCCCAGCAAGTATCTCTGGGTGGATTCCACTTGGTCCTGTCTGCTTTACAGCCTGGGCTTCCTGGAAAGTTCCTGTTTTGTGCAGACCAAGTCCCACCTGCTCTTCAAAGCCTAACCCTTCCTGTTCATTCTTCCTTAAAGGACTTTGCTTTGAACTTCTTTAAAATTTAAAGCCCTTTGTTCATGTTATCTCTGTCATTCATCACTGTACTTACTGTTGTCTTTTATACGTACTACATTCTTTTATATGCAGGACTGAATCTTGCACCAGCTTAGGCCCTAGGCCTAGGAGGTGCTCAGTTAAGATTTATTCACTTAAACAAAGCTGCAATTTTTTTTTTTCAGGATTGGGGATTGAACTCAGGACCCTGCGCTTGCCAGGCAGGCGTTTATCCCACTGAGCTATATCCCCAGCCCTCAGCTAAGATTTATATAGCTGTCGTGCACCTGCCTGTTCGTAGTTATAGCTGAGCGCTACTAGAGGAGCATTAAAAAGTATGAAACATGGTTCATACAGGCAGTAATTCTTTTTTGGGGGGGGCTGTTTTTAGTGAAGCTTTGAGATCAGTGTGTGTGAGTTAGTCTGAGAAAGTACGATCTGCAGGTGCATTCAGGCAGGAGCCCCAGGAAGGATGTCCTGACCCAGCTGGAGCATCTGCACGTATGAGTGCTTTTGGGGAAAGGCGAGGTGTTGATACAGCTGTATGGAGCTGTTGCTGTGCTTAGAAGCCTTTGCATTTTCCTTGTTTTTAATTCCTGAAGCCAGGTATACTCATCTTGACAAGTGAAATAATGCAAAGACATGTGGAGTTAATCATCCCCTCCACTCCATTCTGATTTCCCTCTCCTTGACCTTTCCCTGGTTACCACAAGTTCTTTTGTCTTGGGTCTTATGTTTTTGTTTTTGCTGTGCTGGGGATGGTACCCAGGACCCCAGGCCTGGGCTTATTCACATCACTGATTACCTCCAGCTTCATTTCTTCATAGGTATGAAGGGGAGAAAGTCAGAGGACTGTACGAGGGAGAAGGCTTTGCAGTCTTCCAAGGTGGTGCTACCTACCACGTGAGTCACTTCCTGAGACTTGCTGCTTTGGGAGGAAGGTGTGGGGTAATAGTTTATTTTTTGGGTACTTGGATCAAACCTAGGACTTTGCACTGAATTACAACCCCAGCCCTTTTCTTATTTTTTTGAGACAGGGTCTTCCTAAGTTATGAAGTTGCCCAGGCTGGTCCGGGTTCCAGTCTTCCCCCTACCTAGGGTGACAATTTCAGATTTGCAAGTCTTTGGTCAGTGTCACTGATTATTCAGAAGGAATTGCAAATACTTCCCGCTGATTTTATTCTGAATCCTGACTACATATGTTAAAGTCAAAGTATAGCTTAGTATAACTGGAGTAGTCATTTGAGGGTATTTTGGTTTTTTGGTTTTTTTTTTTCACTTGAATTAGATGTGTTTTAGCTCCGTCACTAAAGTAAAAACAATTGTCCCTTGGTATCTGTGGGGGACTGGTTCTGGGGCTCCCTTCAGACACTGGAGTCTGGATGCTGTAGTCCCCTCTGTGAAATGGTGTGGTATTTCTGTAGAACCTACACCCTCCCACTTGCTTTCTGTCATCTCTAGATGCCTCATAGTACCAAATACAAGGTGAATAGCGTGCCATGTAAGTGGTTGTTATGCTATATTGTTTAGGGAAGGAAAATCTACGTGTTCATAACTGCTGGTACCTTCCACTGTCGGCCTAGCTACATTAAGGCTGGGGCAATAGCTCAGCAGCACAGTGCCTGCCTGGCAAGGGCAAGGTTGCATATTCAATTCCTGGTACAAAAAAAAAAAAATACAATCTTTCATACTTACCTATTGTTCCAGGCATGGTAGTGAACACCTGTAATCCCACCCAGCACCCAGGATGGTGAGGCAGGGGGATTGTTGCAAATTTGAGGCCAATCTGGGCTACAAAGTGAGCTCACAGCCAGTCTGAACTGCATAGTGAGACCCTGCCTCAAAAAGACAAAAAAAAAAAAAAAAAAAAAAGGTTGTGGATTAGAAGGCCAATGGAAACCCCAGTGTTACTGTCATTTTGTCATAAATATGTGGCATTTGCCATGTTTCTTTCAAACCTTAAATAGATATGTGAATATTTGTATATGAGCTTCTTTTCTCCCCAAGTACTGGGGATTGAACCCAGGGCCTTTGCACTGAGCTATATCACCAGCCCACTTCCCCCTTCCCTGCCCTTTTTTGAGACAGGGTCTCATTAAGTTACTAAATTTCCAGGCTGATCTTGGATTTGTCATCCTTCTACCTCAGCCTCTCTGAGTACCAGGATTTTTTTTTTGGTATCAGGAATCAAACTCAGGATCTTGCGCTTGCCAGGCAGACGCTGTGCTGCTGAGCTATCTCCCCAGCAAGTACCAGGATTACAGGTGTGCACCACCACACTTGACTTCTCTGGGGATTTTTAGAAATGTACATTCTGGGACTTAAAACCAAACCTGTTCATGAGTGTGTAACTGGGTGGGCCCAGCAGTCTGTGTTTTAGAAACCCTGGTGATTGTCACGCACAGCAGCATGGGAGAAACAGCCACCCGGCCTCTGACCAGGAGACTGCAGGGAAGAACTAGATGTCATTTTCTCCTTGTTTGCTGTGATTGCATTTAGACATTCAGGTGTGTTGAGTTTTTTCCTGACCAGTTCCTATAAATGAGCAGTAGACACTAGATGTAAGCTCACTGTCTTTGGCTACTCTGCTAAAGCTGGCCATCCATATGTGTGGGTTCCAAGTCCACAGAGTCAGCCAACCACAGGGTAAAGGTGTTCAGGGAGCAGTCGTGTCTGTATTGTGAACAGTACATCCCTTTTCTTGTTGTTATTTCCTAAACCATACAGAACAACAGCTGTTGCCGTAGCATCTGCAGTAGCAGATATCATCCATAATCTAGAGATGATTTAAAGTACACAGATGGGTTTGGGGTGGCTCAGTGGTAGAGCTCATGCTTAGAATGCATGAAGCCCTGGGCTTAATCTCCAGCACCAAAATAAACAAACAGGAGGCTGTGTAAGTCACATGGAAATACACAAATAAATTGTATTTCTTTCCCATCATTTTCCACAAGGGATATGAGCACCCACAGGCTGTGGGATCTGTGAGGGCGGTAGGACGACTGTATGCTCTATCTCCATACATCTGTCCGCATACACACAAAACAGATGGAAGTGTGAATCTTTAAATTTAGTAATAATGCTGGGCATGGTGGCGCACACCTGTAGTCCCAGCACGCCTGTAATCCCAGGAGGCTGAGGCAAGAGGATCATTGTGAGTTTGAGACCAGCTTGGGCTACAAAGTGAGCTCCAGGCCAGCCTGAACTGCATAGAGACCCTGTCTCAAAAAGACAAAAATAAATTTAAAATAAATAAATAAAATTTAAAATGTAGTAATAAAAATTTAAAAAGGACTGGGGATGGAGCTCAGTGTGAAGACCCTGGGTTCAACCCCCAATGCTCCCTTGCATCCCCAAAAAAGCTCTTTAATGTTTGAGCTGGTTGTGGTGGCCCACACCTGTTTCCCAGCTCCCTAGAAAGCTGAGGGAGGAAGATCACAACTTGGAACCCAGCCTGGGCAATTTATACGTTTAGACACTATCAAAATATAAAAAAGGGGGTATAACTCGGTGCAAAGGCTCTGGGCTCAATCCCAGTACTGCTAGATAAATAAAATATAAGAAATTTTAAAAAATAAGCTAATGCTTACCATGCAAGATCAAAATATTTGAGTTCTATTGAGCTTTACAGTCTTTTAGTCACTTTCTTAGGATAGGAAGACTGCTGTGAGGCCATTGTAGAGAACATTATTTTTTATCTTTCTGAGCTCCTCTTCACCGAGCAGGGGGCACCGTGCCGCGCGGGCTCTCTCCCTGCAACTGCTGCCGCTGCCATTGCAGCTGCACCCCTGCGAAGGGTGGACTCGGCTCCCAGCTGAAGGGCTGTGTGCCGTTTGGACCCGCGGCCTCCTCCTCAGGGCTCGCCACTGTTTTGTTTTGAAGGGTCTATTCTCAGAAGGACTCATGCACGGACAAGGGACTTACATATGGGCCGACGGATTAAAATACGAGGTAAGGCGCATAATGAATTACAATTGTGCACTGTAGTTCTTAAATCAGCGGGCAGGCTTCCAAGGTTTGCCTACCGCGGGAAAAGCACAGGAGTCTGAAGTCGCGTGGAATGGAAGGGTGGGTGCCTTGGTGGCTACACAGCGCCCCCTGGGAATTGTAACTGGTTTCTTCTGCAGCTGTGGAGGGGCCCTGTGTGTTCTGCGCACACGGTGCAGATATGTGTGCCTCGAGTTCTGCGCACACAGAGCATGCATACATACAGTTCTGTGGGGCTCGGGGTCCACTCAGAACACGTACATACATTTTACCCTCCTGCTTTTTACAAACACATTTATTATATATTCTTTATTATATATTCTCTGGATACAGGCCACGTATTTTCCATTATCTGAGTTTTGCCTAACCCCCTCTTCTTGAGTTGAAGGGAATATGTTGGGGTTTTTATTTTTATTTTTAAATTTTTTGTGACACTTAGGATTGAACCTAGGGCCTTTGCACTCTGCTTCATCTCCAGCCCTGTTTTGTTTTGATTTTGAGAAAGTTTCTTGTAAACTTGCTAAGTTGTCCAGGTTGGGCTTGAACCTACAATCTTTCTGCCTCGGCTTCCCGGAGTGGTAGAATTATACACATGTGCCACCACTCCCTGGTTTGAATGTATCCTTTAAAAGTGATTGTCAGGCCAGATTTGTTCTTCAAGAGATGGTGCCTTTTCAACTCCCACCCATGAAGTGTGAGTGCTTGAAACATTCTAAAACATCCCAGTTGTATTGCTACTAGCATCATGGTGTTTATAAATGGCGCCAAAGACATTTAAAGCACATGCACAGAACACACTCAGATACCAGCCAGACAAGCATGGAAATGAAGGCCTAAGTTGGGCCCAGAGCGCAGGAGACATGCCGCAGAAGAGCGGGGAGGGGCTGACCATCGGGGCCAGGGCCCCAACAGCGGCTGGGGGCTCCCTTCCCACGTATCATCTAGCCCCTTGCCTATGGCCAATATTCAGGGTTTCTGACCATTGAATGGTGATTGGCATGGAGACCCTTTGCAGTCTCTGGGATCCGGGTCCTGCCATGGGCACAGAGCTCCCCTGGTCCAGCAGCAGGCTCCTCAGGCTCTCACAGATGCGTTCTCAGGCAGGTCAGAAGTCATGGCTCTTGTTTCCTCTGCTGGCTTGGCTGTGATGTCCAGTAAGTTCGGACTCCTGGGAGAGATAACTGGTGCTGTGTGAGATGGGCAGACATCCTGGGCCACAGAGCTAGTGCTCTGGAAGTGGGTGGGCGGATCATCTGGCCGATCTGTAGAACACTTGGGTGAGCTGCAGGCAGAAGGGTCCCCACTGGTGACCACTACCTGGCTCATCATCCAGCCTCCTGGGGGCACACAAGGAATTCACTTCCTTCTGGTGAGTTCCGGAATCTACAGTTCCCAAGGTCAGGGTGGCGGCCACTACTTTACCCTAAGCAAGCAGGCAGCTTGCTTCCTGAGCTTTGTCTGCATACAACCACCCTAACATTTTACTCTGCTGGGTGGCCACCTGGTGAGCGCTTGGGGGAGAGGGGATGGAGCTGCAGAGAAGGAAGGAGAAGGGAGAAACCAGAGGCATGGGCAACTGTTTCTGTGGGACAAGAGCCAGAAACACAGTCGGCGGGCAGGAGATGTCCCCAGCACCCCGCAGGATGAGGGTCTCTCCACTGCCTTCTTCCCGGCATGCTTGTCTCCCTGTCACACCCTCACTCAGCACGCTACATCTATGTTGTAGCAAGTGTCCACTTCATTCTTTGCTATGGCTGAGTGAAACCCCGCTGTCAGTATTTAGTGTCATTTGTCTATTCACCCACCTGTCGATGGATGTTTGGGCCATCTCCATCTTTGGGTGGTTATGAATGTGTGTGGAGGGGTGGGGGTGCTTCCTCACAGTTCCTTGGGGTATCCACCCGTTTTGCCCTAGGGGAACTTTGTGAAGAACATCCCCATGAACCATGGCGCCTACACGTGGCCGGACGGCAGCAGGTACGAAGGAGAAGTGGTGGATGGCCTGAGGAACGGATTTGGGGTCTTCAGGTGCAGCACGCAGCCTGTGTCCTACATTGGCCACTGGTGCCATGGCAAGAGACACGGGAAGGTGGGTGACATGGCCACTAGGCGGAGTCCTGCGCGGATCAGGATTGCAGCCTTGGTGGGCTGCGGTGTTGAGGGAAGGGTCGTTAACCTTTTTAACGTTTTAAGGTCAGTCCATTCATGGTGTGTGACATTACCATGACATCACCACTGTCTCATCCCTAGACCTTTCATCACCCCAAAATAAAGCTCCATCCCCCAGAGGCAGCTGCCCCATCCCTCCCTCTCCACATCCCCTGCCAATCATTAGCTTGCACGGTTATCTCTGTGGGTTCACCTATCGGAATTTGATTTTTTTTTTTTCTTTGTGGTACTGGGGCTTGAAGGCAGGGCCTTATACATGCCAGGTGCACACTCTGCTGCTAAGCAACATCCTTAGCCTTTTTGAAAATCTTATTTTTAGAGAGGATTTGACTAAGTTTCTTAGGCTGGCCTCAGACCTCCTGCCTCAGCCTTCCAGGTAACTGAGATGACAGATATGCACTGCTGTCCCCAGCTTGATGTTTTATATAAATGGAATCATATAATATGTGACTTTATGTGTTTGGCTGTTTTCACTTAGTATAATGTTTTCAAGTGTATCTGTGTTGTGTCATCCATCAGTACTTCTTTTTAATGGCTGAGTGATATTCCACTGTCAGTATTTATTTTGTCTATACATTTGTCAGTGGATGGACGTTTGCACTATCTCTTTTATTTTTTTGCTTTGTTTCGTTTGTTGTCTTGAGGTAGAGTCTTTTGAGACAGTAGTCCAGGCTGGTCTTGAACTCACTATGGAGCCAGACTGAGCTTAAATTCCTGGAGAGCCTCCTGCCTCATTCTCCCAAGTGCTGAGATTACAGGCATGGGCCACCATCTCTATGCTGTTTCCTTACTATTATGAATAGTGCTGTTAGGAACATATGTGCAAGGATTCAAGTGCTTCCTTTCAGTTCTTTGGGGGAAATATCCAGAAGTGAAATTACTGGGTCATATGACAACTTTATGTTTAATTTTTTGAGGAACCACCAAACTCTTCCATGGCCACACTGTTTCACATCCACACTAGCAATGGAGTAGAGATGCTTTTCTTTTTTAAGAGATGCATTTTTAACTGAGGTTTCTGTTTTTGGTATTATTGCTTTGCTTTTATATAGGATGCAAAAATACTGTAGCGATTTTTAGAATCTTTAGAATTTGTAGTTGAGGGACACTTCCCTAGGAAAAAGTCCACCGTTCTGATCCTCCCGGCCAGCGTATGCCCGGGAAGGCAGTGTTCCTTGGTCTGCTATCGCCTCCCTGAAATCCATGTTTGCACAATATTCACACGTGGTTTCTTAACAACTGGAGACTTCTTTCTTTTCTTTCCTTCCCTCTTCCTCCTCTTCCTTCCCTCCCCCTCCTAGTCCTCCTCATCGTAGTCTTCCTCCTCCCCTCTCTGTCTTTGTCTCTCTACGTCTCTTTTTTTGGGTACTGGGGGTTGAAGTCAAGGCCTTCCCATGGAGCTACATCCCCGGCCATTTTTAGTTTTTTTATTTTGAAACAAGAACCTCACTAAGTTGCCAAAGCCAGACTCGAATGTGTGATCCTCCTGCCTCAGCCTCACAGAGTGCTGGAATTACAGGCCTACATCATCACATCCAGATGACCCTACTTCTTTCTTTTCTCCCTCCTCCTTTTTATAATTTCTGACTGCCTACCAATATACGGCAAATATCCTGGTTTATTTTATTTTTACACAAAATAAAGGACTGCAATCTGATGCATTATTGAGAAACTCCACAGAAACTAGTGCCTCTTGCTCAAGTGGTACTCTGGGAAAAAGAGAAGCAAAAGCAGAAACAGATTTGGGGCCAGTCAGAAGGAACCCAGGAGAATTCTGGCTCTAGGGAGCTTTGCATCTGAATAGCACAGATAATTAAACTGCATTCTCAGTCTGCTGCTCCCAAGGAGACCTGCCCTGTGTGTGGATTTTTTTGGCAGTGGTTCTACTTCCAGGCCACCTGCACTGCATGCTGGTCTCTAGAAGTTGCCACAGGCCTTGACGTACCACGGAGGCTTTCCAAAGTCTGTGTGTAAAGGAAGATCTGGGTTTTAGAGTTCGAATGGGGGGCTAGGGCCAGATGTGTTACATGCCATTATGTAATCTCAGCACTCTGGGAGGCTGAGGCAGGAGAATCAAAAGTTTGAGCCCTGACTGAGCAACCTAGTGAGACCCTATCTCAAAAGAAACAAGGGCTGGGGATGTAACTCAGTGGAAAAGCCCTGGATTCAATTCATAGTATCACAAAGGGGGGTGAGTAGCTCAGCAGTAGAGGGTAGAGGGTATGCTTTGCACAAGGACCTAGGGTTGTTCATTTATTTTTGGTTTGGTATTTTGTTTTGCTTTGTTTTGTTTTTCTAGACAATGATCTAGGTTTAATCCCTAGCATGACAAAAGCAAATACCTAGAGTCTGGTCAGGCTGACCTTCTTTTTTAATGGCTGCAGGCCAGGAGAGTTAGGAGAGGGCCAGCTGAGATTTTCCCCAGGCCTCTTAAGATTTTCTTCCTTCCTGCTCTGTGCAGGCTCTGTCCCTCTGTCATGGCATCTGTGGTGTGTTAAGCTCACAGCAGGTTAGCTGAGACACTGATGTGCTGGGGCTGGGGATTTCTGGACAGAAGCACCTGCACGTCTGCAGGAGCAAGGTGGCCAGGTGAGGAGGAAGAAGAGACATTGCCGCTCAGACCTGCACAGACTGCTACGGGCAAGGCCCGCTGCTCACAGGAGCCACCTACAGGAGATTGCCTGACATCACTCACACTCAGAGGTGGTACTGAGTAAGATGTCAAAGTGAAGTAAACAAAATAGCTTCGGCACATAAGGTGACCTGCAGTACAGCGAAGCACAGGTATTCGCTGTGGGTGGCAACAACATAATTTCTTTGGGTGTTTATTTGAGTGATAGTTACTGAGTAGAGTGGAGAGTCGTCCTGTGCCTTAGGGTGGCACTTTGTTATGAAAGAGTACTCGGCCTGTGACATGGTTTTCCCTGTCCTTTGCTAGGGACACCTTACCAGTTTTTTTAAAATTGCAAAACAGAAACTTGAAGCGCCATGCATCTTGTGTAGGTACGATGTCAACTTCTGTGGAGTTTATGCTTCTTAACTTTCTGTATTTTTATCTTTACATATAAAAATTCATCTGTGTTACAAGGCTTGATATTTTAAAAAGTAATATTATCTGTTTCAGGGCTCCATTTATTACAATCAAGAGGGCACTTCCTGGTACAAAGGCGACTGGGTACAAAACATCAGAAAGGGCTGGGGCACAAGATGGTACGTGGGGTGCAGCCACGTGCGGGGTGGGCACGCAGGCGGCTGTGGGTCCAAACAGCCGTCACTTAGGCTAAATGGGAGGAGAGGCCGCAGAGAACACGTTTTCTGTCTAGCCGAAGTGGGATATTTAAATTAACCCCAGTATCATCTCTGTAGTGATGGGAGGTTTATAAATACACTACATTAAATGTCATACCTTTTCACATTATGAGTCAAAACTGCCTTTCCTGTTCTCTGTATTAATTACAGAGCTCTGTTGTATGCTTTTTGAAGAATGTTGACACCTTTGCTTGATTTTAGATTGAACTGATCATTTTAATCCTTAAACTATTTGATGACAAAATATTAAATAATTATAATACCATGGAAAATTTGATTTTAGCCAGGTATGGTGGCACATACCTATAATACCAGCACCCTGGGAGGCTAAGGCAGGAGTATATTTTAAGTTTGAGGCCAACCTAGGCAACTTAGCAACTTAAAGAAACCATGTCTAATAAAAACTAAAATAAAGAGCTGGGGATATAACTCAGTGTGAAGGCCTGGCTTCAATTCCCAGTACTGAGGAAAAAAAAATCTAAAAGATGTAAAATGCTTTTTGCCTACTTTGTTACCTTATTAAATAATCAGCAGGTTTAATAAAGTCATTTATTCTGCTCCCTCAGATGGTTGTTTTTACTCACCACTTGCCTTCCCCATAAGTTTCGGTGTTGAGGAGTGTCTGGACCCAGGATTGGGTCTCGCTAAATTGCCTGGGTGACCTTGGGCATGTGATCCTCCTGCCTCAGCCTCCCGAGTCACTGGGACTACAGGAAGGCACCACTGTACTGGGCTAAGAATCTTAAGAGACAAACATCATATGTGAGGCAACTGATTGCTCCTCCTTGGTTTCTTGTGTCCCAGTTACGAATCTGGAAACACATACGAAGGCCAGTGGGAAGACAACATGCGCCACGGGGTGGGCAAGATGAGGTGGCTGACAACCAAGGAGGAGTACGACGGCCACTGGGATCGGGGTGTCCAGGTGAGCAGCACGCTCGCCACGCAGCTCACACGCCTATGCTGAGCCTGTGCGCCTGGACTCCTATCGTGTGCTCTCTGCAGTTCAAGCGACACTAGACTTAGAGACTCGGATTATGGTTGTGGGGTCGCAGCTGCACTTTTCTGCTGTTGTCCGGTTAGTCATCTTTTTTTTTTTTTTTTTCCGGTTAGTCATCTTATGGACTCACAGACAAGCTTGGTTCTGCTACTGCTAAGTTAGTAAGTTCAGGTGGCTCCTGTAAGGGAGAGGTTGCTGTTCACACTTAGAAACTGTGGATTTCCTACACAGGATGGAACAACTTCAGACTGTTTATAAATCTCGAATTTTCTTTTTTCTGTTGTGGTACTGGAGCTTGAAACTAGGGAGCTCTGAGCTACACTCCAGCAATTTTTATGCATTTTGAGACAGGGTCTTACTAAGTTGGCCAGGCTCACCATAAATTTACAATCTTCCAGGTGGCTAGGATTACATGGCCTTTTTTTTTTTTTTTGGTACAAGAAATCAAACTGATAACCTCATGCTTGCCAGGCAGGTGTGCTGCTGAGCTATATTCCTGGTCCCTGCGGCTAGGGTTACAAAACTTGAATTTTTGAATGTCTTCGTTTTGTTTTGTATTTGTTTGTTTGTTTGTTTTTTCAGTACTGGGGATGGAGCCCAGCACCTTCTCGCCCAGCCTTTTTATTTTTTAATTTTCTTATTTTAAGACAGGGCTAAGTGGCTGGGTTACCTGGGCTGGGCTCAAACTTTTTTTTTTTTTTTTTTTTTTTTGAAGCTACAGTCTTACTAAAGTGCCCAAGCTGGCCTCAAATTTGCAATCCTCTTACCTCAGCTTCTCAGAGTGCCGAGATTATAGGTCTGCACCACCTATCCAAGCTCTAATAGTTTATATATTAATCTATTAACTGGTGACCTTGCTAAAGTCTCATAGTTCTGTAGGGGGGTATTGGGGATTGTAGGGCTTTTCTTCTTCCTCTCCTTCCTCCTCCTCCTCCCCTCCCTTCCTCTCTCTTCCTCTTTCTCTTCCTCCTCTCTTCTTCCTTTTCCTCCTCCTCCTCCTCCTTCTTCTTGTCTGCCTTCTTCAAGACAGGGTCTCACTGTGCACTTTAGGCTGGCTTTGCACTCTAATGTAGCCCAGGCTGCCCTCAAACTCGTGGTGATCCTCCTGACTCAGCCTCCTCAGTGCTGGGGTTACAGGTGTGCACCACCATGCCCGGCTCCATCTTAACTATTTTTAACTGTACAATTCAGTGGCATGGAGCACATTCACATTGCTTTGCAACCATCACCATCCACCCACAGAACTTTCCATTTTACAAAAGTGAAACTGTATACCTATTAAGCAATAATGCCTCCCTCTCTATTCCCCCAGCTCCTGGCAGTGGCCCTTCTACTTTCTCTCTCTATGTGTTAGACCATTCTGGGTCCCCCACGTAAGTGGAATCACAGAGTGGCTTATTTCACTGAGCATAATGTCCTTAAGGCTCATCTATAGTGTAGCATGTACAGAATTTCTCTCTTCTTATGGCTGAATAATGTTCTACTGTACAGATGGACCACATTTTGTTTATGCATTTATCTAGAGGACACTTGTGATGCTCCTGACAACATGGGTCTACAAATACCTGTTTGAGACCCTGTTTTCTATTCTTTGGTCTATATAAGATATGATCAAAAATATGGTGAATGTCCAATGTGTAAAAGAACCATTGCCACCAGCCCCCTCACCTCGAACCACTCATCCCATCATTCCTGCCACTTTCTGAAGCAGCTCTGGGGTCCTCTTTTGTGTCTTTATGAGGTGTGATAGAAAACCCAGTAAATGTTGCTAAGTGCTGCCCTGTGGAAAAGCGGGCTCATAAAAACATGACGGTGTCTCCTCGTTGCCCTTATCTGCCAAATCTGGCAACATACAATTTCTAGCTCTTCCTCACAGTGGCCTTAAAAGGTAAACATTTTGAATCAGCTCGGGACATCAAGGCAGTCACAACAGCACAACTGAAGACAGTAATGAGACAGGGCTTCCAGGATTGCTTCGGAAAGTGGGAAAGTGGGACAAGTGTGTTCAGTCAGGAGGAGTATTGGAAAGGGGATTCATGATGACACGCCTTTGACTGTAATACTTTTCTTTATTTAAACACACACCATATTTTTTGATTAGCCTTTGAATAACCAGAAGTTACAACATGGTACATACACTATGTTGATTTAATATGTCTGATGCAGGTGACTGGGACCAGGCAGATGGGTTCTCAGGCTAGTGAGTTACCTCTGGACCGTGGAGTTGAGGAGTGGGTACTTGTATCAAAGTGTATGCTTAAAAAAAACCTTAAGACAATAATTAAAAGTAATTTTTGTCAAGCCAGACATTGTATATCTACTGTCTTAGAACTCTGCATCAAACCTGGAGGGTAAGGTGTTCTGTCCACTTTATAGCTGAAGAACCTAAAGGCTCCAATAATTTGCCTTAGGTCAAAAGACTGTTTAGAATTTGCCTGAGCTGAGGTGGAACTCAAGTCAGTATGGCTCCTGTTCTGTACTCCTTCAAATTATATTGTATTTGTCCTAATTTTACGTGGACTCAGGTAAAAGGAGGACATAATTTGAACATTTCTGATGGCTCTTGGCTTTCTTTAAATTTATTTTATTTTCTTGAGACAGAGTCTCACTGTATAGTTCAGGCTGCCCTCAAATATGTGGCCCTCTCCCCTCAGCCTCCCGAGCATTGGGGTTACAGGTGTGCGCCACCACGCCTGGCCAGCTTGCTTTCTTTTCAGAATGGCTTTGGAACGCACAAATGGTTTATAAAGAGAATCCCCAACTCCCAGTATCCTTTGAGGAATGAATACATAGGACAGTTTGTAAACGGATGTCGCCACGGACAGGGGAAGTTTTACTACGCCAGCGGAGCCATGTACGAGGGAGAGTGGGTTTGCAATAAGAAACACGGCATGGTGAGTATGGGCCTGTGCAGGTCGCCTCCTACAGGTTAGGTAAAGCAATATCAGGCAGGCTCATTCGCTAGTAAATTGCATTATCAATTTTACATAGATAATTTACTCTTTGTTGAGATGATGACCTGAATTCTTAAATATCTCCAACATACTATCTAATTTCTGGATAGTAGGAAATTATTTAATTAGTTTGTGTTACATGAGTGTCTGTGTGTTAGGGTGATTTTGGTTAAAAGTAACAATCTAGCTTAATCTGCCATGTATTAAGGAAGGCGAATGTAGGTTTCGGGCATGGTTTGATTTGGTGACTCAGAGAAGTCAGGGGTTCTCCTGTCTACACACAGCATCATCCCCCATGTCGGCTTCACTCTTCCGTTGCCCCTTTCCCATGACTACATGGTGGCTGCTGTGGTTCCAGGCTTCACATCCACATCTGCACTAACTAGAAGAAAAGAAACTCTTCTTTCAGAAGCTCTCGACAAATGTCTTTAATTTCACAGAGATGAATTGGATCGTTTTCCGACCTCTGAGTCAGTAACTGAGCAGTAGCCTGAGCTTGACAAATGGCAGAGTCCCTGTTGTGTGACAGGCACTCTGTAGGTCCCTTGCCTTGTTTGATAAGATCTATTTTGTGACTACAGCCTCAAGGATGGGGAGAGGTTTGGGACAGATACAGAAAGACAGGAGAGAGGAGAGGGAGGGAGAAGGAGAAGGAGGAAGAGGAGAGGGGGCTGACACGGTGAGGTGAGACCCTAGGAGTCTGAATGTGAAGCGCCAAAACAAATGAGCCAGCTGGGCATGGTGGTGCACACCCGTAACCCCAACATTCTTGAGGCTGAGGCAGGGGGTTCACAATCCGAACCCAGCCTGGGCAACTTAATGACTTAGTAAGACCCTTTGCGAAAATGAAAAAATACAGCTTGTTTTTTCCTACCTTTAATAAAGATGAAACTTTGCACTGTTAAAAAAAAAAATCTAAAAAGAGCTAGGGATGTAGCTCAGTGTGAAGGCCCTGGGTTCACTCCCCAGTACCAAAAAACAACTCTCAAATCTTGAAGAAACTGCTGGTTCACATTTACCAATATTTTTATGAGAAAACTTCCAAATGATAAGTCCTTTTCCTGCCTGCAGGGCCGATTCACTTTCAAGAATGGGCGTGTGTATGAAGGGCTGTTTTCCAACGACCACATAGCACAGTTTGTAGACCCGGATGAAGACATCCAGAGTTACCTGGACCTGCATGCCAAAGGGGTCCGCACAAGCAAGCAGTGCAGGCCTTCCGTCCGTGCTGGTAGGGAGCCTTCGCCTGTCAGGTGGAGATAATTTCCTCTGCTTGTGCCTGGTGTCCACTTAGAAAAAGTACCTGATTCCTCGGGAAACAGGAGTTGCCTATGAGCACCTGTTCTCTTCCTCTCTCCCTGCTCCTATTCCTTCCCTCCCTCCTTCTTCCCATCCCTTTTCTTTTTCTTCGTTCTCTTTCTTTTTTGCAGTACTGGGGATTGAACCCAAGGGCCTTATACTGAGCTGTATCTCCAACCGTTTTTTAAAATTTTGAGACAGGGTCTGACTGAGTCACTATGTTGTCCAGCCTGGGCTTAAACTTGCCATCCTCCTGACTCAGCCTCCCAGAGTGCGGGGATCATAGGCGTGCACCACCACACCTGGCTTGTAACTGTTTTCTTAGTAGGTTTTCTGAATGCTCTTGTATTACCTTGTGGTAGGGAGTCGTTCTGGCATAACACTGAAAAACCTTAACATTGCTTCTCACAGTTGTCTCCTGTTTTGCCTCTGTTTTCTAGAAATGATCAGAAAGCTTGAGGGCACTGAGAGTCCCTCCACAATGGGACTGAGCATGGAGGTGGACCTTAGCTTGCTGGTGAACATGTACCCTAAGGAAAAGCAAGCCGAAGAAAAGAAGCAGGTCAAACCCTTTCGCATTGTTATAAGTTTGTATTCTAGGCTTTTCTGTTAATAGTCTCCCTGGCCCTGAGAGTGACTGCTGGTGGTTACTGTCCTGTGTAGAGGATGCTTTACATAGATCATCCAAGGCAATCCTGGGGAGCCTGGACAGAGGGTCGCCAGAGCCTCAGAGCTCCTGACACTCACATTGCTCTCACACTCAGAGTGGCTTGAAGACCAAGGCTGTCGCCACCTCCTTAGGGAGACACTAATTCTGCTGTGATTATGGTCCCCCAGGGCTCAGCAGAACTTAAAGCCCTCAGAAATTACTGAAAGTCTAGGTGCATTGGTACATTTCTATTATCCCTGCTACTCAAGAGGCTGAAGCAGGAGGATCACAACTTCAAGGCCAGTCTGGCTACCATAGCAAGATTCTGCCTCAAAATAAAAAATAAGGGCCGGGGTGTTGCTCAGCAATAGGGTGCCTGCCTAGCGTGTACAAGGCTCTGGGTTCCATCCCCAGTGCTGCAAAAAACAAAACAGCAACAACAAAACCCAAACAAGTAAAACAAGAACTCACTAGAAACCTACAACCCCACAGAGACAGAGAAAATGATGTACTTGGACCTTATTTGATTCATACCTGGCAAGTCACAGCAAAATGACATTTCAGTACCACGTCCCTGGCTTGGTATATTTTACCATCTGTGTGTCTTCACCCTCTCGCCGAGCACCTGGCTCTGGCTCTTGGGACCCCTGAAGGGAAGACCATCCGTCCACCTTCTCCTCTTCTGGCTCCCAAGGCCCATGCTGTAACTCAGCTGCCCAGGGTCACATACCTCAGCCCCAAGGCTCCTCACCACTTCCTCTAATTACAAAAACAAAAATGTAGAAAACACAGGTAAGGAAAAAGTGAATTTCTACCCAGACAAAGTCTTGTGGTGGTTCTTTGTAACTTTAATATGTGTATAGACATAGACCTGGGCTCATTCTCTTCATAGAATCTCTGTTCTTATTAGAACCTAGTGGTAGTCAGTGCCATTAGATATTCCCTATAATGTAATTTTTAGGTAAATACATTATATTGATTTACTAAGAAAAGTGAGATTGCTTACATTATTCTCCTTCCCCATATTATTGTTTCACATACACACACACACATACACACACACTATTCATCTTACAATTTGGAATTCTGTGTCAGAGCATATGAAGTTGAATGTGGTGGCACACACCTATTATCCCAGCATTCAGGAGGCTGAGGCAGGAGGATCAATGCAAATTCAAGGCCATCCTGGGCTACTTAGTGAATTCAAGGCCAGTTTGTGGTACAAAGTGAGACCCTGTCTCAAAAAGCAAAAAGACAAAAAAACAAAAAAGCATGTGAGTCTTTTAAAAATTATTTATTTAAAATATACTACCTATATTGAATGTTTTATAATCTCAAAAGAACACATGCTTTTACCAAAAAATTCAAACATTATAGAATTATAAAAAAATAATAAATACATGAGACAGAAAGGAAAAGGATCCTTCAAGGGTACCTTTGAACATTTTTGATGATTATACTTCATAACAGGGATATACTACAATTTTGTCAACAAGCTATGGTTTTTCTTTACTTTCATTTTGGATGATTTTATACTTACAGAGAGTTGAAAAACCCTAGTCTCCACTGGCCTTCTTCCCAGCTTTGCCCTGGTGGGGTCTCCTGAGGACCCTGGCACGCAATGGGCCCCAGAACTGTGCATTGCTGCGGCTCTGTTACCTAAGCCAGGCTCTCGCGTCTGAGTTCACCTGCCCCCTTCCGGTGCCTTCTTCCATTCCGGGACCCCTCCTGCACTTGTCTCATTTATTCCTCCATCCGTGACAGCTCCTCTCTGTTGTTCATGGCCTTGAGACTTCTGAAGCATACTGGGCAGTCATTCTGTAGACTGTCCCTTACTTTGGGTCTATTTAAGTTTTGCTGTGATTACATGTATTGCCTGTGATTGGTATCATTTTGGTGTCTTAACTGAAATGTGGGTGTCTTTTTTTTTTTTTTTTTTTTTTGAGTAGAGGACCTGGAGCATTCTAGGGTCAGCTAAACAAGCTAAGGAAGCAGACGGGGTCCTGTAAGCCATCAAGCTGTGCTGTCCCATGCCAGGGGTGGCCTTTGCCTCACCTCCATAGGCTCTGTAACATCAAGCCCTCTCCCAGCCGGCCTGGGTCAATCCTCTCCTCTAAATTCATTCGGTGACAGTGCTTGTGCTTGTGCTTGTGCTTGCAGAGTAGGCCCTGGCCCTAGGTGCCAGTGTCTTTAGCCCCTGATTTTCCCAGCAGCCTCTGGAACAGTGTTTTTGCATAGGAGAGATGGGGCACAGAGGGATGGCATGCAGCCCTGCTGGTGTTCCTGGAGCACCCCACCCCATCTGCCCCAGGCCCTGCTCCCTGTGGGCCCCTTCGGTTGTGTAGTCTTGTTCCTCCTTCCCTCCTCTGAGCCCTGCAGGACACCCCCTGCTTAGATTCACTCTCCCTCTGCCTCTGCTCTGCTCGCCCAGCGGTACCTTCTTTTTGTGTTCAGCTCTTTACTACATTTCAGGTTCTTTACTACATTTTAAGGTATATGAAGACAAGGTTCTGTATTGTGCTCTAGAAGAGTGTTTTAGAGTAGAGCACAGATGTTCATTGAATTACACTGAATCTTAAAAGGCAGTAGACAGTGGTGAGTGTAACATACCTGATGCCGTGACTCAGGTGGCCTCTTTGGGCTCCAGGGGACCCCGAATGCTATTCTCCCCACTCTGGATGTTGAGACATAGGCAGCTAGAATAGGAGAAGGGAACACTGCACAGGCTGCCGGCTTACATGGATGGCAGTTTAGGGCAGTGTAAGGGCATTTGGGGTCTAGGGACATAGAGGTTAGCAATGCAGTCAGTGTGAACATTGCTTACGTCACATGTCCAGCTTTAAGTGTGCCATTAGCTGTGTTTTTATACCAGCTGTTTATCAAGTTGAAGGCTCCTTTCCATTCCTAACTTGCCAAGGGTGTTTCTCATGAATAGATGTTAATGTTCTGTTAGATGCACCATTTGGTTGATGATGTGGTTTTTCTCTGTTAGCCTATCAATATGAATTACTTTTATTTTTCAAGTGTTGAAACCAGCCTTGCCATTAAATAAATCTACTTGGTGTTAATGTTCTGTTCTTTTTATGTATTGCTGGATTCAGTTGATTTTGTTGAGGACTTTTGCATCTATGGACTTGAGCGGCATTGATCTGTAGGCAACAGAATTTTATTGCTGCCATTGAGACAGGGTAGGATCACACAGCAATATGACAGTAACTCTATTTTCAGGAGACAACATATTTCATTGCTATTAGTAAGAAATTGCATTTTATTGACTGGAGGTGAGCAGGCAGGATAAGATACTTATGGAGAGGTGGAGGTGCAGACTGTTGTTTAGATGTGCCATCCTCATTTAATCTACAAAGCAGGCAGTGTGTCTTTTATTCTTATGAGGTAGGATAAGTTATGCATGGCTTTCTTCTCTTCAGGTAGAATATGCTCTCTTAAGAAACATTACAGAATTAAGAAGAATCTATAGTTTCTACAGCAGCCTTGGATGTGATCACTCTCCGGATAATACCTTCCTGATGACAAAGCTTCACTTCTGGAGATTTCTAAAAGATTGCAAATTTCATCACCACAGGATAACTCTTGCTGATATGGACAGGATGTTAAGCAGTAGGTATTCCAGGCCCCTCACTTCTTTTGGCCTAGGGGATCACTGGCAAGCTATAATGTCATAGGAACAGGTTAGATGTAGGCAGGGCCGAGTGTATGACTCAGTGGCACAGTGCTTGTCTAATGTGTGAGGCCTTAGTTTTGACCCCTAGCACTGAGAAGAAAAAAAAGAATTGGGCAAATAGGGAATGCACAGGTCAAGAGATGTGTTCCAGAAATTGATATGTGGACTTGTTTTCTGTGCTTTTAGTATGCTTGCAGAGGTGACCTTGTACAATAATAATGACAGTACAAGACCATCAATAAAGGGGTCAGCAAAGTATGGGCTGTGGCCAGCCCTACCTGCCACTTGTTCTCTTAAGCCTGCCTGGAAGACAGTCATGCCCATATCTGTCTTGTGCCTGTGGCTGCTTTTGTCCTAAACCAGAGAGCTGAGCAGTCATGACTGAACCAGTCTGGGTCATATTTATTTACTGTCAGGTTCCTCACAGAAAAGTGTCTTTGCCCCCAGTCTACAGTGGAAAAGCATAAAACTGACAGGTTAGAGGCAAGGAGGATGAGAGAGCACTTAGAATAGTCTAGAAAAGGCTTGAGGTAGCATATTAGCCTTCCCATCGCTGGACACAACACCTGACACCCACAACTTAAAGGAGAGGTTTAATTTGGCTCATGATTCCCGGGATTCAGTCCACGGTCAGCTAGTTCCAAGGCAGGAACATGGTAGAAGGGCATGGTGTCCAGGAAACAGAGAGAAGTGAGGAAGAAACACCCTCCCCAAGCACATCCCCCGTGATACACTTTTTCTAAACACACATTTGGCAATGAGCTCATCCACAGATGAACGTAGTGCCTCCCAGGATCAATCACCTTCCAAGATCCCCACCTCAGAAGACACAAGACTTCCAGGGGGGATTTTTACATCTAACCCATTACAGGAAGTCTTTAGATTTCCAATTAGAAAGTCCATGACATAAATTTAACAACCTGAAAAGGTTTTACTTCTTTCAGCTGAATCCTGAGAGGCAGAACTAAAAGCCTTAAGTTAGCTTCTCAAAAAAATAAAATATTAATGTGATCATTAGGTATATATAAAATGTACCAATAAAATTAATTTTAATGATATTAGAAAAACATTTTTTAACATATTCATGACAGGGCCATAATTCATATGTCCACTATCAGGTGGCTGTGACTTAATTTGTATGTCTCACTGTTGGGCAGCTCTGATTTAATTTAATAAAATAAATAAATTTGATTATTGTAATTTTTAATTGGTATGAATACTATTAATATTTATATTTGAGCAGTAATTATTCAGATTTAAGCAGCTAACTAAATTTGGTCCATTTATAGAGTTTTTTGTTTTTTTGTGGTATTGGGGATCAAACTTAGGACCTTGCACTTACCAGGCAGGCGCTTATTCCAGTGAGATATATCCCCAGCTCCCATTTATAGTTTTTATTACTTTCATTAGAAAAAAGATTGATAAAAGTGATAGATTTGTACCACCAGTGTTACACGTCTCCCAATGGGACAGTGGTGCACGTACGAGGGGTGGTTCAAGCCTGCAGGAACGTGTGAGGTCCATTTACAATTAGCAGCATTAAATTGTGGTTCAGATGACTGAAAAACAGGGTGACTATCGAAAGCTGGGTTAAATAACCCTGAGTTATTGCAGGCTCATCAGGCCCACAATCCCCCAAGTGAGTAGACAGCGAAGGCTTAAATAAAAAATGAGACAACGGAATTGATTTTAGGCCTTCCAGGAGGGACCCTCTTAGAGCTTCAAAATTCTTTGAGTTAAGCCCAAGACTTCTCTGGGTGGCCCATTTATTTGGTTTACAAACAAGGGAGGGGGAATATTGAAGAAAATGCAGGAATCTGGGCAGGGTTTGGGGAACTCTTTAAGGACTTCTCCAAGTAACACATTACGTTAATTTAGGAGAACTCTGTTATCCCCAGGAAGGCCTTCACAGCAGGAGTGAGAGGCCTGCAGCCACAGTCCCCTTGCAGTTAGTTGGGGTGGCCGACAAGGTGCCTAAGCTTCAGACAGCTCACAAGTAACATGGAAAGCCAATAGGTTAATATTAAATCCAACTCAGAGCCATTTTGTAGTGGTCCCCAACAGGGGACAAAGTAAATTATAAGTGTCTTGTAAAGTAACCAGACAGAACAGTTCCTGGTGGTACTTAATTTTTGGCTGACTCTTCCTATACGTGCAGAGTACTCGCGGGGAAGTATGGACTCCCTCACAGTCAGTTGCTTGGGTTGTGTACCAAGAGCACATAAAATAGACACTGCTGGAAATACTCTCCTACCGCATAGTCTCCAATTTTCTTATTTTAGCCAGTAATGATATACCAGTTGAAGAAATTCATTCTCCGTTTCGAACAATACTTCTGAGGACATTTTTGAGGTATCTCCTGCAGCTGGCTTACCACATTCATCACAAAGAATACCAGTAAGTGCCTAGTGTTGAGTGAGACCCTTGGGCGGGACCTGCTAGTGCCGTCATCCTCTTTTCTCCAGTGATCAGTGTTGTCTCCATATGGCCTCAAAATGAAGGGCAAGCAGCAAAACTTTCCCCAAACCAGCCACAAAGCCATAAGATATTACAGTAAAACTCAGAACACCTGCCCCCCATGAGCCATTTCAGTGCCGCATAGAGCTACTGGAGTTGTATTCAAAATGAGGCACAGTCAACTCTTATTTTTAGGTCAGAATTTCCTGCCTTAAAGCAAACATGCCACCTTCTTCCCCTCCCCCCCAAATTTTTATTTTTTAGATTTACAGAAGGTTTACTGAGTTACTTCTAGAGTTCCTGTATATCCTTCACCCAAATTCCCCTAATGTTTATCTCTTACCTAACATGGTACATTCATCAAAAACAAAGAATTAATGTTACTATGATACCGTTAACCACACTACAGGCTTTTAAACGATTTCTCCCGTTTTCCCCAGTAGCTGAGTAGCCGTCCCCCTCCTGTCCCAGGCATCAAGTCTAAGATGCCACCTCGCAGTGAACGATGATGCCCTCTTGGGCTCCTCTAACCTGTGATTACTTCTCAGACTTTGTCTGTCATGACCTTGACACTTAATTCTTGGCCAGATCTTTGGTGAAACTTCTCATGTTTCTGTGCGTCGCAAAGCTGTCTCATGATTCTGCTGAGCTTGTGGGTTTGGGGGAAGAATACTATGCGGATGAACGGCCCCCTCATCCCATCACGCAGGCGGTACATGTGTCTGATGTTTTGTTAGGGGCAAGGTTAACCCTGCTCACAGATTGGGATGGGGCCAGGCAGAGTTTTCCACTGGAAACATGGTCTATCTTTCTCTACCCGTTACACACAGTCCAGTTATTAAGTCTGGTTCACACTCCTGAAGCAGGAGTTTAAGTTCCATCTCCTGGATGGAATAACTGTGATGTCTTCTTAATCACAGAAATCGAAGCCCATCACTCTTTCTGTGTTTTACAAAGCTGATGACTGAAAACATTCGTCCAAATGCCTGCCAGGTAAAAGGTAAATACAAAAAAAAAGAAAAATAGGATAACATTCACTGTCATTTTTCAAAATTTAATTTCATAATCCGTTTTTGAATGTTGTTGTTTTCAGGTAACTTATTTGGTGAGCGGGAGAGGGCCCTCTATACAATGAATTATATTGATAAGTGCTGGGAGATTTATAAAGTGTACTGCAGACCGAGTGCAGTTCCTCCCGGGGAGCTCACGATGAAGATGAGACACTTCCTGTGGATGTTGAAGGTAAGTTTAACACCACTTGGGTTTGATGTTGGCTTTATATTTACAGGCATCTTTACGTTACAGGGAAGATATTCTAGCTGTAATATATAATGAGGTGAATGAAGATCAGGGATGAAGGGGGGCAGTTCTGGGATGGAACCCAGTGCCTGGTGTGTGCTAGGCATAGGCGGGTGCTATACCCTTGGGTTACATCCCTAGCCCCTTTTGAAAAAGATGTTTGGAACAGGCTCCCACTAAGTTGCTCAGGCTGGCCTCAAACTTGTGATCCTCCTGCCTCAGCTTCCTGTGTAGCTGGAATTACATACATGTGCTACCACACCTGACCTGGGATGAATTTTCTTGAAAATTGAATGATTTGAGTTTCCTTTGGCAGAGAGAATGATGCAAGCGGTCTGTGATAATGGGAGGCCCCAGAAAGAGGGAGAGCTTCTCCTGTGCTTGCAGATTAGGGGCTTAGGATGGCTTCATTCCAGTGTCCGTACTGCTGCAGACCTGGCCACTCACCAGTCAGTGACAGCACGAATAGCCTTTTGGTGAGGATCGTGTGGTAGGAAGCTAGGGCCTTACATGTACAGGGCAGATCTCTCCCCCTGAACTGTACCCCCAGTCCTGAAGAGAAGTGACGTCTGATGTACGCAGTGTTCTCATACTATCAGGGGTTTGTGCTCCACGGTCCTTTTAATTTGTACTTGTGGGAGTATGCTTGATGAAGCTGAAGGAGTCTAGTACTAGTGACAGTGCGTTAAGACTGTACTGTGTGTCTGGAAAGCAGACAGTAACCACATCTTTAGGAAAATAAATTTTTAAAATGTATGGCTAGGGGATAGGATATTTTACAGATGTTTATGTGTTTCCTTTGGCTCCCCTTTTTTTGAGGTGCTGGGGGAGCCTTTGAGATGAGCTACATCTCCAGGCTTCTATATTTTGAGACTGGGGCTTGCTAAGTCACAAAGTTGCCTAGGCAGGGTTTGAACTTGGGATCCTTCTGCTTCAGTGCCCAGGGTGCTGGGATTATAGGCGCGCACCACCACACTGGGATTACCTTACCCCTCTCTTCAGGGTCATTTGTCCTTGTAGAGTAGGTCACATATCATGGTTTTGACCATATCCTTTCCATGGTGGATAGCATGTCCTTTCTCCCCGGCTTCCATGCCAGCGGCAGAGTTAGAGGCTCCATTTGACTTGAGTGGTTCTGGGTCCTTCCTGTTGCATTGCGTCACAGATGTTTCTTGGAGTTTCAGTGGGTTCCTGGGGTAGCAGCAGGACTCTTCCATTCTATTTTCCGCAAGCCTCCCTCTAGCGGCCCATGATGGCCACTGCTGACGTCCAGTATTTCACCAGGGATGATACCATGGTTGTTTTCAAAGTATATTATTTCTCTTATCTGCAGCAGGTATGAGCTGTGAACCCGATTTTAAAAAGAGCTTCACCTCACCTCTTATGTGAACACTCTGAAATACGGGTGCAGACAGGAAAAACGATATAAATGCTTCATTTTTCCCTTTATTAAATTTCAGGACAATGAGCTGATATCCTAGCGATTTAGGGGTTTTCTTTCCTTTCATTGAGGCACTAGGAATTGAACTCAGGGCCTCATACAAAGCAGGCACTCTGCTACTGAGGTACAGTGCAGTCCTTTTTAAAATTTTGAGACAAAGTCTCACACTTAGTGGCCAGTTTGGCCTTGAACTTGTGATTCTCCTGCCTCAGCCTTCTAGAGTTCTGGGGTTACAGGGATGCGCCACTGATCCCTGCTTGTTCTTCAGCTTTAATGTTAAGCCTCTCACTCAGTTGTGTGGTGAAGCTTGGAGGTCACAATCAAACTACATGCTACAAAGCTCTGTGGGTCGTGGCACTTGGCAGAGGTGGGGTTGCGGTGTAGTGTGTTGCCAGGATGCTGCCCCACAGCAAGCCGTGAGTGTGGAGAGGTCCTGTGTCTTGGACTTCTGGCTGCTGGATGTCACATGTCCTGGAATAGAAGAAAGGTGGAAGGGCTGTAGAGGGGTAATGGCAAGACCCATCGTCAGTCAGTCCTCTTTTAAAGCACAGTAACTTGAGGGGAGCTGAGTGTTTTCCGAGCCAGATCCTCTCTGGTTTGATCTTTCTTCTTTCTCAGTGTAGACCTGCCATGTGGAAGGGCTCCAGCCAGACTTGAGCCGGTCTTCCTGTGTGCAGCCTCCTGTAGTGGCTTCTCCTTCCACTCACTGTGCACCTCACGGGCTCCTTTGCTTGCTGTGCCGAGCCTCCCAGCCCAGCGCTTCCTGGAAGTGTGTGGCTATTTCATGCCTGGATCATTTACTGTCCCATTTCCTCTGACCAGTGCTTGTGTAAAAGAGAGAGAGAGAGAGAGACAGAGAGACAGAAAGAGAGAGAAAAAAAGGAAGAAAGGAAAGAAAAGAAGGAAGGAAGGAAGAAAGAAAAAGGAAAGAAAGAAGGAAAGAAGGAAAGAGAGAAAGAAACTTCATTACTTTTAAAGAGGAATTAGGAGAAGGATAGAGAGGTAAATACTCAGGTTAGTTCAGGATGCTGCTTAAGATGAGTTTTTGATAGCTGGGCTTGGTGGCTATAATTACCTATATTTCCAGCACTTGGGAGGCTGAGGCAAGAGGATTGCCTCAAATTCAAGGCCTGCCTGAACTACAGAGCGAGACCCTGTCTCAGGAAAACAAAAATCAAATGATCAGTGTTTAAGGCAATGACTTCTGGTACATTTTTAAAAAATAGTTTATTGTATACATTGACATTAAAATATGTATCTCTAATTATACCAAGTTGTGGTTTGGTTGTTTCTTTTACAGGACTTTAAAATGATAAATAAAGATTTAAGTGCAACCAAATTTGTGGCAGTAATAGCAGAGGATAATCCTTTCATATATGATGGAATTGACAGCAACTTTGAACTTGAGGTTTGTAAAGCTGTGTCAAAATAGTACAAATCTGACTCAGGGCGTTTGTTTTGCTTTGGATACCAAGAACCAAGACTGATGTAAAATAATATGAATCCAAATACATAAAATGATACACATACATATGCGTGTATATGTACTTATACCCTTGATTGCATTGGAAAACTCGGGATTAATATTAAAAAGGTTATTATAATAGGGTTGTTTTTTTTTTTTGAGAGGGGCTTACTGGATATTCCGGGCTGGTCTTGAACTATGTAGTCCAGGCTACTCAAACTCATGGCAATCCTCCTGCCTCAGCCTCCTGAGTTCTGGGACTATAGGTGTTCTAGTTTGGTTATAGATGTGCCCCCCCCCCCTCAGAGCCTCATGCAGTCATGGAGTGGGCTTCTAGAGTTTGTGATTGATCCATGGTCCAATGCTGGGGTTATGGGTATGAATGCCACACCCGTCCTGGGACTGGCAGCCTGCATACAATATAAAGGAGGGAAAGAGGCTCCCCTCCCTCTTTTTGTTCTTGTTGCTTTTGCTGTCTTCAGCCACCGTGAATTGCTGGCTCCTCTGCCATGCCACCCTGCCTTGGAGCCAGCTGAGTTTGGACTGAAACCTCTGCAAACTGAACTAAATGAACCTTTCCTTCCTTAATTCTGGGTGTCAGGTATTTTGTCCCAGCAGCGAGAAGAAAGTAACCAAGACAGTAGGCATGCACCACCATGCCCGGCAGAAGGGTACTGCGGATGTCAGAGATGATGACTAAGAAACAAACTCCCAGATTAATCGCTGTCCCGCCACTTGGTGCATCAGAAGGAGTGAGATGCCTGTGTCTTCTTACGTTTCAGCTGGTTTTCCTGGAATTCTTTGAAGCTCTTGTGTCCTTCTCACTCACCTTTGTTCCGGACCAGAAGACTAAATTCTCTTTAAATGTTCCATGTGATGAGTTCTCTGGAAACAGACATGGAAGTACTCAAACACTAATAAATCAGGTAACGATACCTTATCATTTACAAAGCAAGGGGATGGTTTTATTTTGGAATGGATGAACCTTCATCAAAATGATCTTGCATGTTTGTAACCCTTCCAGGAAATAGCTTAAGACTTAAGACAATTTATGATGTATGTTCACATTTTGAAAGGAGAGTACTGTTTTGTTTTGTTTTTCAAGTTAGGAAGAATATATTTCCCAGTCAAGCCCAGGAAGCTGGCTCCTACCCCTGGCTGTGGAAATATCAGTGAAGCCTGTGTGCTCCCTGATGGCACAAGGCTGGATGGTCCAAGGTGGGTTGTCAGGAGATTTTCACTACAGCTATGTAGTGTTTATACAAGTGGAAACTCTCTCCCAGAGTACAGCTGTCAAGGAACAGGTCCTCGAGTTTGGAGCTTGCTCCAAAGATAGATGCCCTTGGTGCCGCCATGGTATCCTGGCAGCTCAGGGACTGCGCTGGAAGTTTTAAGGATCCAGAATCTGGGTCAAACTCAGACCAAACAGTGTTTTGGTGGGAATTTCAGCTTAGTGGGCTTGAAGGATTTCTGATTTTTGAGACATTCATCTGGAGGCACAGGGAGAGCCTGGGGGCCCAGTGAGCCTCCAAATGGTGAGACCCTTCAGTGCCTCTCAGTGGGGCAGCTTCTCACTGTGGGCTGAGGGCATGTTTTTCCACATACCCTTGGCACATGCGTTGGATTCCTTGTGGGGAGGACGCATGCTTCATGTTCTTTCCCATACTTCAGTGCTACATTAGCCTGATGGCTCTGACTAATGGCTTCTCCAGGGTGTCTGGGGCTCTGTTCTGAGGGAAATGAATGTCCATCTTGACTTGATTCGTAATTTCATGGATGGTGTAACAGCTTTTCTTAGTGTGACAAAACACCTGAGGCAGGATAACTTTATAAATAAAAAGGTCCTAGAGGTTCAAGGGCTCATGTCTGCTGATGGCCTTCTTGCTGACACAAGGTGGCACAGGACATCACATGGCAAGGGACAGCATGTCTGTGTGTGTCTGGTCTACCTCCCTCTTCCTATAAGGCCACCAGGCTCAGTCATGGGGCTTTCACCCTATGACCTTAACTAATCCTGATCACTTCTCAAAGGCCTCAGCCCACGTGGTCTGACTCCATAGTCAGATTCCTAAGTTTCCATGCTTTCATCTCTCACAAGGATTAAGTTTCAACACATGAAACTTTGGGGGACCCTCAAGCCCCAGCCAGACCACAGCAGATGGCATCCCCATCGCTTCTGAAAAGACGGGTGTGAACATCTGCAGAAACCTGCTCAGGTTCACCCCCAGTCTTCAGTGTCACTCCGCACAGTTTTTTTTGTTTGCAGCCTTGGGGACCATGATGTTTGTTCTTTGTTCTTTTTATAATGCGTTACAGTAACTTGGTCTATGGGCGGGTTCCCCTCATCCTTTTCTGGAAATGGAATATTGATGTCACATTCCAACTCTAGTCACTGCCCCCTTTGAGGAAAAATTTGGGAATCGTCAATTTAAAATGAAAGAAAGCCTAGTCTTGCTCAGCTCACAGCAACTTCACATGTTTCTGTAATCTGGGGGAGGTCACAGAAAGGGCAAATGAGATCTAGACGTCTGGAAAAGCTGCTGCCTCTATTGTCAGCTGAGTGTAGCAATGTGTGCATTCAGGTAGGGAACTTTTGGGGCCAAGGAAAGAGTCACCATAAAGAAGTGGAATGGTCCCTGGGATTCACATGGGGCTGGGACTAGTTTGCATTCCCAGGAGCTGGGCTAGAGAATCTTTCTAATATATAAGAGTGCTATAATTTTGATCTGAAGTGCCCCTCAAAGGCACATGTGTTAAAGTCTTGGTCCTCAGCCCATGGCACTACTGGGTGGGGGTGGAACCTTTATAAGCTGAGGCCTAGCAGGAGAAAGTTAGGTCACTGAAGGGGATACTGGGACTCTGGCCCTTTCCCTCTCTTTGCAGCCACGACCAGATGAGCAGCTCCCCCCTACTGGCATGCACCGCTATCATGATGTACAATGGGGCCAAGTTACCATGAACTGAAACCTCTGAAACGATAAGCCAAAATAAGCCTTTCTCCCAAGGTGATTCATCTCAGGCATTTTACCACAGCAACAGAAAGCTGGCTGACACAAAGGGGCACTAGACTGAGTGCTTAGTGTACTGAGTAACTATATCAGAGGTTAAACTGTTTCCATATATTTTGTTCTGGGCCCACCTAACAAAGATTAACAAGACTGGTGAGGATCAAACTATTTCTAACTAACTTAACTGCTGCATTTCTGAACAAAGCAAAAAGATTCTTAAAGGAATGTCCAAATTTTCTGGCACACAACTGTGTAAAATATACAATGTCCAACATTCAGTCAAAATTATTAAGTAGTGCCAGGTATGGTGGTGCATGCCTGTAGTCCCAGCACTCAGGAGGCTGAGGCAGGAGATCGGAGTTTGAGACCAGGCTGGGCTACAAAGTGATCTCAAGGCCAGCCTGAACTGCACAGGGAGACCCTGTCTCAAAAAGACAGAAGACCACAAAAAAACAAAAAACAAAATTATCTGGTAGGTAAAACAGCAAAACATGGTCAGTCAGATTCAGTCAGCTGAAACCATGAAATGACATGGATGTTAGCAGGAATAGACAAGTTCTTACAGATACAGTCCATGTGTTCAAGAAGATCAAAGAAATCATAAATATGTTAAGGACAATGATGAAAACCATTCCAGATGGAATAAACTTATCAGACTCTATAAGAAAAAGGATTAGTAAACTTCAAGATACAATAATAGAAACAATACAAAAGCAAAGTACATAGGGTGAAAAAAATCCCCACAAAACGAAGTGTCCGTGGGCTGAAAGATTTTCAGCAGCCTATCACAGTTCCTGACTTACAATGGTTCCACTTACAATTTTTTGACGTTCCCATGCTGCGAGTGATATGCATTCAGTAGAAACACTTTGAATTTTTATGTGTTACTGTCATGCTAGCCCATGGCAGCCGCCAGGGTTCCCCTTCAGCCACGTGATCATGAGGGTAGACATTCAGTGCTGCACTCTACAGGCCCTGTGCTCAGCAAAGGACAGGACAGCCAGCACTTCCTTAGCAAAGACATGGTGTTAGCTGATTCTGCCCACCATAGGTTAAGGTAAGTGGGCTGAGCGTGTTTCAAGTGGCGTAGTGAAGCGGTGATGTTTGGTAGGTTAGTTGCATTACATGCATTTTTGAGTTATTTTCAACTTTGGGATATGACCCAGTATAAATCGAGTATCCCTTGTGGATATATATCCCAGCAGGAGGGAGGAAACAGAAAAGTTATTTGAAGAAATAATGTCAAAAAATTTCCAAAATGTATGAAAACCATAGACCTACAGATCCAGGAGCTCAACAAACCCTAAGAGAAGAACTGTGAAAACTATAAATTGCTCTAAAACAGCGATAATCAGAACATCTTAAAAACAGCCAGAGATAAAGACCTAAAATGTACGGAGGGACAGATTTCTTATCCTAGTGGTCATATCTTGAAAACACTGGAAGAGAAAACAAGCTGTCAACCTGGAATTTAATACCTAGCAAAAATACCTTTCAAGAAAATGAAGGTGAAGCAAGTGGATTCTGGAGAGATGCAGTTGGACAAACCTGTAATCAACCCACCTAGGGAACAGAACTGCCAGCAGAATCTGAAGTAACTCTTTGGAACTCTGGGCTCTCTTGAAGGCCTGCAACTTCTGGGGGTGAGTTTAGAAGGTAAATTTAGGTCAGTCCTAGCTCTCAGCTCAGGTGTGAGAGCAGGGCCTGGGAGCAAGGGGAGGCAACACAGCCTGTCCTCCAAATATTTGGGTCTACTTTCTGACCCTCAATTTCTGCTTATAATCACAGAGGTGCAGACACTGAGGCAGGAACCTACTGGTGCACTCCCTACCCCCTTTTTGCACGCCCCCCGCAGCTTCTGGCTGTTGCAACTTCCAGGGCATTTAAAAGGCCAGCGCTCTCTCACACTTTCCAGTTTTTTCTTTTGCCTATTTTGAGCAGCCAGACACTAACGACTAAGGCATTCAAAAGTAGCTACATATATGGGGAAAATCCAAATGCCCAGAAAAAGAGGAAGATCAAAAGGGCACGAGATGACCTTCAGTTTATACCACAGGCTCAGCATAGCAACAGCATATAAGAAGCCAGAGCAAAACCAACAAACCCCAGCAAATTCTGGGGGAAGGAGAGAATCTGATGTAGAGTTGCTGCATTATTAGGTTCAAATATTCAGTTAAGAAAGAAATACACACAAAGAAGCAGGGAAGTATGTTTCATTGAAAGGAAAAGGTGAACCAAGAGAAAACACAATGGCAGACTTACAAGACTTTCAAACAGAAGTCTTCGAGACACTGGGGGTGCTCCAGGAAGATTCAGAGAAAGTCAAGAAAGTGATGTATATACAGAGTGGAAGTATCGACAAAGATACAGAAAAGTGCTAGAGCTACAAAGTACAAGAACTGAAAGGGGAAGAAAAATTACCAGTGTGCTTGACAGGCAGATTCGAGCAAGCTGAAGAATTAGTGAAACTGGGTCGGGGTACAGCTCTGGGGTAGAGCGCTTCCCTGGGATAACTGAGGCCCTGGCTTCCACCCCCAGTACTGGAAAAAAAATCAGTCACCTTGAAATTAAGACAAATGAAACGATGAATCTGAGGAATAGAAAGAAAAGGGATTGAAAAAAGTGAACAGAACCTAAGGGACATAGGAAGCCCCACCGAGTGGATGACTTACGCGAGTTCTGGAAGATGAGAGAGTGAAAAGAGCAGAGATTACTTGAAAAAAAAAAAAAAAAGAGAACTTCCCACATTTTAACAAAAGACATGAATATAAATAAACATCCAAGAAATTCAGCAAACTTCAAGCAGGATGAACTCAAAGACCCACACTGAGGTATATTATGATTAAATTGTTGAAAGGCAAAGAGAATCCTGAAAGCATCAAGAGAGAAGTGACTTGTCACATACAAAGGACTTGTAGTGAGATTGTCAGATTTCAAGTCCCGGTGTGGTGGCGCATGCTCGTAGTCCCAGTACTCCGGGGGACTGAAGAAGGAAGACTGCAAGCTCAAGCATAGTCTAGGCAAGGTAGTAATTTAATAAGACTTCTTCCTGTGGTGAATGTCGAGAATGAACGCCATGAAAATGGACAAAAGAGTCTCCAAGCATACTTGAAGAACACTGACAGACCAAAGGTCAAGTAATTTGGCTTTGCTTAACATAAATTTTGATATAAAACATGATCTGGATTTAATGGTGGACACATATCAAACTGTATACAACTAAATCAGAGCTTCCTACAGACAATTCAGAAACTGTTGAAAATACCTAAGAGACTTTTTAAAGAGGCTTTCTCTTATATTTGCTATTTGTAAGAAAAGCCGGAAGGGGTGTGTAGGTTACCTTATCACTGAACATGGCGGCCTCTCAGCCTGTCACTGAATATATTAGCCACTGATAATCTCCATATTTAAATGGCCACTCTGAACTCTCATGCTTCTGAGACCCGTTCATTTCCTGGAAGATAGCACAGGAAGGGCCGTGCTTCAGTTCAGCGTGACCTCAGCTGGTAGCAGTATGGAATCGTTTTAGGGAAGTCCTTTTAGACAGCACACTGTGTCACTGTGGATCCCCTTTCGGGTGTTGAGTTGTCAGTTTTTGAAAAAATGAATTTTGAGGTGATGTGAGCGAAAGGAATGCATTTTATAAAACATGATGGTGAAGCCCATCATTGACCTGTGATTAGTAGGTTTAAGTGTGTTATTAAAAATCTGTAATGGACAGTTAAGGAAATTACTAGAGAGAAGTTCATGACCTGACCAGGTTTCAGTGTAGATTTTGTCTTTATTAAATGAACTTAAAAGAAGAGGTTACAGTTAAACTTTGAATGGAAGAGCTTCCCATTGTATTTCACATCTGCTGTCTGCGTTTCCTTGTTGAGCCCACATCTTTATAAGCTTCTCGGCAGGTAAATGTTGCACGCTTCCGCTTCATGGTCACTATGGAATCAGAGGCCATCACGCAGGCAACTGACGTGTCTGTTTTCTTTTTTTCCATGACTCTACCTACTGCCTCATCTTGATTTATAAGCAAAACCTGGAAAACCTACAAAATGAATGTTTTGTGGTTTATCTAGAAATAATACAGAAAATATTGCTGTTATTTTTGGTAAAGAAAATTTTGTATAGTTTATTTCAGTCTAAATAAAATATGAATTTTGTTTAAAAAGAAGACTTTTCCTCAAAACACAGGCCTGGGGGGAAATAAACAAACAAACAAACAAACAAACCCACCCACAGGCCTAGGGATACAGCTAAGTGCAAAAGCCCTGAGCTCAATCCCTAGTGCATGTGAAAAACAAAGGTTGCCAGGGTGGTGGCTCAGAGGCACAGTGCCTCACTGGCAAGTGTGAGGCTAAGCATTTGATGCCTGGTACCAAAGAAAAGATGATCAGATTTCTTATTAGAAACTTTGAAGGCCAGACAACAGTATACTGATAGATTTAAAATACTGAAAGAAAAAACCCATTACCCAAAATTCCTATATTCAGCAAAACTGACCTTTAAAAGTTAAGGGAAACTGAAGGTGTCACAGATAAGTGGGGAAAGAGTTCCCTCTAGGCCTATCCTGCGTGAGATCATAAAGGGAGTCCTGCAGGGCGAAAGGACACTATCAGACTACTTTACAAAAATCAAAGTTAGCCTATTAGTGGTTACAGTAAAAACTTCTCTGCATCAAAGGCAGAGACGACCTGTCAGCTGATGGTGTAGGAGACCATGTATCTGATAAGGTTTAAGGCACAAAACACCCAGAGCACTCCTGAAACTCAACAGCAAACCAGCCCAAGTAAAAATGGGCAGACATCCTGAATACACATTTCTCCAAAGAAAGCACACAGATGGCCAATGAGCACACGGAAAGATGCTCAGCGTCACTAGTCACTAGGAAATGCAAGTCAAAAGCACAAATGAGACTGTTTCATGCCTGGTAGCAGGGCTGCTAACAACAGCAGAATGTAAGTGTTGGTGAGGGGGTAGGGAAACCGAAATCTCTGAGTATGACTGTGGGCAATGTAAAGTGGTTCAGTCATGGTGGAGAACAGTGATAAGGCTTAGACCTGTAATGTCCCCAAAGTCCCATGTGTTCAGAGGTGACGGAGGCATGGGGCACTGTGCTCAGGAGTAGGTTCTCCCATTGATGATTTCAGAGCTGAATGTGCTGTTAGGGTTGAGGCCTGGTCAGAGGTGGTCACTGGGGGCCAGGAGCTGCGAGGTTGTATTGTCTCCAGCTACTCCCTTTTCTCTGCTTCCTGGCTGCCACAGGATGAGTGAGCAGCTTCCCTCTGTCACGCCCTTACCGTGCCATTTCTGCCGGGGCGCCCACTGACCGAACCCTTTGAAACCAGGAGGCAAAATAAACCTGTCCTTTGAGTGAGTCACAAGTGTCCAGTGTTTTGTCTCAGTGATAGAAAAGTGCCTAATGCAAACAGCAACCCTACCTTGGACTAGATAGTAGTACCTCAGTTCAAGAATGCTTTTGTTTTGAAGGGTTTGGTTGTGAACTGTTCATCAGATGATGAACATGACTGTGGCCACCTTTTCCAGAATCATGGAAAAAAATTAAGTTTGTCAACCAAAGCACCACTGCACACCTAAAAGAATTGAAAGTAGGGTCCTGAAGGGTATTTTATACATCCATGGTCACAGCAGCAGCGCTCAAAGTAGCTAAAATATGGAAGCATCACTGATGTCCATACAAATGCATGGAATAAGCAAAATGTGGTATATACATATAATGGAGTATTACTGAGCCTTACAAGAGAAAAGAATTTTGACACATGCTTCAACCATGCATGAACCTCGGGACATCGGTGGTAAATGATATAAACCAGTCACAAAAGGATAGCACTGTGATTCCACTTGTATGAGGTACCTAAATCACTGAAATTCATAAGGGTAGAAAGTAGGATGGAGAGGAGGAAAAATGAGGAGTTACTGTTTAACAGAGTTGCAGTTCTGCAAGATGAAAAGAGTTCTGCAGATGGATGCTGATGGTTGTAGGGGGCTTGGCCAGGAATGAATGGTTAAACTGCGGGACAAAAGCATGCAAATAATTAAACCATGAGGCAAAAAGCCTGCAGGGTCTATGAGAAGTGAATAATTAAACTGTGGGACAAAAGCACACAGGCTGTGTGAGACATCAAATGGTTAAACAAGAAGTTTAGATGAGTGAAGCATGTTGCATCTGGCCACTGTCCTTCCCTTTCCCCAAGAAAGTTGCTTAGCCTTGTGTTATGGTTGATATATTGTGTCAACTTGAGGAGTCCAGAAGTGACTCAGCAGATCTGCATCCTGGGGTGAAAAGGATGTGCCCTTACCACTCTAAGAGGTTGTTCATTGGATCAACTTTAAAAGTTTGAAAGGTTAACTGTGTGACTCAGCAGGGAGCCAGGGTCCTTACTTTGTATTCATCCTGAGCCTGAGCAAGAGGAGGGCCTGGAGACGGTGGGTGTACAGGACCATCCCCTTGGTGGGTAGGCTGCGTGCGTACAGTCAAAGGAAAATGAGGAAGGACCGGCTGCTGGTTCTTCGGAGGAGCTCCAGCCTTCGCCTTCAACTTGGTCGTCTCCTGGCTTCTGGTGCAGACTTTTCGGCTTCTGCCTGGGACTCCAGCCTTCTAGTGTACGGTCTGGCCTTTGTGGTAGATGCTTCAACATTCCATTCCATTTGTATCCTCCTGATACAAACTTACACAGACACTGCAGTGAGCTCCAGGCCTTAGACTGGGCTCTTGAATCTCCAGCATGCAGACACCCTCTGCACACTTCCTCGTCCAACTCTGTGGCTGACCACTGTAAGTCAAACTTATAATTTCTTGTACATTTGTATATCTTGTGTTATATCTATTTCTCCAGTACACCATGACTGATACACCTTGAGACAGCTGCTGGCCCAAGCTGCTTTTCTCCTGTTTCCTTCTCTTACACTGGTATTCTAAATAAAAGCCAAGCATCCTCAGTGTGGGGGCCTTTCTTCTCCAGAGTCTCCCTGATGGCTGGGTGCTCTTGGTTTAGAATGGGTCCTCGGGGCCTCTTGGCGACTGAACCAAGTGTTACCTCCCAACAACCCTTCTCATCCTGTCTGCCACCTGCAGTTGCTCACTGCAGCAGATGGTGATTATACAATGAATGTGCTCAGTGCCACAGACCTGTGTGACTAACTATGGTTATGAGGGTAAAGTATTATGTATATTTTACCACAGTCTAAAAAAATGAAGAGTCAGGCATGCAGGCAGGTGCACACTTGTAATCCCAGCTATATCCTGGCTGAGGCAGGAGGATCAAAGTTCAAGGCTAGTGTGGGCAATTTAGTAAGATCCTGTCTCAAAATAAAATAATAAAAGGACTAAGTTATGTACTGCAAACATGTACTGATAAGAATAAAAATTAGACATTGAGTAACTGTAGATTTGAAGGCTGGGAAAAGAAAGCACTAGAGATATAACTCAGCGCTCCATGGGTTTGATCCCCAGTACTGTGTACACACACACAAGACTGAAGGTGAAGCCAGGTGTGGTGATGCACGCCTGTAATCCCACCACTTGAGAGGCAGGAGCATCATTGCAAATTCGAGACCAACCTGGACTACCAAGTGAGCTCAAGGCCAGCCTGAACTGCATAGCGAAACCTTGTCTCAAAAATAACAACAACAACAAAAAAGACAGAAGATAAAGAATTGCCAAACATTAAAGAGCTGAAAGAATTTAGTGTCAGAAGACCAGCCACAATAAGGGACAGTAAAGGAAGTCCTTCAGCAAAGGGAAAATGTCACTGGATGGAAACCTAGATCCATGGAAAGGAAAGAGGAGAATGGGATAGTATCTTTGTAGATAAAATTAAACTTTTTGTGGTACTGGGCTTTCACAATGAACTACAACCCCAATCTTTTCTCACTTTTTATCTTGAGACAGGGTCTCACTAAGTTGCTAAGCTTCCCCAAGTGAGTTCAGCCTTGCAGTCCTCCTGCCTCAGCCTCCCAGAGTGCTAGGATTAGAGATGCATGCTACCATGCTTGGCTTAAATTTTTAAAAAATATTTAAAAGGTAGTTTATTGTTTATTTTAAAAAATAAAAGAACAAAAGCATATTAACAAACACATTTACAAAAGAAGACAAGAACAATATAAGCAATACTGAAATTCAGACAAGATGATAGGAAATTAACCATGGTTGTTGTGATACATATTTCTTCAAAGTGGTTACTCAGGAAAACAAATATAGACATGTAAGATTGGTCAAATAATCATTAACTGTTCCGTTCAATAAAATGATAGAAGTCAGTAGTACAACTATGTTAGCTATCCTGTAAATACATATAAACATAATTTTCCCCTTTCTTTTCTCTTTTACCTCTGCCGGTTCTTTACTTTTGAGAATTTTCCTTTCATTTCACAATGTCTATCATACCTCCTAATTTTATTCACTCTTTCAGGTTCTTACACTAGTGAGATAATACGTTGTTTACACATGCAGGTCTGATTTATTTCACTTATGAGTATGGTCTCCAGTTGTGACCATTTACCTATAAAAGCCTCAAGTTTATCTTTCTTTATAGCTGAGTAATATTCCATTATATAAAAATACCACAACTTTTTTATCCATCCCTCAGTGGATGGACATTTGGGTTGCTTCCACAATTTAGCTATTACAAATTGCCCTGCTATAAACATGGGTGCACATATATCGCTGTGATATGATGTTTTCAGTTCTGGGAAAATACCCAGAAGGGGCATAGCTGGGTTGAATGGGACCTCTTGACCTAGTTCGCTGAGGAATCTCCAAACCAATTTCTGCAATGGTTTCATCAGTATTCATTCCCACTAACAGTGGGGCAGAGTTCCTATTTCTTCACAGCCTCGCCAGGATTTGTTACTGGTTGATTTGTTAATGATAGCCATTCTTACTGGGGTGAGATGAAATCTCAGTGTTGTTTTAATTTGCATTTCTCAAATGACTAATGATGTTGAACATTTTATTATGTATTTATTTGCCATTTGTATTTCTTTATCTGAGAAGTATGTATTCATCTTAGATGCCCATTTCTGGATTGGGTCTTTGACTTTGGGAGGGCTGGTGTTTTTCAATTCTTCATATGTTCTAGATAGAAGTCCTTTGTCCAAGGGACAGTCAGCTAAAATTTTTTCCAAATTTGTGGGTTTTCTTTTTACTCTGTTGGTGATTTCCTTAAATGTGCAAAATCTTTACAGTAAGATGAGACCCCAGATTTTATTCTTTGAAGTATTTCCCATGTGGTTTGGTTTTTGTTCAGGAACTATCTGCCTACCCCTATGTCTTTAAGATATTTACCTATTTTCTCTTCCGATAGATTTAGTGTTTCTGTTTTAATATTGAGATCTGTGATCTATTTTGACTTGAGTTTGGTGCATGGTGATAGACTTGGGTCTATTTTCAGTCTTCAGCAAGTGGCAAGCCAGTTTTTCCAGCACTATTTAAAGAGGCTATCTATCTTCCACTGAACTTGTTTGGCCCCTTTGTCAAAGATTAGATGGCGCTGAGTGTGTTTGTGGCTGTTCCTGTATACATCATATTGCTGGATTTTGTTTTAATCCACTCTGCCAGGCTGTTTCTTTTGACTGGGGAGTTGAGGCCATTTATATTAATGGTTATAACTGATATGCATTGGGTTATCTTTATCATGTTATTTACTTGCTGTTGGTTTCCTACTTTTTCTCTGTTTAATTGCGTGCTTTGCTTGAGGGTTCCTTTCTATTGTTCTTGAAATTGTGGTCATTTTTTCCTGTCTAGAATATCTTTTAGTACTCTTTGTAAGGTTGGTTTGGCACTCACGAATTTCTTCAGTTGTTCTTTGTCATGGAAATATTTTATTTCTCCATTAAATTTGAAGGATAGTTTTGCAGGATACATCAATCTTGAAAACTGTTTTGTCTCAAGACCTGTAATACTTCACTCCAAGCTCTTCTCGATTAGATGGTTTGTGCTGAGAAATCTGCTGTGATTCTGATGGGCTTTCCTTTATAGGTGTCCCTCTGTTTCTTTTCTCTAGTGCCTTTTAATATTCTGTTCTTTTGCTGTATGTCTGGGATCTTGATTATTATATGTCTGGGTGTAGTTTTATTTTGGTTATGACTAACTAGAATTCTATATGCCTCTCTTTTCTGTACTTCACAATCTTTTTCCCTGCTTGGGAAATTTTCTGCTATTATTTCTTCAAATTTCTCTTTATGTCATTTGTGTTGCCTCCTGCTGTTTCATTGACTCCTATTAGTCTTACATTATTTCTCTTTGCCTCGTCTTGCAGCTGTTGAATTGATTTTTCCTGGTTCCTTGTTAATTTTAAGAGATCCCTCCTTTCACAATTGTGAGCTAGCATGCTGTCTTTGAGAACTGAAATCCTATCTTTGGCTTCATTCAAGCACTTTTGCCAGCTTTCAATGGAAGTTTTGATTTCCTGGATATCTGTTTGAATCTGTTTCATGCATTCTATTCACTCCTGTATTTTTCATTTAACATTTCCATCTGTTTCCTATGCTCATCTATTTATATATATATATATATATATATATATATATATATATATATCTTCTTTAGATATGCTGAGCAATTCTTTCATTATTGTTGCCATTTCATTTTTTACCTGAGACATTATTTCTGATCTGATGTCTTCTACGGCCTGATGGAGTTGTTTCTTTACTTCCATTGTAATCATTTCAGCAATCTCAGGTGTGTGTTTACCAAGTTCTCCTATGTGGATGTCTCCTGGATTTGTTCTGGGTGGGGTGGAGTTCTGAGATTGCATTTTAGTCCTTTGTCCTGTCATGTTTGATGTGGAGACAGAGTGCCCAGTCTTTCTCTTCCCTGGAAGCTCAGCAGAGGTCACAAGTGCCCCTAGTTATCCTGATGGCCAGACTTGCCCCTTAGTGGCCACCAAGATGGGCTGCTCACTCTGGGTTCTTCTGGTGGTTGGTGAAGTGTATCTAGTTCTTCCAGGTGCCAGATGCAAACCCCCATGTCTGTGGATCACAGATTGCCTGCTCAAGTGTCCCCAGGCAGCTCAGGGCATGTGTATGACCCAGAAGCGGCTGCACTGGTGGCGTGATCACGGACCAGTTGGTACTGTTTCCCCAGACAGTTCAGGGCGCAAGCAGAGCCTAGACACGAACTGCAGGGTCAGCAGTTTGTGGATCACCTGATCTAATATCTCAGGCAGCTCAGGGCACATGCAGGGAGGGTCCAACATGAGCCCTGGTGTTAGTGGTTCATGGGCAGGCCTTCTGAGCCATATCTCCTGGCTGTGCTGGGTGCACGGAGGGTAGAGACATAGATTGTAATGGCAGCAGGCTCATGGGTCACCTGCTCTGTCCCCAGGAAGTAGATGAGGTCTACCTGGTTCTCTCAGCACTCAGCTGCGAATGGTGATGTCAGTGGATCAAGGACCTCCTGATTCTGTATCTCTAGGCAGCTCAGGGCACGCAAGAGACAGATGGGGGCTGCAGTGACATTGATCACGGACTGGTAGTTTACTGTTTAATGTAAGGATAACAGTGTTCATAAGGTTTGTAATATATGATGAAGGATGAGAACAGCCCAAAGCCTTTCAGTGGAAATGATGTACACATCCCAAATAAAGCATAGGTTGTCTGATTTCTTAAAAACAAAAACAAAAACTCATAAAATGTTTACAGTGAACTCATTTCAGATATAAAAACAGGGCTAGGGATGTAGCTCAGCGGCACAGTGCCTGCCTGGCAAGTGCAAGGCCCTTTTTGGTACCAAAAAAGAAAATAGTAAAAAAAAAAAAAAAAAGCTCCTCAATTATAAAAACAAAAACAAGTGAAAAAAGTATAGAAAGTGCTATACCACACTTCATCAACATGTATTAGGCAAAAAAAGCTCTCAGAGTAAAGGATACTACAGGGACAGGGTATCATTTCATGGTGATAAAGTGCTTAGTTAAGTAAGAGGACATAAACCTAATTGGGTAAGCTTCAAAGTGCATGTGGAAACTGATAAGAAAAAATAAGACAAATCCATAATTAGAGATTGAACCCTGCTCTCTGTAATTAATAGAGCAAGTAGATGGAATATCAGTAAACATCAGATTTAAATAACATTATGAAGCCAGGCGTGGTGGCGCACACCTGTAGTCCCAGCACTCAGGAGGCTGAGGCAGGAGGATCATTGTGAGTTCAAAACCAGCTTAGGCTACAAAGTGAGCTCAAGGCCAGCCTGAACTGCATAGCGAGGCCCTGTCTCAAAAAGACAAAAACAAAAAACCGCTCTGAGACAACCTTGTCTAAATGCCAACAGCGGAATCCTATTTTCCAGCATACATGAAATATTTACCATGATAGACCCTGTCCTGGGGTCATAAAACAAATCTAGTCATCAATCTGCACACAGCCCACCAAGCTGAAGAGATAATATTGTATCCACACGGAGGAGGGTAGCTCAGTAAGAAAATCACCTGTGATTCCTACACAACACATGGGTGAATCGGGTGAATCTAAAAACAGTTATGCTGGGTGAAAGAATCCAGGCAAGAAAGGGTGTGTAGTGCACGATGACAGTTTTATAAAATCCCGGCAACTGCAGAAGAATGTGTATTGATGGAAAGCAAGTCAGTGCTTACCTGGGTATGAGGTAGGGAAGGTGATATGTTTACTGTATATTTCTGTGTGTGTGGTACTGAGGACTGAACTTAGGGTCTTCAGACTAAGCGACATCCCCAACACTTTTTATTTTTTGAGACACGATCTCACTAAGTGGCCCAGGCTGGGTTCAAATGAGACCCTCCTGCCACAGCCTGAGTGCTGGGATCACAGGTGAAACACTGCCATGCCTGGCTATGTTCATTGTCTTGGCTGAGGTGATAATTTCACAAGTGTAGACATATCAGAGGTCACTAAACAGTACGCTGCATGTGTAGTTTACCTTACATCACTTAGACCTCATTAGAGAAGTCTGTGTCTGTGTACAGACCTGTGTGTACCTCTGTGGAGGGCAGGCTCACTCTGTGCTTGTCCTTGCCTAGAGCACCCACAGGAGCCCAAGTGCAGTCAGAAGCCAGGAGTCGGACATCGTCCACTACACCTGCACCCAGTCTTCGAGCAAATTAGGACTCTCATCTGATTATAAAACAAGGAAATCTGAGGTCTGTATTTACAGCTTGTCATATCAGTTGTACGACACAGTTGCAGAGGTGAGTGGTGAGCACTGTCATGAATCTATCATATCAAGAGAGCTCTTCTGCCAGGCGTGACGGCGCAGGTTTGTGACACCAGTCTGGGGGGCTAACACAGGAGAGTTGCCAAGTTTGAGCCCAGCTTGGGTAATTCAGTGAGAGCCTGTCTCAAAATAAAAAAGGGCTGGGGATGAAGCTCAGTGTGAAGGGCCTGGGTTTAATTTTAACCCAGTGCCACTGGGGGAAAAAAACCCCATAAAGCAGAGCGTGCTCTTGTGCAGCTGTGGGGCCTGCAGTAGAGAGAAGGCTGCCTCTCGTGGACTTCGCTCGCTGTTGAGGTGAGGGAGACCCTAGCGAGCAAACAGCAGCAGCTCACATTTAGCGGGGCTTTGCCAGCGGCCAGGCAGGTGTCAGCTCACTGAAGGCCCTGTGAGCTCTGGAGGGGGCCAGCTCAGAACGGTTCCCTCAGCGCCCAGGGTCACACAGCCAGTGGGTGTTGGAGCTGGGGACTGGTGCCAGGCAGCGTGACTTCGGGATGGCGCCTGCGAACACATGCCAGACTCTTCACACTTAGGAGGCGGAGTGACAGGAGGGCGTGTGGCTGATCCCGAGCCAGATGGGAGGAGAGCGGCTTCTGTGGCTTCCCTGGTGACTAACTGGTCAGGGCGCTCTTGTAACCATCCTGGTCGGAGGTGATGGTGACTGAGGTGGAGGCGGGAGGCGGCCTTGGGGCCCCGGGGCTTGGAGGGTGGGGTGCGAGAGGGGGAGGGAGGTACGAGGAGGAGGCTGAAATGTTGGTCTTGAGCAACCAGAGACACAGAGTCGCTACTTACTAGGATGGGGATGGATGGGGTAGGGGTGGGCATGTGATCTGGGGCAGAATGAAGGGCAGAGTCTGGGCATGCGTGAGATGGCCGGGTAGCCGAGTCGGTGACGGGAAGTGAGCAGGCCGGGGGCAGGGCTGCAGTCAGGGGTGTGCTCCAGCTGGACACAGTGGGGGCTACAGCATAAATGTGATCACTAAACCATGAACATATGAATCGAAGTCTGGTTTGTCATATCTAATAAATCATCTCCCAGCAGACCCAGGGGAAGATCTTTAAATCTTTGGTTTTATTTATTTATTTATTTTTTGGCAGGGGAACAGAGCCTCACAGTAGATGCAGTAACTTATTTCTCTCTGTAGTAACACAAATCTCTATATTTTATGCAGGTTAAAAATAGTTAAATTAGCTCAAAGGTGAAGGCCTCTATTTCTAATTACTTATAATGTAAAAAATTAGTTTTAATCCATAATGATGTGGAATATTTTGGTTTTTTTTAAAATGCAAAAGCCTCAGATCAAGAAACCTCTCTGGGATGACAGAAGTTCCAAAATGAATTCTAAACCTACAGGGAAAGGGCTGTTTTTTTTATCTGAAAATGGTGAGTATTTTAACTGGAGAACTGTAATATTTATGAACAGCTGCTTATAACTTACATATGGGTTATGAAACTTTACCAGCAACTTTCTTATCATTTGGAAAAAAGTGAAAAAGCAGAAATAGATAGAAGAATATAAAAAGAAATCAAGAGAATAATTTTAGTTTTAGATATTAAAACATACTAAAAACGTAGAGCTACCAACTAGTTCTGGCAAAAAATAGGCAGACCATGGTAAACACAAACACAAGCATTTCATATGTGTAATAAAGTGTATTTCTCCCTAGTAAAGATGTATGGCTTAATAAATGGTGCTGGGCTTGGCAAAGTTTGGGGAACACATTCAGATGGATTGAAGAGTTGTTACAGTAGAAGAATTAGAAGTATATACGGGTGAACATTTTATATATTTAGGGTTGAAAAGCCCTTTGTAAGTACAAAGAGAAAAATACTGTTAAAACTAACCACTTAAAAATCAGTTTTTGATAAAAGAACTAAAAGCAAAATTTACGGTACTGGGGATCGAACTCAGGACCCTGCGCTTGCTAGGCAAGCGCTTATTCCACTGAGCTATATCCCCAGCCTAAAAGCAAAATTTAAAGTCAAACCAATTGTGAAAAAATTGAGAAAGGGCAATATTTTTGAAATACTAAGGACAAAAAAAGATAAACACCAGGGAAAAGTCTTTTCACAAAACCTAAGTGACTTATGAATATATTTTTTTAAAATGCAACTTCACTGATAACCAGGGAAATTCAAAGATAACAAAATAAAAGGTTGTCCAAAGAAAACGATGCTAGGTGCGGTAGCACATGCTTATAACCCCAGCGTTCTGGGAGGCTGAAGCAGGAGGACTGACAAGTTTGAGTCCTGCCGGGGCAATTTGAAAAAGGGCCTCTCTCAAATAAAAAACTAAAAATGGGCTGAGGATGTAGCTTAATGGAAAGACCCTGGATCCAATCCCATGTAGTGCCCCCCCCGCAAAAAAAAGAGTGAGAGAGAAATAATGGTAGTTATAGTAATGATACGAGAGAAAAGTATTTTCAACCATGCATTGCAGATGGGGTTAGAAAGTGGCTGAATCTTTCCAAAAAGCAGTACAGAAATAAGCTAATAGGACGTGCACCAGAATGTCAAGGGCATTTTGCCTATACTAGCAAAGGCAGATGTGTTAACTTGCTATATTTCCTACCATGCTTGGAACAGGGCCTCATACATCATAGATACCCGTTGTTCACGCCACTTCACTGAGGATGGTACGGTCATGGCCCCCCTTTTGCAGGGCTACCTTGCCAGGCTTGCTAGGGAGAGGCACAGCTGGACCATGAGACTGACACAGCTGAGGTCTGTAGGGAACAGAGGCTGTGCAGGACCCTTGGGCACCAGGCCCCAGAGCTGTTTTCACGACTTGCCACCCGCATCTCTATGCACCACACTCACCCAAACCTTAGCCTGCCAGAGTCCACGTGGGGGGCGCACATGCAGGTCTCCGTGAGTCTCTGAACGCCTCGGCATCAGGCATCACGGCTCTTCCTACTCGTTTCACTCCGGGCTCCTGTAGCGGGAGGTAGACGGTGGGGTCCATTCAGATCCTACCTTCCCGTGGCACCCAGTCTCACCTCCACTAGTGGCACAGCCTGGGTAGAAACAGAATCCACTAACCTTCTTACTTGGCTCGGTGTTAAAATCTCTCCAAAGATGGTGTAAGCAGGCGCCAAGAGAGGGTTTTCCCCAATACACAGAAGACAAAGCTTCTAAACAAAATACTTCTAACAAAGCTTCTAAACAAAAACAACTATTTAGGAAGAAAGACGAGGACAGGTATAAGGCAGCTCGGAGGCAGCGTTGCCAATTCCAGTCATGCCCACTTTGCCCCATGTGGCCACAGACGTGCTCTGTAGAACCCTCTGTCCTTGCCACCCAGGCCCTGAGCGGCTCCGCCTAGAGACAGCCTACCATGCTGAACTGTGCCAAATAGCGGGAGAACAACCCCCTCACATACAGCAGGAGTGCGTTCATGCTCATTCAGACAAAACTTTGTTTCAGAGAAACACGAAAAGTCCAAGGAGGACCAGAAGGAAAGGCTCCCCATGTGTGACAGTAGCGTGCACACCTTCTTTGTGAACACCCTCTTCCACGCCCACAAACACCAGGAAATGCTCAAGGAGAAGGTGAAGGAGCACCGCTTGCAGGAGGCAGCACTGGCCCAGCAGAGGAAGGCGGAGAACGAAGAGCTGAAAGCGAGGTACAGGTGTCAGGCGCCCCTCCTTTGCGGCAGGTGCTCAGCTGCCTTACCCAACTTCCATCCGAAGCATCAGGACCTCATACAGGGACTGAGACCCGAGAAACAAACAGCCCAAAAGCATGGTGGTGCTCGCCTATGATCCCAGCACTCTGGGAGGCTGAAGCAGGAGGACTGCAAGTTTGAGCCCAGCCCCCCAGTAACTTAAGAAGACCCTCTCTCAAAAACTACAGAAGGCCTGGGATGTAGCTCAGATTGGATTCAATCCCTAAAAACAAATAAAACAATAAATATCTGGGTTCTGCTCCCACTGTAGTGTCCAGAACCTTTAGAGCTTCTGGATGGGAGCATCCCTTCCTGTAACTGGGTCCCAGCGCTGGTCCCAGACACCAGGGCTTCGTGGACTCTGGAACCTCTGAGGGTCCAAGAGTGTCTGTGGCACACTGATAGCCAGGGGACGCCTAGATCGCTCTGCACAAGGTGGGGGCGGGAGAGTGCTGCTTGCCAAGGGACCCAGCTATGTGCTGGGAAAGTTAGAACTTTCCGCTTCACCTCCTTGAGCACTGGGGTGGTGGGGGGCTGCAGGCTAAGTTTTATTCCTAGAGGCCAACGGTCTCATCACTCATGCCTCCAAAGGAACCTCCACCCAAACGCTGAACCATGGCTGCGGCTGCAGAGTGCCTAAGTTGGTGAACACATCCTCGGGGGGAGCAGCACAAACGCTGCAAGGACACAGTCCCCCATGAGGGGACTCTGTGGACCTTACCTTCGTATCTTTTCATCAGGCTGGGGTTTTGGGTTTTGTAATGGGGACTAATCTCAGGGCCTTCACGGTGAGCTGCTTTCCCAGCCCTTTTATTTTGAGACAGGGTCTGACTCTGTCACTAAGTTGCCCAGGCTGGGTTTAAACTTTCCATCCTCCTGCCTCAGCCTCCCAGAGTGCTGGGATTATAGGCCTGCACCACCACACCTAGCTTGGCTGCTCATTTTTATTCTTTAGCATAGCCTTTAAAATACACCAGTACATACATGTTTTCCTGAGTTCTGTGAGCCATCCTAGCATGTCATGGAACCTGAAGAGGGGTTCACAGGCACTTTCAATCCATTTGTGCGCTTGTTGGTCACAAGTACAGGAGGGCTAGACTTTCCACCGGCATGTAGGGTGGGGTGGCCTGGTGGGATCTGTGTTAACCCCAGGTACACAGTGTCCAAATCAACAGAATGTGGGATGCCCCACTGGTGGTGGGCTGTGGTAGGCACAGGGAGAAAACTCTAGTGGCATCTGCTAGAAGTGCTGTGGGGAGTCAGTCCTCACCTGGTCCTAAGAGCTCATGGTCACTGATGCCAGGGCTGTGCTTGGTGTCTAGGCAGTGAGTGCATCTTTCCCAGAAGCTCAAATGGAGAGGTGACAGGAAGTGTGGCCAAGAGCATAGGCCCCCAAGGAAATCTGTGCAACTGAAATCCAGCCCTGCCACTTCGTTGTCCGGGACTTCAGGCAGGGTCCATCTGTTCACCTATACAATGAGAGGACATCGCATGGGGTTTGTCAGATGTCATACACAGGCCTGGGACATAGTTGGCCCCCAGAAATGTAAGCTCACCTTTCCAGAGTCACCTCGGGGGCTCAACTCTGTGTGGCCATGTGCGTCCCAGCACAGATACCTGCCCTTGGCCATGTGCAGAAAGCGTGGCTCTGTGACAGAGGGAGATGATCCCAGAGGCCTTTCACAAGGCCATAGAGTGCTGCACAGATCACAGGCTTTTGACACAGGGCTTCATTCACTAAAATTCAGGCAGTGGTTGTGATTTAGTTTTCCTCACAGCACTGTTGAAATACAGGAGTGAATGATGTTATTTACCAGCTTAGAGCTGGTTTTGGATTTTCAAAAAAAAGAGTTAACTTCTCACTTTTGCCCCTTAGGCTGAGTGTCTTAAGGGAGGAAGAGGCCAAGAGACAAGACCTCGAGATTGACATCACTGTCCTCAAGGAGTCCACGGACCTCTTGCCCTCCTTGCCACCCCTCATGCCCAGCTCTCCCAAGGACGACGTGGCTGCGTCCCAGGCCATGTCCAGCCCAGGCAAGAAGAGGAAGAAGTAAAGGCACCTGGTGCTGCAGGCTGGCCATGAGGCTCGCAAAGAGAAAAGCTCAGACTCGTGAGCAAACTGAATTTTACCTCTGCTCCTCATGGTCTGAAACAGTCCTGGTCTGGGTCTGCTGCATTGAGGTGTCTTACACAGCCAATCGCTGAAAGGCCTGCACTTTAATAAGTATACATTAAATAAGTTTTAAAAAATCAAAGTGAGGTAGTGATGATTAAATTTAGAATCTGGTAAGACAGATCAGAGGCCGTGCAGCGGAGAGTAAGGTATTCACACGTTTCTCCAGATCCTTTGCCTTCTCTGTTTCCTGTAACCACCTATGTCCTTCACATGCCACCTCACGTGGCCTCTCCCGTGGTCTTTCCCACCAATGCCCATAGCACTCTTTGTCCCATTTGAAAAATGCCACGCAGCGGCAACTCTGGCTAGCAAGAAGGTAAGGAGCAGGCAGTCAGTGGGTGGCTCAAAGGACACTTTGAGTCTGCCAGAACATTTTATAATTAGTAATTTATATTCAAGTTTAAGAGCAACCACCGAAAGAATGAGAACATAATCAAAAACCTCCACACGTGCAGTAGGAGTACAGGAAATCCTCCATCCAGCAGAAAGCTAGAGGGGACCATGACCAAAGAAAGAGACATGAACAAGGAACAGAGGACAGTACAGTGCGCGCGTACCTCACCGCCACAGCAAGCACATCAGATGCTTCTTCCTGCTCCCTCCAGCACAGAGATAAGTACATGGCACTAAGAACCAAAAACAGCACAGCGCCACTGTTTTCAAGGGGAACATTTTAACACCATGTGGGACGAATATAAATACAAAAGGATGGGCCAGGAGCTGACTGGAATAGCAAGCAGTACTGCAGACAGAACAGCTTAGAGCAAACACCTGCAGCACACAGCAATCACGGTAACGGTGAAGGGAGCAGCTTTATGCATGTACATCTCAGCAGCCACGCAGAGCTGACAGAACCCCGGGGGGAGCTGCCAGCAGCGTCACGTCGGGAAAGACAGCAGGAGACATATTCAGGCAAAGGCCTGAATAATGTCAGCAATGAAACTAAAGCATCTGAATACATCGCTAGGAACCAGCATGCAACAGAGAATAAACAATGACAGAAACACATTTTAGGTTAAAAAGTACAATTGCAAATGCCACATCATGTACCATGATCTAATCCCAAGGCAGTAGCTGAGTCTGCAGAAAATGCACACAGTAAACGAGAGGCAACTCAAAACCCCAGCCTTAAACTGGTGTGGAGGCATACGGCTGCCATTCCAGGACCTTGGGAGGCTGAGGCAGCAGGATCACAAGTTCAAGCTGAGCCTGGACAACTCAGTAATTTAGCAAGACCCAACCTCAAAAAAATTATAGAAGGGCTTGGGATATAGCTTGGTATGAAGGCTTTGGGTTCAATCCCCAGGACCACAAAACAAAAGCTACCAATAAACAAAACTCTGTAATCATAAGGAATAGAGGAAATCATAATGCAAACTGGAGATTATTTAGGGCCAACAAAAATACAAACTGATGAAGCTGCTCCTCCTAACATCCAGGGCCCACTGGATTAGGTGAAAGGGACTGTGGAGTCACTTTCACCCGCACTAAAACTGAGGTTAAGGAAAATTCAGCCAGAATTTATCTCCTGTGTGAGGAGACATGCAGCACTGTGGCCCTCAGGAGCCCCCGCGATGATGAGGAGCCTTTGTTTCCACAGTGGGTAGTTTGAGTTCTCTGTAGTGGATGTGGTCTGAAAGTCGCAGGTAGCACTGAAGATAAAAGTCAAGTCTAGCCATTATCTGGGCCAATGAGGAAAGAACCCCAGCTCTAACCAAATATTCACTGAGGTTTTTATTTTGATACCAGGAATTGAACTCAGGACCTTGCACTGCCAGGGAGGCACTGAGCCACTGAGCTATATCCCTGGCCTAAATTTTCTTTTGGTACCGGCAATCAAGCTCAGGAACTTGCACTTGCCAGGCAGGTGTTGTGCCACTGTGCCGCTGAACTACATCCCCGGCCCTGCTGACTGAATTTTTAAAACCCCAGAGCATAAGCCAGGAACCCAGAGGCCAATGGAGATTACAAATCAGCAACAAATGAGACTCACTGCAAAACCAGAATTGTAAAAACTTTTAAAGAATTTATTAGTCTTATTTTCCAATAAAATATTCACATAATGTCAAAAGAATGAAATGATATATAGCCAACTATCTTTAATCAATTCCACATAAATATTTAAAATCTAAAAACCTCAAGGGGTTATCAGACTGAGTAGAAATTTGATTCTTCAAAGCAAGTATTGCTTTACTATTGTCATTAATCCAGTCAATAATACGACCAATAACTCGCAATGGTAAACAAAATGTCCGCTGAGTTTTTTAAAAGATGTTTTCCGCGAGCTGTTGTCTGTCAATCCAAGAAGAAGATGTTATTGAACTGCGTGGCACAGAGTTTTTTTACTTCTTCTGAAAAGAGAACAGAAAACAGTGTGTAAGCAATAGAGATTTTTTTACTTAAAAGGTGACAACGATATGCACATATTAGTACTTTAAATTCTTCAGGAATAAAGTGGAAATAAAATGTCTGCATTGATATTGACTTCAAATTCTAGAAGCCTAGGCAAAAAATGTTAACAGATTTGGGTTTGGGGATCCCTAACCCACAAGACCTCAGTGCTCCCCAGTACGCTGAAACCTGGCTCCCTGCGCCTGAGAAACAGCCTAGTGAGAATACTGTGCCTGAGATGCCCAAGGGCTGGGGGTCAGGAGTGCAACATCGCAGATGCGGTCCCCCTTGAGAAATCCCCCGCAGTGTTACAGAAGCTCTGGACCCAGCCCTAAGGTGGACCCAGGGCTCCGTAAGTATCACCCATCATCTTGATTTTACTAAATTTGCGTTTTATCCGATTTCTTAGTACTGGAGCAGGAACCTAGGGCCTTCACACCGGGCTACATCCCCTCTACCTTTCCCCAGGCTGGGCTCAAACTTGAGATCCTCCTACCTCAGCCAATCAGAGTGCTGGGATTACAGGCATGCGGCACCGAACTCAGCTTAAATTCTCACTCTAAATCAGACATGTACTACTAATGTTCTTAATGCCCACAAATACCAATACAACTAATTAATATAAAGAGAAAAATTTAATAAGCCCTAGAACATAACGAAAAAAACCCTCACACCTCTTTCCTCATCGTCTGCCTGTGGAGTGCTTTTCCCCCACCTGCAGGCTGCTTGCTCCAGGTCAAAGGGCGAGCAGCAAAGCGGCCCAACCCCACCTTTCCCGCAGGGGCTGGTCCTGGGGCCCCCAGAGCACTGCCCAGCCACACTGCGCAACCAGCACAGCCACTCTGGCCAGAGGTGGAGAAACCCCGGGCACTCCACACTGCTAACGCACAGACGCACACACGCATCCAGCCACTCTCCATAGAAAAGAAGTGTTTTCACCACAGGATATAAAAACTATTTTCAAATACAGCATGCAAAGGCATGGGAGTTTTCTTAGCATTATGGAAAATAATTTTCTTTTCACCACTGTCAAGTTTCTGCTTCTACAGGGGATAGAGAAACAGATAACGGAGGCATCCGGTTAAAATTTTAAGTCCTTTGCTCTGTTTGTCACACTTTTTGATATACTAAGGAGTTAGAAAAACAAAACGGTAGCACTAAAACTGCTCAAATATCAAATCCCGCTTACCATTGACTTCAATCAGGTTGGCATTTTTTTGATTCAAAATAACGTACAGCTCCCGCTGATCCGACTTCTTCCCGACCACCCAGTAGTCACTCATGGCTTTCACGATGATTTCCTCATCTTCGTCCGCTCTGTAAGACGACAATGTCACAGAGCATTTACCATATACACAGCCAGACGGTGGGGAAAACCCCAACAGTCCCAAACAGGAAACAGGGCAGGAAGCGTCATTCCTGAAGCCCAGGGTGTCCTGTGGGAGTGGACGGGGCCCTCTGGGTTTGGGGTGTGTCTGGAAGTGGCGCTCTGGAAGGGCAGCCAGGCTGGAGCCCCTGGCAGAGGCTGTGGCTCACTGAGTTTTGAAGAGATGCCTTTACTATCTCTCGATAGAAAGGGCACAGCGGAGCTGAGTGGTCGGGACTACCTGGTGAAATCACTGTTGATGTCACCTAGAATCTTCATTAGATCCGGGTGAACCGACGTAAGCGACACACTCGGCGTTTTCCTCATGTGTACCGTGCTCTTCTCCGCCAAGTTCATGTGGTTGAAATAGATAAACTTAAACTGGGGCTCCTTCTCAGACCTGCAAACACGGCAGGGGACGGCGACTGCGTCAGAATTCTCACCCGCACCACACAGCCCCGCTCTGGCTTTACAACTAGATGGCTCAGGCCTTGCACTTTCAAGGACGGGGCACCGAGTCAAGAATCTCAGTTTGGTAACATGGAACTGGTTCTCCATTCAGAGGTGGCTAATGCACTGTCCAACGGGGTGGAATTTTCCAGAGAGCTATTTTTTAAACGCCAAAAATACTTTAACCATTATATGATGATTTTCTAAATAAGACTATTGTTCTAAAATGCAAATGAGGGCTCAGTGGCATAGCGCCTGCCTGCCAAACATAAGGTCCTGAGTTCAATTTCTGGTACCAAAAAGAAAAGAAAAGCAAATAAAACCCAGATGGGCTGTTTTTCCTCAGCAAGCCATGGCCCTGTGGCCAAATCTGGCCATTTTCTAAATAAACTTTTACTGGAACACCACCGTTCCCATACGCTGATAGGATGTCTATGCTGCTTTCAAGCTAAAATGAGAGTTGTGTAGTTGCAACATATACAGCTGCTCACGAAGTTTAAAATATTTGCTATTTGGCCCTTACAGAAAGTCTGCTGACCCAATTTAGGGCAGTGACATCACTTAACAGTGTAGGGAATGAACGAGGTATTCCCTGTATATTAATGTGCTGCACACCTGAAGTTTACAGTAACAAAGCAAAACTTTCCATTAAGCAGGGTGTGGGGCATATGCCTGTAATTCCAGCATTCTGGAAGCTGAGGCAGGAAGATCTAGAGTTGGAGGCCAACCTGGGCTATACTGTAAGACCATGAGCCCTGTGTGGAGGCACATGCCTATAATCCCAGTACTTGGAAGGCTGAGGCATGATGATCACCGCTAGTTCAAGGCTAGCCTGGGCTACATAATGAGTTAATGGCCAGCATGAACTGCATAGCACCTGTCTCAAAAACAAACAAAACAACAGAAACACCCCCCATCCACCCAAGGAATCATCCAGTTAACATACAAACTTTCTCATCATTCTCAGTGGACATCATGCTGAAATGTTATTTTCTGGTAAAGTAAAACAACATTTTAACTGGAATCTCTTCTTCCCTTCCCCTTCTGTTCCTACCCATCCCCCTCTGGTGGTGCTGGGGATTGGACCCAGGGCCTTTACACTGAGTTATGTCTCTATGTCTTTAATTGTGTTATGCTGGCACAGGACTTCATCAAGTTGCTTCGGCTGGGCGTGAACTTGTGATCCTCCTGCCTCAGCCTCTCAGAGTGCAGGGATTACAGGCGAGGGCCACCACACCTGCCTTCCTTTTTCTTTCCTAAACTGACTGGGTGATGCTATGACAGTTTGTCCCAAATTAGAGCTTTCAGCCTTCTGAGGGAACCTTGGGGACAGTTGAAGGACAGCTCAAAGGGTGCCTGTCCTTCCTTCCCACTGTGCTTTCATGTACATCCTGGGCTGGCGAAGCTGGAGCTGGACCTGCACTGGGCTCGGCAGCTTCTACCTCCTTCCACGCTGGCAGCCATGCTCTGGAGAGCTGAGGGTGTGGAAACCGACAGTAGGCAAGTGGGTTACTGCTCCGACACTTCACCTCTACCCAAAAAAAGCATGTGGGTGATTTAGTTTCCAGGACAATGAAAGTAAAGTTTCATAAAACCAGAGTTTGGTTTTGGTAAGCCCCTAACACTAAGTAAAGTATGCGTAAGAAAAACTGGTTAGAACCAGGTGTGGTGGTGCACACCTGTAATCCCAGCACTCGGGAGGCTGAGGCAGGAGGATTGTTGCGAGTTCAAGACCAGCCTGGGCTACAAAGTGAGCTCAAGGCCAGCCTGAACTGCACAAAGACCCTGTATCAGGAAGACAGAGAAAAAAAAGAAAAACTGGTTAGAAAGATGAAAATTTTAAAAGACATGCAAAGAGTTACAATTTAGTTGTCTGGACAGACAAGTAACTTAAATCGCTTCTGACTGCTTTGTTTAACCCCAAACACTCCTGTGGCTTTCCTCCTTCACCCATTTGTAATACATGAAATGTGTCCATTTCTTTTGTGCCCCTAAATTGGAATCTACATTAGAAATATTATTTAGGGCTGGGTCTGGTGGCACATGCCTATAATCCCAGCACTTGGAAGGCTGAGGCAGGAGGGTCACCCCCAGTTAAAGGCCAGCCTGGTCTACACAGTGAATTCAGAATCAGACTGAATTATATACCAATACTCTGTCTCAAAAAAAAAAGTTCTTTAGGTAGTTAAGATGGGTAAAGAAATATGGAATCTTTCTAATCTCCCTTCTATGAAGTATAGTGCAAAAATAGGTCTGAAAAATTGCTATCTACAAAGTACTATTAATGAAACAAGAAGATACCTGCTCACATTCAAAACTCAAGGATAATTTCTTAACCTTTGGTCTTACTAGTGATAAAAATTAAGATCCACCTGTGTTGATTTTTAAATAGCAATAGCTGCATTTACCTGGTATATTTTCCAAAGAGTTAAAACCAAACCTTTTAACCACTTTTTAAGCACCAAAATATTTTAAAAAGCAAAATCATATACATGTCTTGCCTTGCCTTCTTAAAAAGCATACTATATACAGTTAACTATGTCAGTGGAGGAAACTCTAAGCAGAAATGATTTTAAAGTTTTGAGTTTGGCTGGAAACAAAGCTAAAGGTGGATCCTGCAAAGACAGAGCAGAGGACAGCGTGGTTGCTAAAAAGATTACCATTTAAAAAAGCCAAGTACTTTACATTAGGACAATAGAAAAATATCTTGAGAAAATGTGAGTTCCAGCAAGGCTCCACCCTTCCAAGGCTCAAAATTGCAAAAGTGAAGCAGTTTGTTTGAGAAGAGAGCCCTCTTGAAGATGGGCTACCTAGGGAATTGATTTCCTAAGATTCAGTTCACCATGCTGAGCCACGCAGGCACTTGGGAGGCCAGTGTAGCCTTTATGCAAAAGGACTTGGCAGTTGGTACTATTCCAGTTGGTAGAAGACTGGTACATGCAGAATGCAAGAATTATAGGGTCAGGGAGGATTCCACTCAGATGTCAGAAGGCAGCCTGGAAGGCCAAGCACTGTGCTCCTGAAAGTGAGGCAGGAGATTAGGACATGGCAGACTGACTGAGAGAGTGGGAAGGACCTATTACTCACAAAGTTCTAGGATACAAGTGCAGAACATTTTCCAAAACCTTGCACCTGGAACCAATCAGACAGTGCTATTTTCAATTCTCACAAGAACTCAAGCAGATTTGGACAGGTCAACCTGGATTACACAGCAGCCTGCGAAGTGGGAGATACAGAAGACAGCCGCCACTGCGCTCCCGGCCACTGTGCTCTTCCTTCCACACTGGCCAATTCTCACCCTGTAGAGTGTTCTTCTTTTCCCACTTTTAGTTGACTCAAACCTACTCTGCAGAGTATGTTTCTCTTTTTACCTTTAATAAATGCAAATCCTTGCTACCCTGTTTTGTTCAATTCTTAGAGAAACAAGAGTATCACAGTAAGGGCACTGATGTAAAAGAAAAAAGATAACGCAGTAGAAAGAGCCAAAGGACACAGAGGGGCAATCTGTAAAAGACAGAAAAAAGCCAACGGACCATGAAGGGACACTTGGCCTCAATGTCCCCATCAAACTGTGGAAATGCAAAGCACACATGGAAGGGGTGCTGGTGGCAGAACCGGTGGGTGACAGAATGGCATCCTTGTGGGAGGTAACCTGGCAACATGCACATCTTAAGTGCTCTTTCCTTTGCCCCTGAACTTAAACCTAGGGATTTAGCCTCAAAAGATAATGCAGTGCACCAGGTTTTCTCACTAAAGAATTGTTCATAGCACTAAGAACAACTGACCCCAGGCTGCCCATCAAACGGGAACATGATTAAACAAACCAGTGTGCCCCATCAGTGGTGTGTACAATGATGCTATTGAAGATATAAGAAAGAGCCTCCACATTTACTGATTTTAAATGTTGGTGCTTTTCTTTTTGTCTTCTTGAGACAGGGTCTCACCATGCAGTTCAGGCTGCCCTTGAGCTCATTTTGTAGCCCAGGCTGGTCTTGAACTTGCAACCACCTTCCTGCCTCAGTCTCCTGAGTGCTAGGATTGCAGGCATGTGCCACCATGCCCAGCTGTGCTGTATTTTTTAAAACTCTAGATTTATGTCATATTTATTTTAAAAGTATCTATGTTAACATGTTAAATGTGTATAAGTTTAAAAAGTTGAAAATAATGAGATAAGATGTCCAATATTTGTACTTTCTTAAAGAAAGCTACAAACTTTTCTTAAAACTTGTGGTAATTTTAATCTGATGTTACTACATTTAAACAAACAGACCCAAACGCAGACTTATCTTCAACCCCAGCCTTCGTGTTCAAGCAGAAGCCCTTCAGGACGAGGAAAGAGCTACCTTTGGGTGTCACAACACGAAAGCTGCAATACTGAATCTATACAGAGCTGAGATTTTGCTCATGTCCTATGCCAAGTAACAACTCTTTTGTCTCAGAACCAACATTAATGGTTATCAACACCATCTATCACTTTAATTTGAATTAGGTATCATTTTTGTTTTTGTTCTGTTTTCTGAGACAGTCTATATAGTTTAAGCTGGGTTCAAACTTTTATTTCTCTTGCCTCAGGAGTGCCAGGTTCACAGCTATACATCACTGCACCTGCAGCAACACTCCTTGTATGTATCAAAACTCATACTGAACAATGAGTTCTGGGTTGCACAAGAAGATTATTTTATACACCTGTCCGTTAAGTTTTAGTTCACAAGTTAGACCAAAACAGATACAAGTACTACTATATTTTTAAATTTTGTTTAAAAATAAAGGCATATATTATCCTTGAACCCAAAATAAAAAAATCACTGCACTCAATTCCCAGTACTCCAATACATACATACATGTCCTTGAGAAGAAAACCAAGGTGCTACAAAAAAGACAATACCAAATTAACCTACTTCGTGCTGTTCTTAGAAGGGTGGAAACCTCAAAGACCAGATTCGATACTGCACATTATGCCCTAAGAACTGCTCTTTGGGGTTTGCTAGCCAGGGCTGCCACTCAGAAAGCAGGAGGGCACTGAGGCGGTGGGAGTGTTCCAGGGCCAGGAAGGCATCCTGCTTCCACCCGCCCCCAACATCACCCAGGGACCCCTCTGGGATCCGCCTTCACTAGCCTAAGCAAAAGAAGGTCCCAGGACTGGGGTGTAAGTTGGTCTGAAGAATCTCTGCAAGAAAAACACATCTTTTATATCCAAAACTTTTACCTTGAGCCAATTAATAACTGTTGTCTGGCAAGCAACGGCTCCTTATGTGTAAAATCCTGGGTGCATCGAGAACTATCTTAAGGTCAATTCTCAGTAAAAACATTTCTAAAATTCCTGCTTTTGCACGCATGCCCCTTAATTATACCATGTTCACTCTACTATCCAACTTTCCATGTACCCTATCTTTCAACGGATTCTTTGGATCTTTAGTGTGTGAATAGATGGTACAGCGGTTCTCTTAACAGTCAATAATCCTTGTCCTCTATGATAGAGATGTACAATAAAATATGCAAGAACAGGTTAATGGTAGAATCTAACTGGGAGTTCATGTGTGTCCAGTACCATATTCATAATAAAATGTCAGAGAACTGCTTAAGACGGGATAATTAATACCCAAGGCCCTCTCTTCAGGTGCAACGCACCTGAAGGTTAACCTGAGGGTTAAACCTTACTTGCAAAGTAGAAGGTCCTTCAGGGCAAGTTTTATCCCTGGACAGCTGACTTGGGACTTGAGACATTTACAGAAAGCACAGGCAGAACAGTTATCATGTCCAATGACTTCCCAGGGTTCTGGGGATGGTGGTAAAAATACTGTACCCCTCCATCAATTCATTCATAACCTGCAGTGGTGGACTGACAACTGGTGGTCAACTTGTAACATCCAGCTGAACTAAACCAGTGTGGTGCTGGGCTCGGAGGGGCCACCTGAGGATTGCTGCTAACAGCATAACAAGGAGAACTGGAGAGGAGGAAGAAGTGGGGCTGTTGGCTCTCCCGGAGGAGCTTGTCAGCTGGCTTTCCTGGCTGTTCTCACTGTCAGAGGAGCTCAGCACCCTGTTGTCTCTGAGAGTGGCTACGGTTCGCGTTGGGGGACCTCTGGTCCTTACTTTGTGTATCGCTTCCTGGCTCTGGAGGGAAGCACAGTGCTCTCTTCAGTCTCCTAGAGGAGCTTGTCACCTTGGCTTTCCTGATATGAACCTGGCTGTTCTCATCCTCAGAGGAGCTGGGGGCCTCGCTCTCACTGAGGATGGCCGTGGTACTTTTCGAGGGAGTTCTGGTCCTTACCTTGAGTGTTACTTCCCCAATGCAGGAAGAATGCAGAATCCTCAGCCTGCGGGCCCAGATCCTTCATCCCGCTGACAGAGACATTCTAGCTTCCACCACTGACCTTGGGGCCTTCCCAACACAGATCCGTGAAACAGACTTGTGTGAGACATTGTCATAGGCTCCAGGCCTCTGGCTGGACTTGTGGGGGACATTGTCATGGACTCTAGGTTCTCAGCTGGCCTCATGCAGGACACTGCTGTGGGATCTGGGTTCTCAGCTGGGTTCTTTGGATCTTCAGTGGGTGAACAGATTTCCCGCATTCTTTTGTACTTGACTCTTTGGGTGACTACTATAAAACAGTCCTGTAAATTATGTGTCCTGTATTAAACTGTGATGTTGCAAACCTTGACTACAACACCTGCATGATCTAAATCAAATGTCTCACTTGTGACTCCTTCAAGAAAGAAAACCCAGCAGTTTTATGGTCAAAATCAAACAAGTAAGTTGCACTGTCAAGAGGTGAGTCAGGCACTCCTGTCTTCTGGCCGTACCTTTCTCCAAAGCCAAGTAAGCTGCCAACAGTCAACAGCAGCAACCACACTGTCCCAACTCTCACAGTGCTTTCACTGGAACTTCTTTTGGCTGAGAAAGGCTGCTTATGAAAGACCACAGACACCTAACAGATGAAGACTGAAAACACTGTTATATACAAATTCACAGCATTTGAGTAACTGCCTAAACAGACAGAAATCACCGAGGCACAGGTCTCGTGTCTCTCACCATGCTTTCCTGCCACAATAGTTCTATTTTACACTGAGAAGAGAGAAGCACAGAGAGGCTCACTGACTTTTCAGGGTTCTCACAGAAGGTGAATTAACCCCTCATCTCCTGTTGCATCACACTTGACACCAGCTCAGCCACCTCCCTGGGGACACTTCAGCACACTGAGGCAAAGTGCTTTCTGTCCCCACAGGGCAACACCATGCTGACCACACTGCCAGCTGGAACACACCAACCTGTCTGCTGAACTGCAGTGGATTTTGTGCGCCTTCCAAAGCCACACCACAGGTGATGGCACTCCTGACCCCAACCATTCACACCTCCACCGCCTGGTGGAGAGCTGAAGGAAAGCACCAAGTGGAGGCCTGGCCTCAGCTGAAGGTGGGCAGAGAAGCCTGGGTGCGGTTCCCTGGGGGCCCCGGGACAGGACTCAGGAGCCACCACTGCTCCTCAGCATCAGAGCAAACACAGGAATGGTCACGCTGCCAATTTCCTAAGTACAAGCCATCCTTATTCTTCCACAACCTAAAAGTAAATGTGAAATGAAGTACGAACCCAGATATCCTTTTGTTGATGTTAAACTGCTCACAGATGTCAGATGCCAGCACCGTGAGCTGGGGCCCAACAATGCTGTCCAGTCTTCGACAGAATTCCAATGTCAGCTGAACGGAGGCTGGGGAGTGAGCAGAAAAAGAACACCCACTGTTGCAGCTCTGTCAAGGCAGGTCCGCACCATTTTTCCGTTCAACACTTAACAGTATCTAGACGTAAACTTGACTAATCAATTTCATGGTTAAGAATGTGCAGGAGCATTACAATTAACTACATTTAAGAAGAAAAAGAGTTGCACTGTCTTGCCATGAAATGTTGCCCCGCACACACTCTGAGGGGGGGGGAATGGCTGCATACCCCAGGCTGACCTAAGGTCATATATTTTTAAAAAATGCACAAGGCAGCACTTAGGGTCCAGGTGCCACTTGATGCTTTACAGGTATCACCTTGTTTAATCCCCCAGGCCCCTGCAACTCCAGCACACAGTCAGGGAGGTACAGAGAGGCGCCTGGGTCCTACCGCAGCCAAGGGGCAGGCCAGGCCTTTGAAACCTCAGCAAGGGCCAGTGGAGGGGCAGAAGGCCCAGACGGGGAAGAGCCCTCAACACAGCCTCTCTGTTGCTTGTGACTACATGCTTGTCGTTTAAGAACAGGAGATGACAAGTTGCAAAAGGCCGATCTGCTCAGGCTGTCATGAGGCTCCGACGTGCACCTACCATCAATCATAAAGCATACCGCCGCACTCATTGCCTGGGAGGGAACAGAGCAGCAGTTAGAGAACGCACCGAAATGAGGCTTATCTATCATAATCAAACGCAGTAAGTGTTCTTAAGTTTTGATCTGAACAAACCAACTGTACAAAAAGATCCTTTTCCGTGACTGGAGCAATGTGGACCCCGAGTGGACAGCAGATGGTGCTGAAGAAGCACTGCAGACTTTGTCACTTGGGATAACAGCATGGTGATTACGGCACAATAATGTCCTCACCGGTCAGGGAGGCGTGTGTGAGACTTGCGTGAGCACAGCGACACCGAGATTTAAAGTGCTCAACGAACAAAACACACAGCCCCAGGGAGGGGTGGGTGAGTGAAGGACGGAGCATCTTACTAAGTGAGCACCGCCTCTTCAGGCCGCTCTCCCTGGAATGCCCAGTGCCCTTGGGCTCACTATTCTCGTCTGTGCGTGCTGACAACTTCTGTTAAACAGCTTTTAAAAGACAACAGATTGATGCCACCTCATCTCACTTTATCCTACTAAATGTTACAACATTAGCAAGTAGCAGCAACCTACGACCAAGACTATAAGCAAATACATTTTAACTCATGTAAAAATAAGAACTCAAATTAATCCTCGAACTACCCATCTTAAGATTCTGGAGAAGAGCAAACCGAACCAGGAGCAAACAGAAGGAAGGGCATGAGAACACTCACACTCAGAGCAGAAGTCACTCAGATGGAGAACAGAACAGTAAAAGAGACAATACACGAAACCACGAGTTAGTTCTCTGGAAAGACTGGCCAACAAAATTGAAAAACTTCTCCCCCAGCTATAGAAAAGGAGAGAAGACTCACATTACCACAGTCTGGAATGAAAGAAGAGACATCAACTTTACAGGGAAAGAAAGGAGTGTAAGGTTGTATGCACTATGAAAAATTGTGTATCCAACAAATTAAATAACCCAGTGAAATTAACAATAACACATACTATGAGAATTGCCTCAAGAACAGAAAATCAGAATGGACCTATAACAAACAGACCAATTAATAATTTTATTATTATTATTTTGTGGTACTGGCAATTGAACCCAGGGCTTTTGTACTAAGCTACACCCACAGCTTAGGATAGAGTCTCACTAAATTGCTCAGGATAGGCTCAAACCTGCACGCCTCCCGCCTCAAAGTCCCAGGATGCTGGAACTATAGGTGTGCACGACCACACCTGGATAATTAACGTCAAAGCTTCTTAGGAAGAAAGCCCAGGTTCAGATGGTTCTACTGTGAATTCTCTCAAACATTTAAAGAAGAATTAACGCTAATCCTTCACAAAGTCTTCCCAAAGCCAGGAAAGGAGGGACTACATCTACCACTCGTTCAGTGAGGCCATCATTACCCTGACACCAGAATAATTGCATCACAAGGAAACTACAGGCCACAACCCCAGGGCGCAGCTACTGTAGTATCAGCTCAGCCTCTGCATGGTTAGTGACATGGGGGCCCACTGGGTCTACACAGTCCATCCTGGTACAAACCTGGGACATGGAGGTATCGCTCTACACACTCACTGTGCACCGCTGCGGGGGAAGCAGGCCTGCGCTGCCCACAGGATGCCAGCCCAGGGACAACTGGTGCTCACACGTGGTGACTTCCAGACCCTGCCACATGTGCCTAATCCTCAGGCCAACTTCATCTGTACTCTTCCACTGTAATTAACCAGAATTGAGAGCAGGAAGGCTCTTCTGACCATCTTCTGACTAGTCGTCCTCTAGCCTACCGAACCTAAAGACAGGCTTGGGCGCCCCTTGAGGAGCAGCTGGCGTCTAAGGTCGGGGGTTCCGGGAACTCCTCCTGAACCTTGTAACCAGACAGCACTGAGTTGAGCCTTGATCACTTTAAATGGACAAAGTACACGAGATATGAATCCTACCTCCATGAAGCTGTTAAACAAGAAGATAAAGGACTCTTTAACATGACCACAGTGTGGTCATTACACCTAAAACTGCACCTAAACATGGGAATCCAAAACACAGACTGTGCCAGGATCCCTGCACATTCACTGTCCTGAGCACTCAGAGGAGGATTTTAGCTCAACAATAAGTGGACCTTTTCCCTATTCCAGTGACTGCTCAAAATTATGCCTCAGTTCAGTTTGGCTCGTTTTGAGACCACGTCTTCGGAATGCGCCACTTGGCCAGCGTTACCCCATCCCACATTTAACTGAATCTCTCAGGAGCAGCCTTTTATGAATAAAACACCTTTGTATCCCGCACCATGCACTCGCCTGCCTGCTGCTCGGACTCGGGATGCCTGTGCTCAGCGTGCCCGCGGCCTTTGGGGCCTGCTGCTCGGACTCGGGATGCCTGTGCTCAGCGTGCCCGCGGCCTTCGGGGCCTGTTCTCTGTGCTTCCTTGGATCGTGCAGGTCACACCCCAGGCCGGGACCCCAAGGTGTGCCTCTTCCCGGTGCTCACTCAGCTCTGCCTGAAGAGGAGGCATGGCACAACCTTTTTGACTTTTTATGTTTAATACAACTGTCTGTCTCACCCACAGCAAGACGGTCTGGCCTGGGAAAGAAGTCTACACTGAGAACCATTTTTGCACAAACTCTGAAGCCTGCGTCACTTAGTGTCAGGCAGGAGACCACTGGGGCCAGCTGTATTTTTTTTCTTTTTCCAGTGACTGATTTTCTCTCTGAATTTTTTTTCTTTTAGGGTCTTCTCTGTTTCTAAAATTGTGCAGTGTAGGGTGGAGGTGGTGGCTACCGAGTGTGGTAAACGGTCACAGGGTGAGTCCAGTCTAGAACACTGCTCCTCTCCCGCTACGTGTTTTCTATGCATGTTCTGTTTCCCTAGCTTCCTCCCCTCCACTGCCTGCTAATCAGATGGGGAAATTCAGAAATCAGTCCTCCCTGTTCATCTTGCCTACTTTCCTTGTCATTTTATCCTATGCCCTGGGCAAACCAACTTTATCCTCCAAATGGATTTCAGAATGTCAACAAAGTGTATTTCCAGAGTAGGGGAATGATGAGTCATTGATTAATGGGTACGGAATTTCTGCGTGGCACAGTGAAAAAGGAGGGCCTCTGCACAGAGCTACCTTCCCAGCCCTTGTTTATATTTTACTTTGAGACAGGGTCTTGCTAAGGTACCCAAGCTGGGCTCAAACTTGTGATCCTCCTGCCTCAGCCTAGCAGAATGCTAGGGTTACAGGTGTGCACCACTGCACTGGGGCTCATCTGTGCCCTTTCTTCTCATGCCCACTTCCCACCCTGGCCCCAAGGTGACCCGCTCCAGGTCGGGAGTCTGTCTGGGCTTGAGGTCCTGTCCCAGCACACTGCCCGCTCTCATGCCCTACCTGGAGCTTCCTCTACCCTTTCCCTTCACACATCGTGCTCCTGTCTCCCTTCCATCTTCCAGACAGTGAACCCCTTTCTGTCCTCCTGGGGCATCATTTCTAAGCCTTTATGAATTAAAACTGAGTTTAGTTTTAGTCTGGAAAGATAAACACTTGTGTTTAGGCACCAAAAACTGCCTTCAAAAAAAAAAAAAGAAAAGTAAAATCCAGCTGGGTATACCTGTAATCCCAGTATTCAGGAGGCTGAGGGAGAAGGATCTGGAATTCATGGCCAGCCTGGGCAATATAGTGGGCCCCTTTCCCCCAGCAAAAGAAAACAAAAACTCAACCTAATACACATATCCTCACAGGCCAGTACCTTGACAGAAGTAAAATACTATCCCCTTACAGAACTAGCAAGTCAACAGGCAAGTCAACAGCTTTAAAAATCAGAGCAAAGGCAGAATCTGCTGAAGTGTAGGGCTGGGGATATGGCTCAGTGGAATAAGCGCTTGCCTAGCAAGCGCAGGGTCCTGAGTTCGATCCCCAGTACCGCAAAAAAAAAAAAAAAAAAAAGAATCTGCTGAAGTGTGGCCACTGCCAGGCAACCACGGCCGAGCACAGCTGTTGGCCTGTGAGCTGCCAAAGAGCCAACACCTCAGCCACTAACTCCCCTGCTAATAGCAAAGCGGTTTCAAAAGAGCTGCCGGAAACCTACTGTCCCAGAAAAGCACCCATTTAGAGTTTTACGTAATTACAACTCCCAACAGCTTCTCCAAGAAACACATAAGAGCTCTGCATCTGTACACACGCACGGAAGATTTACTTCAGGGCCTGTAACACTGGAGGAAAAAACAGTTGTTACCTTATAGACAATCAAATGGAGCTCTTCGTAAGTGTCATCCGTATTTACAAAAACTTTGGGGAATCGGCATTTTGCGTCTGGATCATTAAGGTTCAAGGGTCCAGTAAGAAATCTTAAAAGCAAGCACAGAGACTCAACTCACTGAGGTAAATTATAAATAGGAATAAGTTATAGAGGAATATATAAACAGAACATTCTGACTCAATAAACATCAATTTTTTGGAACCCAGAAGTTATCTGGAAAGCACTAAACCAGAACGCGAAAAAGTAATAGCTGAAATTCACGGGAAACTACAGAACTGCCTTTGTTGATTATTGCCTTGAGAAACAGCACAAGGGTAACTCAACGTTCATGAGTTTACCAGAAAAGATTATGAAACCCAGTCTTATAAAATCAAAGAACAAAAGTCCTACCTCCCATAATGCTGAAGATTTCCTGGCATTTCTGCCCTTATTGGAGAATCCCTTCCCGCCAACTGCAAACATATTTAATGTTGAAAAATGACTGATTAGAGTTATTTACTTTCAAAATGTTGACAGTTTTCCTATCTGCTAGGAGTAGGAACCTGCGAGAATGGCTGGTTCCACGCCCTTCTACATCAACAATTTCCTGCGTTCCTCCCCACCAAAACTCTGGGGGTGGATTACCGAAGTTTAGAACAGACTGATTTTAACGAGAATGGTCAGAGGACAACTGCATCCTACCCTAAATCCACAAACTACTCCGCTCCTTCTGTAAGAGAAGGGCCAGGGCTACAGCTCAGCAGCACAAGCACTTGCCTGGGAAGTGCAAGGTCCTGAGTTCAATTCCCTGTACCAAAACAAAGTACCTGTGATTTCCCACGTGGCATACATTGCTTAGGGCCTTCTCACACTACCCTCTGGAGAATGTCCTCATCCCATTCCCTACGTGTGGAAACTGGGGGATGTGGGCGTGTGTCAACGTACACATACCTCCTGAGCAAGGTCGCACAGCAATACCAGGCCTGTGTGCCTGGTGCCAATGCCTCTGCCTTTAGCCATGACACCACATCTCCTTGAAGACTTGTATTTGTCACACATTCCTACTTGATACTGCCGAAAATACACTAATTCAACGCACCCGAGAAATGAGAAAAAAACCCAAACGCAATAGTCATGTTAGCTAAAACTTGTTCTTAAAGGTGTCTGATGCCCTTCTCATCTATAGAAAGATTTAGCACATAACCTCAGAGGACCCAAATGCACCACAAGCATAATGGTGAAAGTCCAAGGCTCAATTCTCATCTCCATGAGCCATTCTTCAAGGAAGCCCTCAGGCCTGTGGGCTCACACTGCCACGCTGCATGTTGCGGCTTCCTACTGCACACGCCTGCTCTTTAGGTGTGCATGAAATTATCAGAGTCCTCTGCTGAGACAGTGGCACCATCACAGGCTCAAAAGCACCTGCAGTGACGCTGCAGAGTGTGCTCACAAGCGGATGTGTGGAGACTCAGCAGATACTGAGTTGAGTCCTGCCTCTGCCACATCCTTGCTGGTAACACTGGGCAGGGCTCGGCTCTGTGCCCCTAAGCCTGAGCAGCTCATCTGCAGGATGGAGGTAACAGACTCAACTCCTGAGATTGCCGTCTGAGGTCGCACAGTGGGCTGGGCACCGGGGACAGTGGCTGTGTATACTATGCTCTCTCCACACCACCAGCTGCGGCTTTCCTCTGCCTGGGGGGCAGCTAAGTGCTGCTGAGGCCTTTCCCTAAACCCCTTTTGGGTTCTCCAAGAGACTTTTCTTGTTGTTTCAAATCAAGACCTTAACTCTACAGAGAGGAGGAAGGTGGGAAGGAAAATAGGAGGGAGAGAAAGCAGAGAGAGTGCGTGCATGCATCAGTGCAAAAATGACCGTTTTATGGGCACCTTTCCCTTCCAGCCCAATTAAAGCTACAAAAGGACAGTTTGGGGCAAATATTGGTATTCTTTAAAGTCTTCTGCAGAAAAAGGGGAAATTAAGTACCAGAGTGGAAAAGCCAGGCAGGCAATATATCACCTACTCAAAATTTACACAATTCTATCTCATAAGACACTACAGGATTAACCAGGGTTTGTCAGAGATACTTGGCATTCCCTGGATTCCCCAAACCCAACCCAAGACCCAGTTTTTCCTCTACTTGATGAATTACTACTCTAAAATATACTTTTGTTACTGTGTTTGAGTGTAACAAACTGGGGGAAACCTAACATGCAAGGTTTTCTGTGCTACTAACTGACGCAACTAACTATCGCTAAGCATCACACTACTAATGTCAAACACAGCTCAGGAACACCCTCGCACCCTCATCCCTGGTCCGGAGAATGTGCACGTGTGTCTCTGTATAACCCACTCATACCTCAGGTTCCATGTGCCTGGGAAACAGGGAGGTGGTGAGGTATTTGTATAAAATTCTCATGTCGTCTTGTTCTAATCCACTCCTGAAACAACAGAAAAATGCGTTACAAGTTTGGAATTGGGTTCATCTTTCCATTATTCTATGACAGAGGTCAACCTTTATGACAGAGGTCCACCCTTTCTTCCTTGATGTCGTATGAAGAAGTTCACCCTTTGGGAAGTACAAGAAGGGAATCAGCTGAGACCTGCAAAAGCCAGCTCCTCCAGACTTGCCTCTTACACACCCTCTGAAATAAAAAGTCCCTGCAGACTGGACTCGGCGTGAAATCCACATATGATTATTTAAGGAGCCTCAGGGGCCACACTGCTGTCCCTTGGCTTCCTGGAGACAAGCAGCTTGCTCCTAGGTGTCAGAAATACATACGGATTTTTAGTCTCTGCATCTCCACGGAGACAAAAAGGAAAAGAAAGCAAGCTTTCAGACAAACCATCCAACCTCAAAGGAGGCAGGAGTAGGGAACATGTGGGAAAAGTGCTGACAAACTAGCAGGCATCAGACAGACGGTCTGAAATATTATTCGTTTTTTAGGAAAAAAGAGAATGAGGTTGTATACAGTGTTTTTCTATCCAAGGTAAGCAAAACATTCTGGGAGAAAATCTCACGTTAGGTGATTCAGGCCTTTCCACTATATTCCAGATGTTCTCCCTTCTTTTCTCTGCAAGGTCATTTGTTGGAAAAAGTTCTGGCCTGTCCTGCCCTCTTCTCTGGGTCCTTCCACTCGAACATCCTACTTCTTCCTCTTCTGATATTGCCTCTCTGCTTTCAAGCTTCAGAGTGTTGGCTACAACCACAACTCTAGGGAAGCTCTACACACAAAGGCCGGTTTGTCTCCTGCCAAATAGAAAGACCAGTTTTGGGTTGAAAGGTGAAAGAGGAGGTAGATCAAAACTTTTAATGCTTGTTTTGTAACACCACCGATGCTGGGAGTCTCATATGGCTAACAAGACAGGCTGAATTTCCAAATCAAACATAGGGAAATTTACCAACTTTTCCTGGTAGAAATGTTTGACATAGAAGAAAAAGAGTGGTGCATGTTTGTACTCCCAACGCTCTGGGGGGTGAGGCAGGAAGAGTATGAGTTCTGAGTGGGCAATGCAGTGAATTAGTGAGACCCTGTCTCAAAATAAAAAGGGTTGGGGAGGTAGCTTAGTGTGAAGGCCCAGGGTTCAAACCCAGTAGCACCACCGCAAAAAAAAAAGGGAAAGAAGAAAAGCAAGCTACAGGAAGGAATGGAAGACAAAGCTTATGAGCTGCTAACAGTGTGCACTGTACACACTTAGGGCTTTCTTTTACCTGTCTCACTTAAGGCTAGCTAGGCCTGAAACACTTTGGTATTGGTTTGGAACACTTCGGTATTGGAAAAAAGACTGAGTGAAGTCGCAGCCAGCTGCTCAGAGCACAGAACCCCCAAGTTAGTGGATGCGCACTGTGCTTAAAGAGGGGCCTTCCTCCCTTAGCAGGCGTCCATTCGCTCCGGCCATGGCTATGGTCACGTTCTCGCCAGTATCTGCCCCCTCACCTCGAGGCCCTCTCCCTTATAAAAATAAAAGATGCAGAATCACATTATAGTTAGGTAAGTGTCACCACTGGGGAAAAGTCCTTCCAACTGCACATGAATCTTCAATGATCTCAAAATAAAAGGTTTAAAAAATCAAACAAGAGCCAGGTGTGGCAACACATGGTATAATCCCAGCCCTCTAGAAAGCTGAAGCCGGAGATGGCAAATTTGAGCCCAGCCTCAGCAAATTAATGGGACCCTGTTTCAAAACACAAAATAAAGGACTGGCCATGTAGCTCAGCGCAAATACCCCATGTGTGCATAGCGCTTCTGCTCTGTCAAGACTGACTTTTCTTTTCTATCCAATTTTGAGCTATTTTTACCTCAATGCTATATGGACTTTCTGGTTTATGGAAGGAGGGGGCGCTCTTTAGTTTTTTTGCAAGTGCTGAGGATCAAACCCAGCACCTCATGAATGCTAGCAAGTGTTCTACCACTGAGCCACCAAATAGACTTTCACTAGTTATCCCAGCTCCATCTCCGGGGCAGACATGAAGTTATTCAAGAACTACTTTAGCAGAAGCAATACCAAGAAGCAGTACAAGTGGTTATCACGCAATGTAGAATCTTTCCCATGAGGATCAGTTTAGTCTAAAATATAGATTGAAGCCCAGTGAGATGCCATATGCCTATAGTCCCAGTACTTAGGGAGGCTGAGGCAGGAAGACTGGCACAAGTTTGAGGCCAGCCTGGGCTGCACAGTGAGTTCGAGGACAGCCTGAACTGCACAGCGAGACCCTGGCTCAAAATAAATAAATAAAAATAAGTAAATAAAATATAGACTCTATTAGTGTCAACTGCATATAAAATAATTTAGCACAACTGGCAACTCTGAGTAACCTCAAGTATTTTGACACATTCGCAAAAGTGTTAATTCCTAAAAAGTAAATCAATATACTAAAAAGAAAAGATAACATAAAAATTCTGGACAAGACAGTCAATTCATAACCCCCCCAGCAATAAATATCTAACCTGGGCAACAGCTGCTATAAAAACCAAATCGATTTGTTTAATACATAAACAGTACTCTGAGATAATTTCCTACCCATTACTTGTTTTGAACTGAGTGTCAACATTTACTGACTCTACTATGTGCCATGCGCCAGTCATGTGCTAGCACAGAAAGATGTGTCTATCGCAAGCCAGATCATTTAAAAAAAGATACACACTGGGCACGGAGGCACACACCTGTAATCACAGCACTCTGAGAGGCTGAGCAGGAAGACTGCAAGGTCAAGACCAGTGTGGGTAATTTAAGAGACTTAGCAAGATCCTGTCTCAAAAAAACAAGGTAGCTCAGTATGAAGGCCCTGGGTTCAACACCCAGTTGAGAAAGAAAGAAAAGAAAAGAAAGAAAGAAAAGAAAAGAAAGAAAGAAAAGAAAGAAAGAAAAATAGGCAGTAAAAGAGGACTATATATACTCTGCTCATGAAGTATAAAATTCTTGGTATTTAAAGATAATTGCACAGGAACAAGCAACTGCCTGTCCAAATGTGCTACTGCCCCTTCCTGGGGCCAGCCTTCCCGTCAGCAGGGCAGGTGGCCCACGGGGCTGCGTGCTACTCATGTCTGGAAGATGCTACTCACACACCTGAGGACGCTAAGGACCCCTGTGGTGGGCAACAGGTGGCTGTGGAAGTCCAGGCTTCCAGAGTCACCCCTGTTGGTCACTGTGAGGTCCAGGTCTCCCAGCACAGGTTGCTGAGTTTGAGGGGACCCTATGGCTCTGGACTTCCCCACTCTGTCACTTCCAGAGTTCATTCCCACCCACAGCAGGGCTGCGAGCTGCCCTCTGCTGACAGTGGGGATCAGGCTGTGGGGCACTGCGGCTGCGTTTCCTCATGCCTGCGAGGCTGTTAGCGCTCCATCACCTCGAAGCCCCGTGCAGGGTGCCTCCTCCCTCTGCAGCCCTGCACTGGGGAGGCGGGACTAGCCTTCCACCTCCTACCCTGCGTGGCCTGATAATGTGGTGAACGAACAGGCAGATTTTCATCTGGGGTTTCTTACGTTGTCCTCATAGGAGACAGAAGTCCACATACAAACACACCATGTTCTTTACTAAATGGATTCTAACTTCTTTAGATTACCTTGTTTCTCTTCCTAAAATAGAGCTATGGGGTTGTGGCAAAAGTTGGGGTGGGTTTCAGGGAAGTTAGTATTGTCTTTTCTATTAGCTGAACTCAAGAATTTTGTGCTAAAAAATGGCCACACTCCTAATTTAAGGAAGTGGGTTATGGTAAATAAAAACACAAAAATTGGAACAATCCCAAAGTAGCTGCTAACTGGCCAACCACTCCCTGCTGGGGCTCAGGAGCTCACATCAGCTGGTCTGGGCCACAAGGGACAGGCTGGGCCACCACACAATTCTTTAGGGTCACCTCTGCTCCAGTCTCATGGCCATGCCATGGTTTCCCAAGTTTGGGCTTAGACAGATAATCACATTTACTAACAGTTTATCTTTTCCTCTTCAACACTGACATTTTTTCAAAAACTGCTTTTGTTTCCAATATCATATACGAACAGTAGATAACTTCTTATTTTAACAATGGTTATATTAGATATTCTCAAAAACTGAGCTTCTTAAAAAAAACATTAAAAAGGACACTTTCTACATTCATGAGGTACGACTGAAATATATGATAAATTCTCAAATTTTAAAAATTATTCCAGGAAGACACAGTGCCATTATTCCCTTCACAACACACCCTCTGACTTCACTGTGCTGTCCAGGCCTTGGGGTGCACATACCAGATGAGCTGGTCATTATAGAGAAACGCAGTGTATTTGACTATATTCAAGCTTTCCTCCATTCTGTTAATAAAGGACTGGATTTTCAAATACGTCATTTTATCCAGTGGAAAGAAGCTGATTCCACCAAAAATGTCAAGTAGGTCACATGACTGCAAATGTAGTGTTTGCAAATACTGTAAGAAAAAATAAGATACAAGTTACTAATAATATATTCAATGTATAATGGAAAATAATCTTAGTTTAAATGTGTATGGTACAGCTGTATACTGACAAGCAGCACAATGACCAACTAGTAGGTGATCTATGGGTAATGACTTGAAATCAGTACCTATTGTAAAACAAAGGTTACACCTATTAGTTTTCAATCAGTATAAATCTTATCTCTTTGAAGTAGTTCAATATTCCTACTGGTGCCCCTCAGATTAAGCTCTGGGACCCACACAGTAACACCACAGCAGCCAGCACCGCCCTGAAGGATAGCTGTGCTCATCAACAGGAGCAATAAGGACAAAAACAGGAATGACCAGTGACAAGCACTGAAGCGAAGAACCAAAAAAAGTAATTCATAAAAGCAAAAAAAGAAGCCAAATGCATTTTAAAATGAAAAGCTGAATGCAAAATAGATGAGAGGCATTTTTGGGAGAAAACAGACCGTTAGTCCTTTAAGATAAACTGAATTTGACAGGGGTCAGATACACAGAAGTCAACTCACAATGAAAAAGAATAGCAACCACTTAGGGACATTGTCATCCGGGACAAAAGATGTTTCTTCTATGGCCCGCTGGCCACTTCTGAACTCAGAAATGTAATCGCCACTTTATTAGAAAGAAGCAGGTTACTAAAAAATAAATGTTAAACCAGGTGTGGTGGTGCACACCTGTAATCCTACCACTTGGGAGGCTGCGGCAAAAGGACTGCTGGGACACCCATGTTTATAGTGACACAGTTTGTAATAGCTAAATCTTGGATACAGCACAAATGCCCATCACCTGAGGAATGGATAAAGATGTAGTTTTTTTATATAATGGAGCATTACTTTGCCATAAAGAAGGATAAATTTGAGACATTTCTAGCTAAATGGATGCACACCGAGGCCACACTCTTACGTGAAATAAATCAGACACGTGTGTAAACACTGCAGTGTTTCTGTGGTGTGACAAACCAGAAGTGTAAATAAGGACCAAAATAGATAATAACAGATATTAGGAAATCGAAGAAAATGCTGAAATGGGCAGGGTGACAGGGCAGGGGGAGGGGGAAAAGAATGAAGGGAAAAGAAAAAAGTGAGGAGTAAAAAATGGAAACAAGGTGTTTGTAAATAAGGAAGGGAGAGGGGGGAGGGGAGGGGAGGGGAATGGAAAAACAGAATCCACATGTATCATAGGTACAAACCCTCTATTATGAATGTGCCTGTTACATATACCTATGATGTAAAAATAAACTTAACAACAAAAAGGACTCCTGTACATCGAGGGCCAGCCTGGGCTATGTGGCGAGTTTAAGGCCAGTCTATTTCAAACGAAAAATTTAAAACTTTTAGTTTCACATTTAAAAATATATCAAAACTATATATTAACATTTTATTAAAAAATACTAATGTATCAAAACCAAAACTTTTTTCTTGAGTCTATATAGTTTATGCCTCTTTAGAGAACACAAGCAATCCATAATAATGTACAACTGTCAGGACTGTTTAAATTTTGCCAATTTACTAATTCAACACAAAGAGAGATGTGTGCGTATGTGTGTGTAGTATTAGGGATGGCACCCAGCACGTTCTACACTGAGCTGTATCTCCACCTTTGTTTCTAATTTTTTTTGAGGCAGCATTTCACTCAGTGACCCATGCTGGCCTCCAACCTGTGATTCTTCGGCCTCAGCCTCGTAAGTAGCTGGGAAGACAGGTCTGCACACAATGCTCAGCGGAAAACTGCTTTTAAGAAATCCCAAACGGCCAGACCCTAGGAGAACAAAGATGAAGCCCAAAGATGTCTCCGAGACACAGTCCAGGGCAGGGGCAGGATGCTCTGCTCCTACACAAAACTCTGGGAGAGGGATCAGGCCCACGGGGTCCCTCACTGCCCAGGTTTTGCCACTGTGCCTCTTACCTTTTCTGCTATGTTCAAGTTCTGAGTTTTGTTCTGAGACAAAACAAACTGGTCTCCATTTGCATTTCTCTAAAGATCTGTTTGAATGCTACTAAAGTTATAATTAAAATTCGAAATACTTACCCGATGGAAGAATTTCTCTAATCTTTCTTTCAGGAGCTTGACACCTCCGTCTTCCATAGCTTTCAGAAATGTCCCATTAAAAAGCTAAAGGTGTAAAACATTGGAGGAGAAAATAAATTTCCGATGTCCCTCTATTTCTTAGTATAACAAGCTCTTTCTTTTAACTCTTCAGAAGTCATGGCCAATGTGGGATACAAACTTATGCATTGTTAGGGGTAACACCTGACCTTCAACTGCAGCAATTAATTAATTCAGATCATTAACCTCCCCTGCTTTTCAAATAGTTTTCTATGTTTACATGAGAAAGCTTGAGTCATAAAAGAAATTATACAAATAATCATTAAGTGATACTCTCATTTTTATGAAATCACCTAGTTGTTTTCAACATATTTGTTTATATAACGGAGTCTTCCTATGTTCCTCAGGCTGGTCTTGAATTACTGGGCTCAAGCAATCCTCCTGCCTCAGCCTCTCAAACAGCCAGAAGTATAGGGCTGTGCCACTGAATTCAGCTAGATAGTGTTTTAAAATGTCAATTCAATTCCTGGTACTTAAAAAAAGTCAACTAATATCTAAGTTTCACTTTACATAAATAATATCACTAAGGACTCATTTGTTTAAACACAGGGATACAGTCCTAGTATAAAACTAGGAGAAGAGAAGGGGGTTCAATACTTGTGCAGTAAGTATGCACACAAACTTCACTACCTGTTTCAAAGGCCTCATTGCTTTCTCCCCTAAAACAGATACACAAGAACTCTGTGGTCTAAGCATTACTTAGAACAATTTTCAGGCCTATAAATGGGGAACTGGACAGAACTCAGAAGAAATGTCACGCTCACCTTGTACATGCTATAGCACTGCTGCAACACTGAGCTGTAGACCTTGTCCTACGGACAAGAAGAAAGAAACACAGGTATCAATCCAAGAGAAAGTGTTTGCTCCTACGTACAGCGAAGGTGCCCTGACAAAGCGGTATAGTAAGTGTGGTCCCACAATAGTTGTGAACTGAAAAGGTATTTAAATTCACATTCACAAACCAAGAGGCTTAATTTTGGAAGTGCTTCACGCACAGGTGATCAGTGGCAAGTATTAGTGAAACAGGATATAAACACATTTTTAAAACACCATGTTAATTTAAAAACAGTAAGTATAAAAGTTTCCTCCTGCAGACCCCAGGAATGTCTATAAATTGCACCAAGTTTAAATCTAAGCCATTCAATTTATTCAATATACTCTTCTAAAAGTTTAAAATAAATAATGAAACATTACCAACAGCTCTTCCTCTTGGTATTCAACAATTGGTTTTCCATCTTTACTTTGTTTCTCAATTATAGGATTCCGAACTACCTATAAAGTTGAATAAGTCGAAATTATACAATGAAGTGATTACATATGCCTTCCATTTTGCCTTAATTTAAAAGAACTTGGGACTGGAATTATTGCTCAGTGGTAGAATGCTTGCCTAGCCACATGCACTCAATCTCCAGCCTCATAAAAAAAATAACTAAAATTAAATTTGAAAATATAACTTCTTAAAACAGCCCCAAGAACAAATATACCAAACAGGAACTCGACTTTAAAATAGCAACCAATTCTACTGTAATTTGACTTTATAATGCAATAGCCAGGAGAATTTCCTAATTTTCTAACAGTAAACACCACCCGTATTTTGCTATGCAACTACAGAAAGATATGCTGTGCATATAAATACCATGACCATCCAGAAATTTTCTTCCGGTTCATTGAAGAACTGTCTATTCTTCTGTGTATGTAAAGATTTTGCAGGTTTTGATGGACTAAAGGTCCTAAAAAAGGTAAAAATATTTTTGGAACACTTCTTCAGCCCAAGTCACAAGAATTCACGGAGCTCTACAAAAGTACATTTAAAGACATTACCTTGTAAACTGTACAATAGCTTCACATAAGCCAACATTCCTAATTTTTTCATTCTTTTCTACTTCATTCGGATGATAAAACAAAATTTTATTTTCCTCCTAAAGCATGAAGAAACAGATCACAACATTAACATAAGCATTATTTCACTTTAGCTGTTCAATGTGCTAAGTTTAACACTGACCTCTCCAGTCATACATGCCAACGACAAAACTCTAAAAATTCTTTTTGCAAAAATAGGAATTATCTGCTCATCACTGGGTAGAAACTGCCCACCAGTCTGAAAGGCAACTATGACATTCACTGAGCCATATTTCCCATTTCCTCTGAAGCAGTACTAAATAATTTCAATGAAAATCTCTGATTTCTTTCTGTGGGCTAATTTGTACTAAACCGGTAGTTATTAAGAAATAAGCATGTGCCCACATACAACTTCCTAAAAAATTAAATCCAGCTGGTAACTAGGCATGGTGGTACATATCTATAATTCCAGAACTCCAGGAGACTGAAGCAGGGCGATTTCAAGTTTGAACCCAGCTTGGGCAATTCCTTAAGCTCCTGTCTCGAAATTAAAAATAAAAAAGGGCTGGGGATGTAGCTCTACATCAAGGGCCTAGGTTCAGCACCACAACAATAAATAATTTTTCTTTTTAAATTTAAAAATACAGCTGCTTCATGAGCATTTGAACAAACAACCCTTAAATAGACTGTAATTTGTTGGTAACAAAACACAGCGCTGGACATCTTTTAAAGAAGTCGCCATGCTCACTTCAGAGCAAACAATTCTGGTAATTTATTATTAGTTGTGGGGGAAAAACCCCTTCCTGAGGACCCTCAAAGTTTACATTATTTTAGGGCCACAATTTAGTACTCTGGTTCCGTACTTCTAAGTCGGAGACTTCCGATAACAATGACAAGTTCAGAAAACAATTTTTTTTCCAGTACTAGGGACTGAACGCAGGGCCTTCGCACTGAGAAACATTCGCATACCCTAAAAAAAAAACTTTAAAAAAACTTTAAAAAATCCTTAATTTTGAGACATGGTCTCACTAAATAACCCAGACTGAGCTGGAATTTGCAAACCTGCCTTTAATCCCTAGAATCCTGGGATTAAGGGGGGGGGGTGCGCCACCACGCCCGGCTGAGTTCAATTTTAATTCTCCAGAATTACCGCAAAGCAAAAGGAGACTCGACCTGCGCGGAGCGATTCACCTGCCGCACCTTTCCGACGTAGCCCTGCACCGATCCGGAAACTGAAACGCGCTGCCTGCGTCACCAGGTCCCTGCCGTACCCCGCCCCCCGGCCCGGCGCACACCCGGCACACTGCAGGATCGATCAATGCCGCTCGAGGTGGGCAGACGGATCGGGCCAAGACCCTGGCGCACCCGACGGCTCCCGGGGACCCACGCCCGCCGGGCACCCAATCCCGCCTCGGCTGCCAAATTACGCCCAAGTGCAACGCACTCTCTGTACCTCTCCTTCGCGTGGCCCAAAGCGTGGGTTGTAGATGAAGAAGCTCAGTAACGCTGGTGGGAACTGTTTCTCCTGGGATGCCCAAGACCCGGTGCCGGCCCCAGCCGCTGCTGCCGCCATCCCCAGCCCGGCCCCCTACTTGGGAGCCTCCCTCGGCCCGCCCAGAGACAGCCGCTGTGAGCAGACCGCACTTCCGCCTCGCTCCTCTGTCAACCCGGAAATGGTCGCAGGTGGCCCGGAAGAAGAATCCGCAGCGCAGAGTCTCCTATTGATATGTCCGAGTAGCGCGGGTTCCTATCTGATTCCTGGGCTGTGATGTTTCTTATACTGTATATTGGAATTCAGGTGGAGGTGAAATTTGTTGTTGCTGGCTTCAGGATTTCTGTCATCGCTAAAGGCTAAGGCTACGAGCTTCAGGAAAAATGCGAGAGGCACGGGTTTTTTTTTTTTTTTTCCTTTTGGAAAAGAGAATGTGACAGTGCAAACGAAGGCGTGGCTTGTAAATGAACCCAGTTAGGGGTGGATGTGCTTGCAGCCTGGCTCTGGGACCATCACACCACCCCTACAGAATCCCTATTAGACCGCAGGTCACCGCTGGATCAACCACCCGCTTCTTCCAGCTGTGTTCAGCGGTGGTAGAATCAGACATGGCCCCAAGGGTGCCCATTCCCAACCCTTGACGCCCCTGGGATTCCCTTAGCCTTTGAGTCGTCTGGATTGTGACAGTTGGAAGGGCTTGTTGTGTTCCATATTTGGAGCTCAGGTCCTTAGAGCAGTCCCCTTGGCCAACCTCAAGAAGGTGTTGGTTTAGGTTGCCTGGTGTCCAGAGATGAAATTTAGAAAGATCACTTCCCTAGTCCAACCCCATAGACCTGGCAGGCAGGAAATGCATTGAAATTTGGACATGAAACATCTGGGTACGCATTCTAGCTCTGCCACTCTTAAGTGTGAGACCTTGGATCAGCCACACAGCCTCTCTTCCACTGCTCTTATTTGTGAAATGATTAATAGTTAATTCCTACATGATGGAAATTGAACTTTAAGAATGCAATGGCATTATGAATGTACATCAAGTGTCCAGCATGTAATCATTATTCTGCAAATGATTGCATGAAATCCCGCCGTTAGAAGTACATGTTTTGGCATTAAAGCAATAATCTAAAAAAAAAAAATTAAGATTGCAGAATGCGCTCTTTTACACATTTTTGTTTCTCAAAAAGTCTTCGGGGGACTTCTAATAGGTAGACAGAGCAACCAAAGTTGAACGAAGGTCCAGGTGATAGACTGTGGAATGAGGCCTAAGAGTACGGAACTTCCTCTGGCCTTTTCTGAGAACCGCTCGCCTTCCCCTCTCCCCTGGGAATGCTGAAGTACAGAAACAGAACTCTGGGACGCCAGGGAACATAGTCTGGAGAACTCTTGTCTCAGAACAAATATTTCAAGAACAGTAATAGAACACTTGGGTCAGAAAACCCCAATTTGAGTTCTGGCTTTGTCATTTACCATTTGGCTAATCACTTAACCTTTTAAAATCACAATTTCCTCCTCCATGAAATGAGATGAATGCCTCAGGATTATTGCAAATATTACATTAGATGGTATGAATGAGAGCCTTTTGTAAAGGATAAAGTGCTTTGTAAATGTGTGAGGTGAACATAGTATTAGTTATGAATTTGTAACCGTAACCTAGAGAATAGACCTGCAGATGCCCAGAAGGCAACGAAATGTAAAATGAAGCTTGGCCTCACTGTCTTTATTTTTGCTTTAAAAATTGGGGTCAGATCCCTGTTAACAGCTTATAGGGATGTTAACCACTTAAGGAGTATCTGTAATACAAGGTTTGAGAGTTTTAAATTAGCTAGCCCGCCTCATCCCCCTTCAAGACTGAGGACGCCAAGACAAGTGGAAGTAATTTTCAGAATTTGCAAGGACATCTAGTTGCCAGCTTTTACCCCAGAAACTCACAGATGGTGAGGCCACACCCCTAAGTGGGAGTGATTACTTCAGACGTAATGGCTGAAGTAAGTTTGCCCCCTCTAAGCAATAACAATCTTCTCAAAGGAAATGAATCACTCCTCAACACATTAGGATTTCTCCTAAGCTACAAAACCAGGAATGAGACAATGATCAAACAGACCCAAGCGCCCCATAAAACTAGTCCCTCCTCTTTTGTTAATGGGCCAGTATGATACTGCTCTTCACAACTATGTATCCTTCAGCATCTCAAGCTAAAGTCTCTTCTGTTTTCTCTTTCCTTTGTTAAGTGGCCAGCTTGATTTGTCAGCAGCTCAAGGCAATGCCCCTTACCATTCTGTCTTACTTTTCAGTTAAAGCTTTTCTTCCTGTAAATTCATACTGATTGCTTCGGTTTTAATTTCTGTTATCACTGAAGCATGAACCGATGCTGTCTGGTGACACTTTGTTCTTTATTTCCTTGTACATTTTCCCCTCACCCATACAATTAGTGACAATAATCATCACACACAAGAAGTGATACAAGCCCCGCGGCTGCTCCGCTGTGGGCCCTGCGGCTGCTCCGCTGTGGGCCCCGCTGAGGGTGCCCCACAGACTGGACTTGCCCCCACCCATAGCAGGGCGATGGGGCAGAGGGGGGCATTCCTCTGTGAGCATAGGTGCTTTCCCACCTCCAACCATGGCAGTTTGTATACACCCGTGTATGTTATAGTATAGTCTGAGGCAGCTATATCTCTTCCCAAGGCGAGAGTCCAGGGGTATAGATAAACCCAGGAGTACAGTTATTATCACAGGGAAGATGACTGATCGAGTGGTAGGGCAACGGAGATGAGTGAGGAGAAGATTGAATGATCAAATGGGCCATCGTCTGTGTAGCTGAGTAACATGTGAAGGTAACATTATGTAGGACAGCATCCAGAGCTAATTCCCTTCTATGTTCTCTATAATTTGTATTTCCTCAATCGTTTTTGTATTAACAGAAGTGAAGATAACTTTATATTATGCAGCATCTAGTGCTAATTCCCTACTGTCTTCTCTATAGTTTGGTATTTCCTTTAATGTTTGTGTGGTAACTAATGTGAAGATATCATTATGTCATACAGCATCCAGTGCTAATTCCCTGCTATGTTCTGTATAATTTTGTATTTTCGATATTGTTTATGGTTTATTCTGGTTCATATGTCTCCATTCTTTTGTCTTTAAAATAAAACAAAAAGAAGTGATACAAAACATCCCAAAACAAAAGAAAATACTTTTTTAAGTTTCCACAGCCAAGGAAGCTTAGACATTGATGCATTCTCCTGTCCTAGCACAGATCTACGGTGTGCACAGGAGCAAGAGAGTACTAGTGATGTTAGATCCCTACATAAGTTTGGAGAGCTCAGCACGGAGAGGATGTCTGTCTTGCTTCCCTGTGGAGCTGGGGAAAGTGCCAAGTCTGGTGGAGTTTCCCTGCAGGTCAACAGTGGGTTGGCAAAAGTAGAACAGCCGTGGTCCCGGGAAGGCAGGAAGACCCTACTTGGTGCAGGAAACAACCAAATGTTATTCTTGCGCACAGCAATAATTCAGAACAACCCAGAGCTAAGAGATCTTATGGTCAGCACGAGGAAGAAGCATTGTAGTCTGTTGCCCTTAAGAGCACAAGACTAGGGAGGAATGAGGATGATTCACTCTGCCGTCAGTGCAAGAATTTAGCACCCTATTACTCTTTTTCCCACCCTGAGCTCTAACACGCCAGCACCCCGCTGCTCAAAGGAAGGGAGAAGAGGCCAGATTGCCTGACGTAATCCTACACAGCACAATAGGAATTCAAATGAAGTTTGGTTGCAGGACTCCTATTTTGCAAAAAGAATTTGTGAACACAAAGTTTCAAGGGAACAAGATGTGGAAAGGCACACTTTTCAAGTAGAAGGTCATAGCAGTTCCGGGATGGGTGGTTCTGTGACAAGATGCCATATACCGTTTATCTCATCCCTCAAAAGGAAAACTTCGCCAAGTTGTTGGCGTCTTCCCGAGCGCACAGGAAATGTGTGTTGAATGAGGGAATGATGACAGATTATGGAGGTGGGGGGCGGGGAGATGGAGAAATGGACCTTAGTGTTGGACTTTCCTCCTCCAGAGTTCTGGCTCTGCCCATGGTGCTGACAGCGTGCTGGCCAGAGGGCAGTCTGTGAATTCTCTCCCTGTGAGTTCTCTACTCAGGTCTGTACTGACCTCCAAGCAGAAGCTACTGGGTAAAGATTCGTGCACACTACATACCTCTTAGATCACCAACATAAAGGGCCACTTCATCTCACTTTGTTGGTAGGAATAAGCCAGGGCCCCATCTTTTATCCGCTGATTTAGAACTCAGAACCAGAAACTGTGTGTCATTCAGAGATGGTCATCAAGAGGCAGACAGCTCTCTTAAAATTGTCCGCAGTCTTATCTCTTACTGTAATCACCTGGAAAGGATCTTAAACACATCTGAATCCTTTTATTAAAAAAATTAACAATGGGCCAATGAGCTCGTGATAGCACGAACCTTAATCCCAGCTACTCAGGAGGCTGAGGTAGGAAAATCACTTAAACTCACCAATTCATAGCTAGCATGGGCAACATACCGAGGCCATGTCTCTAAAACCAAAACAAAAAATAAAAATGGAAGCAAGTTCTGTTAATCAGGGTTCAATCAGAGAGCAGTACTAGAAAAATGTGTATAGTGTATGTAATTGCATAGTCTTGAGATGTCAGTTACTGGTATTATGCAATGATGTCGTCATGTAACACATGAAAAAATGCAGGTATTGTCTACTTTCAGGAGCTGGTTAAACAGCCTCGTCTGATCCTCAGGTTTGGTGCCTGCAGAGCAGGAAGTCAGGAAAGGGGGAGGAAGGACAAACTGGAATGGACAGGCTGGAGCCCATGCTCGTCCCTCACTGCTTCCAGCTCTGATGATGAGGGGGCACCAGGGGGAAGCTTGTGTCCTTTGTCACAGAGGGAAATGCATATCTGAGATGGGGAGCTACAGGGGGACCCCATGCCAAAGGGGTGAGCCAGCAGGAATGACTAGCTTCGCCTAACTCCCAAGAGTGAAATACCATTTGGGTGTGGTGGTGCACTCGTGTAATCCTAGCAGTTTGGGAGGTTGAGGCAGGAGGATCACAGATTTGAGCCCAGTTTGGAAAACTTAGTGACTTAGTGAAACGCTGAATCAATCAGTCAGACTATCATCAATCAATCAGTCAATCAATTAATCAATCAGGCTAGGGATGTGGCTCAGTACAGAGGCCCTGGTTCAATCCCCAGTAGAGCAGGAGGGAGTGGGATAGGGGAGGGGAGGCGAGACAGACAGACAGACAGACAGACAGAGAGTGGGCTCTGCTTCACACTGGCCCCCAGATCTCTGGCAACGTATCTTCAGCCCACCATAATGGATCCTCAGGAGGCGCCAAGATTTGATAAAGCAACGCACACAGTTGTCAGTGTTGCTTAGCTTCTCTGTTTGAATGACTAAAAACAATTTACGGTGAGAATCTATTTGTACTCACTGTTAACCCCCTAGGAGAACAATGTCGGAATCAATTCCCCACCATCGCCACCATCACAAAATAAGTTCTTTTTGAAACTACCGAAAACATTATGTAAATGTATAGTCTTTCCAGTGAATAAATTAACAGGCCAGGTGGAAACTATCCTGGTGATTCCAATTTCATCTGTCTTCTTAAGTGTTTGCAACGTGACACCACAGCTTAACAGTAGCAGAGGAGAGAGAAGATCGGTTTTTGCTTGAAATTGGATCCCTGAGTACTCATTACACAAGATTAAACTGTAGTGTTTACATCAAATTAACTATGTATCTTGTAAACCTGAATAGACAGATATGTCCCATGTCAGCTACACTTTGTTTTTGAGTTGGAAATACTTATTTTGAAAACTTATTTGTTTTAAAGATCTTACAAATATTTCATAATGTGCAGATGGTGAAAGGAAATACTAGGTCGTATTTAAGGTATTGTAACCCACTTAGTCTCAACAATTATGGACATTCACAAAGCTGGCTTTGAGGTTTGTTAAAGTATGAACTACTCTACTACAAACTAAAAGTGTGAAGGAACAAAAGTCCACATTAAAGCTAGAGTTAAAAAATAAAAATAAAGCCAGAGTTTCAGTCCTATTTTCTAAGCAATTAGGAAAAATGACTTTTAAGCTCTGTAAACCGTGTTGCAATTTAGGCTTTCATTTTAAAGTTAAAATACATCATTTTAGCACTGACAACTTGTTTTTTCAGTACTGAGAGTTGAACCCCGGGTCTTCATACTGAACTACATTCCTGTCTTTTTTTTTTTTTTTTTCATTTTGAGATAGAATCTCACTAAATTTCTCAGGCTGGGCTCAAACTTGCAATCTTCCTGCCTCAGCCTGCCAGTACTAGGATTACAAGTGTGTGCCACCATGCCTGGCCAAGAGAATGTGTCTTTTTAAGGTAGGCCTGTGGTCATCTGTAAGTTAGGTAAGAATACAGAAGACAAGCGTACAAGTAAAGCTTTTTATACGCTGTTGAGGCTTTTCCTGGATTGTTAGAACTTTCTTTGGAGAATTTCCAGTTTTGATTTGATTCTGCATATGTTATATTTAAAAATCTTTCTAGTATGTAAAATAGAAATGAATAAAAACTGAGCTGAATTTCAGGAACAGAACATTATACAAGGCTTTCATTAAATTGCAGTATGGACGCGTAAGGTTTTCAGAATCAGGATGTATTGCTATGTGACTATGATTGGGTAAGTTCTACATCTTTGCTCTTTATTTGCTCTCGTCACTCTGCTCCACTTTTTAAGAACGCTCCAGCCTGAGCTCACCGGTCTCTGAGCCTCCCGACTGGAGGAAACCACTGTTAATGTTTTCCTATGTATCTTTCCATGCCTTTTTCGTGAGATACATGTAGACTATGACCTGTTTTGTTTTGTTTGTGACAGGGTCTCTCTTACGTAGGTCAGGCTGGCCTTAAACTCATTACGTAGCATAAGCGGGGCTCAGACTTGTGCCATTCGTCCTGCCTCCGCCTGCTGAGTAGTGCTAGGATTCCAGGCACGGAACAACACATGTGACTAATATGTCCCATTGGGGTTTTTTTATTTTTAAATTTTTTTGAGACAGGGTCTTGCTTTGTAGTTCTAGCTGGCCCTGAACTCACTATGTAGCCCAGCTAGCCTCAAATGCGTGTCAATCCTCCTGCCTCAGCCTCCTGAGTCTGGGCTTACAGGGGTGTACTATCATGCCTGGCTATGATCCATTTTAAAACAAATGATTTTTTACAAATCTATGTAATAACTAAACTCAGGTAGTTCTAAAAAAACAATTTGTGTTTTAAATTGGCTGTGGCGGCATACATCTGTAATCCCAGCACTCTGGGAGGCTGAGACGGGAATCTCAAGCTCAAGCTACTCAACTCTTTTTCAAAGTAAAAAATTATATATTTTTTAAAGAGGGAGGACTGGAGTTGGTAATTGTGAAGGCTTTGAGTTTAATCTCCACTACCACGAAAAACAAAGGGTGAGGGTACTTGGGAGGCTGAGGCAGTAGGATCATCATGAGTTCAAGGCCAGTTGAGGCTACATAGTGAGTTCAAGGCAAGTCTAAACTATATAGTGAGACCCTGTCTCAAAAAAAAAAAAATCAGCTGGGGAGGAATAATAGAATGAAATGAAAATAAAGGAGAAGAATCCGAGCACATGGTATGGAGTGAACATTTGACTGTTTTAAGAGCTAAGGCCCTTAGGGCAAGGGTACAGAAAAGACAGGTCCTCTTCTTGTCTGTGTTTTGAAGGATTCACAAGCGCATCCAGGAGACATTTCCATGCACCCAAGGAAGCTGGCTGTGGAGCAGGATTAGCTGGGTTCCTGCCAGGAACAGGCACGTCAGGGAGATGAGTATGTGGGGGAGAGGAGGCAGGGACAGGCACAAGAGAGACTGTCAAGAAATTAGTTCCATTCTTTGGTCCTCCCCAAGAGTTCTTCATCTCAAAGCTGAATTTCTCAATTCTGACTCATTTGAAAACTACCTTTATAGGTTTTGTTGATCCAGATAATATGATGTTTATTATTACATCATATTCTTCAAACTGATACACATTCAAAAACCTGGGCTGGGAGCTGGGCATGTAGCTCAGCAGTACAAGTGCCTGCCTGTCAAGTGCAAGGTCCTGAGTTCGATTCCTGGCACCCAAAAAGAAAAAACAAAAACAAAAACAAAACCTGAGCTGGTACTTGTGATCTTCCTGCCTCAGCCTCCCAGAGTGCTGGGGTCACAGGCATGGGCCACCAAGCCTGGCTGAGGCCCCTTTCTAACAGTGCCCCCTACTTTGAAAACTGCTTTAAAATATGACCGTCCAAGAATCAAAGGTTCAAATCTCAGGAGCTATTTAGCCTGTAGGAAGCAGTCTCGGCAACCTTCAAGACACGGCATGGTTAGTGTTGGGTAAACACATGAGGTTTTAAGCAAACATACAGGAAAATGCCTCAGTGACTCCCAGGAGTCCTCACCTGTCAGGGTCGGTGAGAGAATAGCTCTGCCGGCCACCTGGAAACCAGCCTAATGAGAATTTCCTGGCTGAGGCTGCCCAACTTTTGTGACAACCCTGTAACAGGACCCTGTGGTCTGGCCTGAAGGTAAGGCAAGGTTCGATGTCATTGGTTCCAGAGGTGTCGCCTAAGAGCCAGAAAAATGGTGGTAGAGGTGGTGTGAGGGCCGGCAAGTTTGACAGCTTGTTTTTCTGGAAAGGGGGAAGGAAGAGAGAAGCAGAGAGGGAAGGGAGGGAAGGAAAGATGGACTTGGTGACGGGTCTGTCTGTGCTGAGCTGGCCTCGCCAGGCCTCCAGCTTCAAAGCCCTCTCCAGCTCCTGCCCTTCGGTCTGTCCTGTTTGCTTTTACTTAAATCTGTTTTGTGGCAATCGAACCCCCGTGACAGAAAGCAGGAACAGTGAATTTATGCTGGCTAAAAATCTCTTCATATTAATTTCAGAATCAGATGAATTTCTAAGAAAATCCTAGCTCAGCAGTGCCATTTATTGGTGACATTTCTATTCTTAAACCTGATTTCCCTGCCTCTTCACACATAGTGTCAGTGTGGCTTGCTCAGTGGCTAAGATGACCTAAGATCTTTGGTAGACTACTTGATCCCCACTCACTAAAGTCCCTAATTTTTTTTTTTTTTTTTTTGGCAGTACTGGGACTGAACCCAGTGCCTTCACATTGAGTTATATCCCCAGGCTTTTAAAAAATGTTTTATCTTAAGACCCGGTCTTGCTAAATCAGTGTTACCCAGACTGTCTTGAACTTGTGATCCTCCTGCCTCAGCCTCCCAGAGTGCTGAGGTTACAGGCGTGTGCCACCACACCTAGGTTGGTCTCTCTACCTTGCAGAAAAAAACAAAAACAAAAACACACCCACACATCAGCCAATGACGAGAAGCTATCTTTATTGGGTGACTTTTAAAGGCGTTGCCTGCAGGGGGCCTTGCAGGGGTCATCAGGGCCTACCCACCACCAAAAAAGCCCTGGAGTGTGGCTTATTTCCTCACTCAAGCAATGAGAAATTTCAGAAATTTTTTGGGGGAAATTAATCAATTAGTTTGTGGTAGGATGTGGGGTTTCCCATTCCCAGCACTTTAGAGGCCTTCCAGCTGAGGGTCCCTTCCTTTCTTTTCTCCATAGACTGGGGCTTTTAAGAATGCACCATTTCCTGGAATTCTAGAACAGAAGAGGTGAGAGCAGGGTCAGTGGGGGGGTGGCACTTTACAGATGTGTTGTCAGACCTCTGAAGAGGGAAGGAACCCATAAAGCACATTCTCACATGACAAGCGTGGTCTCCCTGGAGGGCACAAAAGGAAGAAAACTGGGGGTAGCACATCTCTATGGCACCCCGTCTCTCTGCATCATCTTCCTTCACAAATGTCTTCATCTTTAGAACTCACCGCCCTAACCATTTCTCTCTACCAGTGAAGGGATTCTGGGTCACTGTGTATTGCAATCCGTGAGCATTTACCTTTCTGCCTAATCGAGTTAGGACAAAAACGGGAGGTTCTCTTCCTCTATTCTGTAGCAGTATATTGCATTTTTAAGAAATAGTAGGGTGGATCTTTGAACAGACTTTTCTCTATCGAGCCCTAAACTCACCCCTGAAAATTCATATTACTAAAAGAAAGATGATGATAATAAAATATTAGGCCTGCAGGTTGAAATTGAAAACTGGAATTTGCTTTATATTGGTTGTTCTTACTTTTTTTTTTTTTTCCCCTTTGTTGCAGGGCTGAGGATTGAACCCAGGGCCTGGCACATGCTAGGCAAGTTCTCTATCACTGAGCTACATCTCCGGCCTCTTGTATGTGTTGGTAAGCTTAGTCCCTTTGGAAATCTTTTGTGGTTGTGTATGAAGAAATCAATTTGCCCATGCCTAAACTATTTTTCTGAGCTATTTATAGAAGCTGCATTAACCCCCGTTCTAGCGAGCTATAGTGATACATTTTGAAGGTAAGCTTTTAAATTTCAAATTAGTGCCACCAGCAGGACCACCCTAGGTTCTCCTGAGTTGGCACAAAGTCCCTAAAAAGTGTATCGGCAAAATCTAGTGACAACAACTGCACTGATGATAACATTTCAGTGCAGAGCTTTGTACATGGAAGAGTCCGTAAGTGATGTCTTTCTTTAAAAAAAAATGGTTCACTTGCTGGGCTAATGACTAGTAAAATGTACATACTGTGCTTAAACCCTTGAAAACTAAGATGATTTTGCCTGCAAGCCATTAGGTCCTTTGATGTGAGACACACTGGAGAATACCAGTCTGCCCCTTGCACTATTTTCAAGGTACAGCAGAGCATCTTGTAGGTAAACTCGACAGGTGATTAGCTTGTGTCCTGGTCAGGTGAAGGATTTCTTCTAATTCATAGATGATGACCAGAGGACTAGCCACTATGGTACACCCCAGGCATCATGCCAGATTTTTGCTCCTGTTGTTGGCAGTGCTGAGAATGGGAACCAGGGCCTCATGCATGCTAAGCATATGCTATCCCACTGAGCTATAGCCCAGCAGTGTCAGGATTTTTATTGTCAATATTGGCATCCTCACTTCCAGTTCCATTTTACAGATGAGAAGACCGAGGCTCAGTATGATTAAGAAAAGGGGGGTTAACCTTCCTCTGCCTATTACCATGGCCCAAGCCCCTGTTGATGCTCCCTGAGCTAATGTGTTTTAAGCTGTGATAGTTGTGAACATACCATCTGCCCCAATTTTTCCATCTCCATCATTATCTGCAGCAGCCATCAAAGATTTGGTTTCTGACTCAGTGAGTTCTCTAGCACCACTCTCAAATTTCTGAAGGAAAAACCTATAGGATAATAAAAGATTGATGGGAATTTTCTAAAAGACCATCATCTCTGTGTCTTCCTCCCTGCCTTCCTTCTCTCCCTCCCTTCCTCCCTCCCTCTCTCCCTTCCTTCCTTCCTTCCTTCCTTCCTTCCTTCCCTCCCTCCCTCCCTCCCTCCCTTCCTTCCTTCTCTTTAAGCCCACCATCTCTTTCTAGTAGTTGTAATAATCAGTCAATGTCCTAGCAAGCAAGGATTTCCTGTGCTGTAGAAACTCGTGGCAGATATTTAAAGAGTCTTAAAAGAGTTTTGTTAAGTCCATTTGCCAAAGGAAACCTCTTAAGCCAAAGACTCTGCTCCTACATCTTGAGCACCAGGTTTGGTGCTTTGTGTGGGGAGAAATGAGGTCCACTGACTCCAATCTCTGTTTCCACAAGGTGCAGCCAAGGCTGCCACCGGATAACCCCGAGCAAACTGGGCCCCTGCAACCCCAGAAGCCTAGCCGTGGCGGGGTGCCTGGCACAGAGCTTACTTAAGCTCTTCTTCATCCAGGTATCCACTCTGGTCATTGTCTATGAACCGGAAAACATCCTTCACCTGGCTGGCCGACATCTTGGAGAGGCCTGATGTCTGGAAGAATTTTTGGGGCTCGAAAGTATCTGGATCTAAAGAACAGAGAATGGATTGGTTATTCTGAAGCTCCTTGGGGCAGGTTCTCTATTGGGCCATGCTGCTGAAAACAAAGATTATTAAAATGACTTCCATAGTATCCGTGAGCTACAGGAATGTGCAACTGTCCCAAGACTTCAAGATGGCCAGGATGGGTGACTCCGTGATGTCATCTCCTGCTCTTCCTTGTCCAGCTGCCTCTCCCCACTTGATTTTGCCCAGCTCTCCTCTCTCCTCCGTCTTTCTCCCCTCCCCAGCAGGCTGCGCCTCTGAGTCCTCCATGTTCCTGGTCTAATTGGTGAAGGAAATGCAATCATTGGCTTAATTTACTCTACCCCCGCTTCTCCTAAGTTTCTTTCACTTTACAGTAATGTGATCACACGCTCGGACCCCATATTCCCAGCCCTGTAGCTATCTAATTCCAGGCAGTTTCATCCTCTGCTTCTGTGGCTCAGTCAGCACAGTTCACATGCTCATTTCCATTGCTTCATCGGGGGCGGGAATCCGAGCGGACACCCCACCCTGTCCCATGTGCCCTTTACCTTGGCATTCCTGCAGGGCAGCTGCAATGTCATCAGCGCTGAGCACGTCCGTGATGCTCATCTTTTACCTAATCACTCGAAGTAAATGAGATGTGATAAATGGCAAACGGGAACACACGCACCAGGGGAACACACTGCCCGTAAACGATATCACTTGTCTACCATTTCTCTCTCTCTCTCTCTTTCCCTTTCTCTTATTCTTTCTTTCTCTCTCTGTCTCCCCCACCCCCCCGCCACCCCATTTCTTTCTTGCAGCGCTGGAGGTTGAATCCAGGACCTTGTCCATGCCACTAAGTGCACTACCACCGAGCCACATCCCAACTCCTGTCTAGAATTTTAAAAATATGATAAGCACCTGTGTATAAAGTGAGAACAGAATATCCAAACAAAAACCAGACAAGAGAAAAACCCCAGCCTTCTCAGCTCGCTGCCTTCTCCTGAATAGATCCCAAAGATGACATTTTTATTTTTTTATTTGTGGTACCGGGTATTGAACTCAGGACCTTGTGGTGGCCAGGCAAGCGCTTGTTCCACTGAGCTATATCCTCAGCCCAAGATGACATTTTTAAACATCACCCAAAGAGGTACTTGATTCAGTTTTCTTATAAAAATTATGTGCACATCACCAATCATTTACACAGGCAGCTGCAAAGCCCTCAGAAATAAAGCATGCTGTACATGTACCAGCATTCTCATACACCAGTTAGAGAACGTTGCAAATTCCAGGTGGGAAAGGAGACAGATTGGCCTACTGCTGAGCCATGTCATGGCCATGCTCCGTCCTGAAGGGTGAGAATGGATGAAGGAAAGCCACCAGAGATGAGAGTCCTCTCCGGTATCGAAGCCACAAGAAGACAGAAATCTGACTGCAACATGCATAACCCTCACATGAATGCCTGGAGGGAAATAGACCTCGGGGTCTGGCAAGGCCAACCAGCTACTTACCCTTTTCGATTTTCCCCCAGGAAGAGTCGGGGAAAAAAGCAGCTTGGAAGGAGCCTAATACAGATGTGCTTTTGCTACCTCACCGACCTACCTTATATAGGATTGAAAAAGTGATAGTGACAACCTCTTAGATTTCCTTTTCAGGGATCAAGTGGGTGTAGATCAGATGTCTTACCTTACTAATTAAACTCTTTCTTTCTATTTATAGTTCAAGGGACTGTGGGTGGGAACAGCCAATTTTAAAAAACAAACCTCAACAAACCTTAACTAAGGTTTCAGTTCTGCAAATGAGCCCCGCTGGCAAAGAGCAGAGAAGATACTGGAGGCCTAGTGAGAAGGAGGAGAAGGAGGAGGAGGCTGGGAGGAGGTCACCACCCATGGAGGTGCTCTGTAAACTGAAAGGGCTTCCCAGATGTTAGTGGCTGTCACTGAGGCAGGTCTGTTTTCAGCTGCTGAAACTGTGGGTGTGCAAAGCCGACCTCAATCCAGGGTCCAGGAGCTCAAAGTCAGCGGCCTGCAACGGACACACGGGACTTGTCCAGCAAAAGAGGTGGCTCAGGCTAGGTGACTTTCCTACAGGTCAGCTAAATCTGTACACACTCAGAAGACACAAAGGGGGGCAGGAATGTAGTTCAATGATAGTGGGCCCAAGGCTCTGGGTTTGATCCTCAGCACCAACAAGAAAAAAGAAAAACGAGAGAAAAATCAACACTTCCAAATCCTAAACTGATATGTGTAAAAAAGCTTTTTATTTTCAGCAAATATTTATTGAATCCCTATGTGGATAGCACTACGCTAGACTCTCTTTCCTTCCTTCCTTTCTTCTTCCTTCCTTCTCTCCCTCCCTCCCTCCCTCCGTCTCTTTCTCCTTTCTTTCTGTGCTGGGAATGAAACCTAGGACCTCAAGCATGGTGGGTAAATGCTGTACGTTGAGCTACTTCCCCAGGTGGTGCTTCTTTTTTACATTATTACTGTCACACACACACACAGAGCCAGGCGTGGTGATACACAACCATAATCCCAGCACTCTGAGAGGCTGAGGCAAGAAGGCTGCAAGATCAAGCCCAGCCTGGGCAACTTAGTGACTCAGCAAGACGCTGCCTGAAAATAAAAAATGAAAAGAGCCAGGGGTGTAGTCAGCGGGAAGGCCTGGGCTCAATCCGCAGTACCAAAAGTAAACAAAATAAAACTCCTCCCCCCAAAAAACCACACACAACATGAAATGTACCGTATTAGCCACGTAAGTGGCCGTACAGTTCAATAATGGTGGTAGACTGCTACCGTGTAACAGATCTTGGCAAAATTGAAACTCTGGACCCACTGAACCTCTCTGCTCAGCCCCTATCAAGCACCATTCCACTTTCTAAGATTTCTGCCACTCTGGGTCCCTCATGTAGCTGGAACCATGCAACATTTCTCTTTTTGTGCTTGGCTGGTCTCACTCAGCATCATGTTCCCAGGGTCATCCATGTTGTGGCCTATGATAGAGTTTCCTTCTGTTCAAAGGCTGGATTCCAGTTTGTAATACTTCAGTGCAAACGTAGGTCCTGGTTTACAGTCAGCACCAACCAGTAGCTTAGAGTCAGGAGCTCTAAAGAGGGGCCTCAGACTTGCCCTGCACTACCCTGGGGAAGCTCATTTCCGGGTCCCCCCAAATATATTCCTTACCTGCACCCAGCACTACATGTGTCTTGATGCCACCAAAGAACAGCTTATCTCAGGGATACCTACAGCCTCTCACAGTCTACCAGACCTCAGGCCCACACCGTGTCCATTTCTCACATTTTATTTCCTAATGTGAGGTGTGATGAAAATATACGGTGAATGTTTAGGTTTTTTTTAAGTATTCCAATAAAAGACACACTGCCTTCAAACCCCTTCAAACTCTTCCCCCTCACCTCCAACACAATTACCCCATCATTCTCAGCACTTGCCGAAGCAGTTCTGGGCGTCTTCCTCCCTGAGCGTGTTCACAAGTTATGATTAAGAAAATACAGCAAATGCCGCTGCCGGGCGCCACCCAGCAGAAAGGCAGCCCTGAAACACGTCACAGTTCATCCGTGCTCTTCACCGGGCCTGCTGCTGTGAAACACCCAACCCCAAAGTCCAAACGACTGTGAAAGGGAAACATTTTGCGTCAGCTCAGGATGGTGAGGCAGCCATGACATTGAGGCAATAGGAAAGAAGACCTCCAAAAAAAGAGGCGACTCCAGAATTGGTTCAGAGTGCCGAGAACGATGAGGCAAGTGTGTTCCGAGCCCCAGGGAGTATGTTAAGGGGGCTTGATGGCAATGTGTTTTTTACTGCAATGACTTTTTAAATTGTAACTGTTCACAGTTTGTATTCGGATCATTCCATGTGCCCAGCACAGGCCTGACCTGTGTTGGATGCTTAATAATTCTTTGATAAAAGAACAGGTTAAAACAGTAAAAAGAACTTGAAAACATCATTCCCATTCCACCACCAACTAACCCAGCTCTTAAAAAAATCTTCTGAAAATAAGTCTCAAGAGTTTTGAACTAGATTTCCAACATTAAGTTGCCATAGAAACCATGGCAGTGTTTACAATTGCCCGTAGAGATAGAACTATCAGAGAAAGCTGCCCATTTAAATGAAAATATCACATGGCTTGAAGCAGACGTTTCAGATGTTCTTGCTGGTTTTTTTTTTTTTCCTGATTGAAAATAGAGGTGACGGAGATCCCGTAAACAAGGTTGGTGGTGGGCATAATTGGGTAGGACAGTATATTTGGCTTTCTCTAGTTGGGCTTAAGTAGAATGACAGACAAAAGTTAGGCACGCTGAGCTGGGCGTGATCACATCTGTAATCCCAGGACTCTGGGAGCCCGAGGAGGGATGATCACAAGCCTGGACAACTTAGCGACTTAGCATGATGCTTTCTCAAAGTAAAAAATTAAAAACAGGTCTGGGGATGCAGCTAAGTGTGAAGGCCCTGGGTTTAATACCCAGTACAAAAAAAAAAAAATCAGAGAAGCTGTCAGTTATTAATGAAGTCCTGGTTCTCTGGGGCTGACTGTTGCATTGGTTAATCTTTGGTTTCCTGGACTATGTGCTAGAGACAGTGACCTGCCTTCCTGCAAAGCAACCTGTGGAAAGCAGGCTCAGTTCCTGAGCTGTTGCTGTAGATAATGGTGGGCATTGTATTCTGGTCATCATCCAACTTGATATTCAGCTTCCCCTTAGGACATTTCTTGTCCCATTGTAAAACATTCCATAAGAGTGTTCACGGAATAAACGGACTGACTATGCAAAGTGAAGAAGTCTCTCACCTGGAGTGTCAATTCCCTGACAGTATACAACCCACTTAGGTAACCATTATGTCTGGTACACAGGGAGCAAGCAGGAGTTAAAGGCTGCTTTTTCAGGCTGATATTGGCCTCCCGCATGCTAGGCAGGCACTATACCACTGAGCCACATCCTCGCCCTGCATTTCAGTCTTTAAAAAAAGAAGATATTTCAAATCAGGCATTGTGGTGCCCGCCTGTAATCCCAGCACTTTGGGAGACTGAGGCAGAAAGATCTCAAGTTTAAACCCATCCTGGCAATTTAGAGACTCTTAAAAAAAACTGCAGGCAAAACTCATCTATTGTCCTAGAAGGAAGTAGGAGGCAGGAGTTACATTTGAGGGGAGAGCAGAGGCTGGACATGGGGAGGCCCTGGGGTACTGGTAATGTTCTATTTCTTAATTGGAGTGCTGGCTACCTGGTTGTGTTTACAGAAATTTCTCAGGCACTTTTCTGTCAGGTGAGTTTTGCTCCGAAAAGCAAGTTGACTTAAAAAATAAAAAAGGCGGTTCTGCCCTGTGACCTTGGCTTGAAAGATGGTAGTTGGATGTGGTGGTTCAGACATTTGCCTGCTACAGCTGCCTTCCTGTACTTGGGGTGACTGAAGGCTTTTGTAGGCCCCACCAAGGGAGACCTACGCACTCCACTCAGGGCTCCTTGCAGCCACACCAGGGCTATGAGTGGAGTTGCCTGATGGGCCTCATGAGGCAGCCACGCCCTGTGACCAAAGCAGGTTACTCTTCTGTGCAGGAAGGGAATATCATTCTGGCCGGTCACAGAGAGGCCCCTGTCCTCCCCAAAACCTCAGCCCTCTTGGTTTTCCCTCTAAAGCACCTGTCATGCTCTGAGGTGAGCTGGTTTGCTCACTTGCTTGCTTGTATGTCATTCTTCTTCTCCACCAGATGGAAGCTTCTGGAAGGTAAGGACTTGGTGGGCCATAACACTCAGTTCCCAGAGCCTGGCGTTTGACACCCTGGAGGCCCCCGCAGCAGGGATGAGAGATGATAAGGTGAACATGGTGGGGGTCTGAAGTCTCATTTCAGTAACGGTTAGTGTGGCAGAGAGAGAGAGAGAGAGAGAGAGAGAGAGGGAGAGGGAGAGGAAAGATGAGGGGAGGGAAGGGGCACTAGGCTTTGTGTGGGGTTGCTGAATCACACAACTTCCTGACACTGACAGAAAATGGGGACAGTTCCTAAACATGTTATCAAAATAGCTAGAGAGGCTGATGTGGAAGATAAATTGCAGAGGAAACTCTTCCATGTTTTATAGGGTCACAGGAAAATTATGAGCACCTCAAACCTTAGATGGGGGGGTTGCTTGAGATGGAACTCAGGGCCTCTGTGCTAAGCCCATCTTAGCCCTTTTTATTTGTTTATTTTGAGACAGGATCTTGCTAAATTCCTAAATTGCCCAGGCTGGGCTCCTGCTTGTGATCCTCCTGCTTCAGCCTCCCAGAGTGCTGGGATTACAAGCTTGCACTACCATGCCCAGCTAAAAGCCTAGCTTCTTAAATGTGGGTGATGAAATAGCAAGGTCCGCAGAAAAGAAGCTTCTGACTGACAAGTTAGAAAAGCTAAAAAAAAAATCTGAATTGCAGCATCAAGCATTTGATGTCTGTGTGGTGAGATGGTCGGGGGGATCTAGAGTTACAGGAGTGTTTTTATTTATGAGATTCTTCTCTGGAAGGGATTTCCTTTCCCACTCAAAGAGACTCAGTAGTGACTTGTTTAATAAGTTGTCCTATAAGGGCTTAGCACAAGCTCCTTGGCAAGGCAAAGACACTGCCCTTCACTAGCAGAGACTGTAAAACATCTCAGGGATCCAAAAGAAGGGCGGCTCGCCGGTTTCCCAAGTGAATGAGTGAATAGCAGAGGGACGGTAAGACCCCAAGGGCACATGGCCCATGTCCATAACCAGCGACTGCTCCTGGGTTGGCCGTTCTTAAGAACTCTGGGACAGCATGTATCCCTTGTCACCTCCTGAGGATCAGCAATGCAATAAGGCTCAGAATGACCACCGGTTATATAATCTGTGTGGCCAGTGCAAAATGAAGATGCAAATCTCCCTATTCAGAGTTATTAAGAATTTCAAGCCAGTTCTGATGGAACGCGCCTATAACCTCAGCGCTCTGGGAGGTTGAGCTAGAAGGAGCCCAAGTTTGAGCCTGGCCTAGGCAGTCTAGCACCTAGTGAGTGCCTGTCTCCAAAAGAGTTGAGAATATGGCTTAGAGTGAAGACCTTGGATTCCAACCCCAGTACCAGGTGAGAGAGGGAGACAGAGAGGAAGAGAGAGATGAAAGCAGAGAGCAGGGAGAAGGAGAGAAGAGAATTTCAGCACAACAGTAACAGAGTGTTAAGTATGGTCCTTCTAAGTGCAGCACCCTGAAGGCTATAAATTTCATGCCCACAAAGCCAGCCCTGCTCGTGATTTATAACCGTAAGCACAGCAGCATCCAGTTTACCAGTAGTATGTCCTTCATCATTTAATTATTGCAGCAACTCTGTGATGTTTCACGATCCCTATGACGGAAAGAGAGGAGAACAGATACTCCCGTAGCTGGGGCTGTAGCTCAGTGGTGCAGTGCGTGCTTAGCATCACAAGGCCACGGGTTTGATCCTCAGTACTGAAAAATAAAATTAAAAAGAATAAAAAGAAGAATGACAGTGAAGTGAGACCAAAATTTCAGGTCAAATAGCTACTCAAGTGGTAGGGCCAGGACTCACCCTTGGATTTTCCTGGCTGCCAACTAAAAAATTCCCAAGACGTTGGCTCCTACATTTCTATAACCCCTTTTTGACCTTAGAAAGCTAAAAGAGGACATGTTTGCCTTACCACCTCTGGACGAAGGACAATAAATAGACTTTCTGACACAGAACCATTGCCCTCACCCAACAAACGCATGGGCCTTTGGGAGACGTTTAAGATCCAAATTGACAGAAATAAAGAATGAGAAGGGAAAACACAGGAGACAGAAAACAGCAGAAGGAGAAGAGTAATCATATGCAGCCCGCCACTATAAATGATTGACACAGCCGGGCATGATGGCGCATCACTACAATCCCAGCATGCTTAGAGGTTGGGGCAGGAGAATTGCAAGTTTGAGTCCAGCCTGGGCAACTCAGCAAGATCATATCTCAAGATAAAAAACAAGCAACAAATAAAAAGGGCTGGGTATATAGCTCACTGTGGAGGCCTTGAAATCAGTCCTCAGTTTCTGAGAGAAACAAAGAAATTATGCTCACCTTGCAGTGTCTCTGCTTGTAGGTATATTTATTTTTAAAATAACGCTTAAAACAAATTGGATCATAATCTTAATCACTTGATTTGTCACTTAACATGTTATGAACCCTTTCCCTTGTCAGTAAGTATAAATCTATATACGGTACTATGGTTGTTAATGACTATGGATAATTCTCATGTATAGGGGTGGATGGAGGTGGTCATAATTAATGTCATCAATCCCCTATTATTGGAGGTCTAAATTATTTTTGTATTTTTACTATTATAGTGAGCAATAGGAGAAGCATCCCTGTAGATAAATCTCCAGGCCCAGCCTTAGCTGCTATAGTTTGGGTATGAATGTGCCATAAGTGTCTTATAATACTTGTCGATTCAACCAATATTGGTCCAATATCGGTCACTGTGCTAGATGCTGGGTTTAAAACAACAAGCAACAAATTGCCTGGTGAATTCAATCTGATATCACATTCAGTGGTCGGTGTGTGTGAGAGTTTCTAGAATGTCCCTCAATATTCCACATTCTGAATGCAGACTGGTAATTATTTTCTTAAAAATATAATCACACTAATCATTAATAAATGTACAGTGAGGAATTACTTGTAGGACCTTGGGGAGGATCTGTGTTTTAGTCATTAGAACAAAAAAAGTCCCCTGGAGGATTCCGAGCGGGAGGCAAGAAGCAATTAGATTTGCATTTTCAGAAGGCCTTTGGACTGTTATGGTTGGGAGCTACACCTGTCGCCCCAAATTCTCTTGCGTGTGGAGGGTACTTGGGTCACATGGGCGCTGTACACATCAGTGGGTAAGCTGGCGGGTGAGTCCGCAGCCGGGCGAGCTGTGGGGAGAAGGAGCCTGGCTGGAGGCGGTCACTGGGGCCGCGGCCTGGAAGGGTGGGCTCCTGTCTCCAGCTCCTCCCTTCTCCGTCTTCCTGGCTGTGGGGTGAGCAGCTTCCTCCACTGTGTCCCTCCACCACGCTGCTTCTGCCTTGGAGCGACACACCGTGGACTAGAAGCGTGAACCAAATGAACGTTGTGTCCCAGTGATGGGTAGGTGACTAAGACCAGCTGCTTCCTGAGAAAGATTGGCAACGGCCAGTACAGATGCCAGGAGACCAGTGAGACGATTACATTGTCCAGAAGAGGGATGAAATCCTGAAGCAGGAGGGAGCAGGAGAGATAAGAAGGAGTTGATAGAGGGAGAACGATGTAGATGGGTAAGTGGGCTGAATTTGGTCATGGCTTAGGGCAGGGTATTGGTCTGTTTTCCATTACTATCATGAGATACCTGGGGCTGGGTCACTTACAAAGAAGAGATTTATTTAGCTCACAGTTTAGAGGTTCAAGTGCATGCCCCGTCATCAGCTCAGCTCTAGGCAGGAGCTCCTGGTGTGGGGCCAGCATCACATGGTGGGAGTGCGTGAGAGGAGGAGATAATGCAGCCAGACGGGGGCCAGAGTAGGAAGGGGCCAGTCTTACTCTTTTTATCATGAGAACTAATGGTAGCAAGACTATGAGAGTAAGACTCACACCATGAGAACTAATGGAAATCCCAGGAAAACTACTTAATTCCTTCGGAGGCCACACCCCCAAGGACCACTCATTAGGCTCCACCTCTTAAAGGTCCCATCACTTCACCGAAGACCAAACCTCCAGGGCTCTGGCAGAGGAGGATGGATGAACCAAAGACAGAGAGCCGCCAGGAAGGGTGACAAAACAAGGCCAATGCTATACAAGTGACCTCGTGTTGGGGGCTGAATTGTGTCTCCCCTAAATTTGTATGTTGAAACCCTAATCCCCAGTGCCTCAGAATGTAACTGTAGAGATGGCCTTGAAAAAGGTCATTAAGTTAAAATGAGACCCTCAAGATGTGCCTGAATCCAATCCAACTGGCGTCTTCAAAAGAAAAGGAGCCCGAGCCAGGCACGGTGTGATACACGCCTGTAATCCCAGGACTCAGGGAGGCAGAAGCAGTAGTATCTCAAATTTGAGGTCAGCCTGGGCAATTTACCAAGACTTTATGTCAAAATAAAAAATAAAAAAGGGGATTGGAGATGCAGTGTAGTGTGAAAATTCTAGATTCAATGCCCCAGGACTAGAAGAAAAAAAAAAAAAGAGGGGACTGGGGCTGAGAGTGGTGTTACATACATGTAACCCCAGCTACTTAGGAAGCTGAGGCAGGAAGATTGCAAATTTGGGGACAGCCTGGGCAACTTAGTGAGATTCTCTCTCAAAATATAAAAAGAAGAAACAAATAAATAAATAAGCAAGCAAGCAAGCTGGGACACACCAAGAGACATATGTGCACAGAAGAAAGGCCACGTGAAGACACAGTGAGAAAGAGGCCACCTGTAAGCCAAGGAGAAAGCAACCCTGTTGACCCCTACATCTTGAATTTCCAGCCTTCAGAACTCTGAGACAATACATTTGAATTGTTTAACCCACCTTTCATTTTGGCAGTCCTAGGGAACAAACATCCCCAGAGAATAAACAGCTGGTCCCTACAGCAGGCAGGGAGGGCTTCCCCACCTCCCACGGCTACGTTGAGGGGCCCCTGCATCACAAGCACAAGCAGAAATGGATCACAGAACACTCAGTCCTCTGTCACCTGAGACCAGGACAACATCCGCTCTCATGGCTGACACTGCCCAGGCCCCAGGGAGAAGACTCTTTACATCTCTTGCTCTGCACCTTCAAAACAGCAGATGACCACATCCCATGGCAGCAAGATTTGCTGGTTGTGCCATTCCTGACCCCAGACGGTTTCTCTCAGACCCATGGAATACGTTTAGACTCTTGTGTCATGAAGTATCACTTTTCAGAAGTGCTGGGTGTCCACTTTCCCCCTTCTTTTGGCCTTTTAATTTGTGGATCCAGAGGCACCCAGAGATTAGCATGGTGTTTGCTAGAACTACGTGTGGTGACTTGAACAGTGTAAAATGTCACTCCAAAGTTTCATGTACTCATAGGCAGGGCTTCTGAAATGTTACTGGATTATGGGACTTAGAGCTGGCTTGCTGTTAGGAGGTGAGGTCTGGGAGGAAGAAGACGTGAGTCACTGGGGTCGTAACCTGGAAGTGTTTAGCTCCCTCCTGATTCCTCCCGTCCCTTGTTCTGCTTTCTGAATGCCATGAGGTGAGCAGCTTTTCTCCGCCCAGGGCCTTCCCCCATGCTGTTCTGTATCCCAGCCGGCCAGCTATGCATCTGAAACCTCTACTAGTGGTGAGCCAAAACAAACCTGTCCTCCTTGAGTTGTGGGTGTCAGGAATCGGGTCTCAGCAATGAGAAGGTAACCAAGACACTAAGATACACAGTGAATTTTTATGTCAGTATGAGTGGGCCAGGGGTGTCCAGATGAAACGTGTCTGCTGGTATGACTGTGCGTGTGTTTCTGATGACATCAGCATTTGAACTGGTGGCCTCAGTAAACTAACCGATTGCTCCTGTCCGTGCAGTAGGACCTTGGCCATCTTGTGAGCATGCAAAGAGAACAAAAGGTAGAGGAAAAAGGAAAGAACAGAGGAGTTGGTCCTTTTTCTTGGGGGTGGGGGGTCACTGGAGATCAAACCCAAGGCTTTCACACTGAGCTTCATCCCCAGCCATTATCTTATTTTTTAAAATAAAAGATTTTTATTCACAAATGCTAAGTACAAAAAAATCTTTTTATGCCCCTGTACAATATTTCACTCAGATAAAACCAGTAGGTCATGGTCTGCTCAAAACACAGTATTTTATTTTATTTTTTGAGACAGGTTTCCCTAAGTCACTAGCCCAGGCTATGCTTGAAATTGCAACGCTCCTGCCTCAGCCTCCCAGAACGCTGGGATTATAAGTGTATGCCACCATGCCCTGCTGAATTGTTCCCTTTTTTCCTGCCTCATTGCTACAGCTAAAATATTTTTGAGGGAAAGGAGAAAAGAAGGAAAGAAGGAATATATATATATATATATATATATATATATATATATTAAAAGATAGGTAAGATAATTGTACTACTAATTTCTGTTAGTTTGTTGAAAGAACAGTTAGTGTTTATATTGTTTGATCAATCTTACATGCCTATAGCTGGTAATCTGAGCCACTACTTTCAGGATAACAATATGCAAAATAATAACTATTGTTAATTTCCTATCATCTTGTTTTGAAAATCTGTATAATTTTTATTGTCTTATGACAATAAAATTTATAAATTTATTTTATGTCTTAGCGTCTTTTATCTTTAAAATTAAAAGCATGTAAAACATCTCATCTCCTCTTTTTTGACTGGGATTTACATGAAGACACCCCCCTCCCATAGTTAACTGATTATGTCCATTTGAGTAGGAAATGCCTGGCTAAATTGGATCAGCGTAGTTCTGGGTGTGGATGAAGAGATTTACAGAAAACAGGAACCCCCCCCCCCCAGGTGTGGGTGGTGCCACCCGGAAAAAGTGATATCCTCGATGGGATAAAAGGGAAAGGCAGGCTCGCTTGCTGCTGCGCCTTCTGCTTGCCACAGACTGTTTCTCCTCTGCGCTGCCCCTCTGCCGGGCTGACCTGCCTTAGAACTAGCTGACTATGGACTGAAGCCTCTACAAACCACTGAAATGAACCTTTCCTTCTTTAACTGTGGCTAGTGAGTACTTTGTGTCAACAATGAGAAAAATAGCTAAGACAGATTTTTGGTGCTGGGAGTGGCTCTAGAGAAATAGAATTGTAAGGGCAACATTCTTTAGTGGCTTTAATGGTTCCTGGAGCTGGCTTTCTCTAATTTGATGAAACCTAAAGGTGTCATGGTCTCTCTTTCTGATACTATGGCAAATTCTGATAGTCTTTGGTGTGAAGTGCTTAAAGTAATACGCACTGTAGGTCCATTTGATTATCCTAACTCACCTCTTACGAGATGTAAGGAATTTAGTGACCCCATATGTGATACTTTTGAATATTTTTGGCAGAGTGTAAAATATGATGCTGGCTGGTTGCTCTTAGCATCTCTGGACAAACTAGTGAAGGAAAATAATGAGCTCAGAACATCCATAGGAAATCTAAATTCTAAATGGGAGGACAAATTGATAAAGGAGAGTAAGGAGTTCAAAGATCCAAATTCCCAGCTCCAGACATACATAAGAATCGAAAAGTGTGCACTGAAAGAAAATCCCTTCTTTTTTAGCCTCAAGGTTGAGACTGCAGAAACCCAAACGCAGTCCCTCTAAATTCGATTGGCTGAAATACAGAGTAAGTTTAACAGTCAGCCTGAAGGGTATCTGAAGTAAAGGTGAGGGCACTGATTGGGAAAGAACGAGATTCCATAAACTGGGGTGGAGATGTCTCAGAGGGTCCTGTTGAGGCTGAGACTGTTGAGCTCCTAGACTCTGAGATTATTTTGCCAGAAAACATACCCTTCACTAACACCTTGAGAAATAGATTCATGAGGGGAGCACCAGCATCCCTGAAGAGCCCTGACATTGCTCTTATCTGTATGCCAGACCTTACAGTGGGGCCTGTGGTTACTCAGTTGAGACACTTATGGACAATAGGTTTAACTGGGCCCCAGAGTGGCGTGGGTCAAGTGGCAGCACTTAATCGCCAAAGGCAAGGGTGTACACACTTAACCATAGTGGACAGTAGAGGCAGAACAATGGCCAAAATTGTCTGACACCTGTGCACCTACTGTGTTGGCTGATTAGTTGCATTGTCCCCCAAAGTAAATAGGCAGGAAGCCTACACAAGTTGTACTAGATTTATACAGTTAAAAATATTTCAAGGGCCCTGAAGACTCGCCTGAGTCTACAGATGTGGTCACGCTGACAGAGTCTGGTGGTTCACTGTGTAACCCCGCCTACCTGACTGGACACTCCACGGCTGTGAGGGATTGCCAAAGGGTGCTTCTCCACTTCCTGCCATAGTAATTTGTGTACACCCATGTGATATACAGCATATTTAGAAGCAGACAACTCTCTGCCCAAAATAAGAACATGATGGAGTAAATAAACTAAAAGTGCAGTTATTACCAGTGGGAAGACCACTGGCAGGGTGGTAGAACAATGGAGGTGAAGTGGAGAAAATTGATTAATTGAATGAGCCATCATCCATATAACTGAGTAATAAAGACAAAGATAACATTATGTAATAAAACATCCAGTGGTAACTCCCTATTTTCTCTGTAATCTGGTATTTCCTTTATTGTTTTTGTGTTGACAAATGCGGAGACAACACTATGTAATACAGCATTCAGTGATGGTTCCCTACTGTCTCCTCTGTAATTTGTATATCCATTATTGATTTTGTGATAACAAATACGAAGATAACTATATTATACAGCCTTCAGTGCCAATTCCCTACTATCTTCTCTATAACTTGATGTTTCCTGTGTTATTTCTGTGTTATTCTGGGTTCTCTTACTTAAAAATAAAATTTAAAAAAATATTTCAGGGCAAATAAACAGAAACCTACTTCAAGTCATGGTAACGGGGAATCACAGCCCCTCGGTCTCCACATTTGAGCCAGTTTATAGACCTAGAGCTCCTCGAATGAAGGGGAGGCTGGGCCCCCTTGAGGAAAAACACTGGTGCACCACCAAAAATGTACACAGTCGGTCTTTCTCCCATCTTTCCCCAAAGGAACCTAAAGCCTTTTACCAAGGTGATGACATTGGGGAAAGGAAAATGATCAGAAATTTGGGGTGTTTACTGGATACTGGTTCTGAACCCACACTGGTTCCAGGGCATCTAAAACATCCATGAAGCCCTCCAGTAAAAGTAGGGTCCTATTTATTTTCCCTTCTTTATTTCTTTCTTTTCTCCTTTTCCAAAAAAAAAATATATAAAAGATCAGAAAAAAAAAAGTAGGGGCCTACGGAGGTCAGTGGTCAATGGAGTTTTAGGAAAGGTCAGATTCGCAGTGGGCCCAGTAGGTCTTTGAATCCATCCTGTAGCCATTTCCCCTTTTCCAGATCCCCTAATCAGAATAGAGATACTCAGTACTTCCAGAATCCTTACATTGGTTCCTTAACCTGTAGTGTGAGGGATATTATTGCTGGACATAAGTAGTAAAGACTTCCCTGAAGAGTCCTGACATTGCTCTTATCTGTATGCGAGACCTTACAGTGGTATAGTATACCTGAGGAAACTAATCCTGTGTTGACCAAGCATGACAAGCCTGGTGCTCCTTAGGACCCACCCTCTCCACCATTTCTGCCTCTAGGCCCATAACCTAGAAGCCATTAGCATTGCCTTTACCTGGTGAAATAGTAAATCAAAACCAATATCGAATCCCTGGGAGGACCGCAGAGATTAGCGCCACTACCAAGGGCTTGAAGGATGCAGGGGTGGTGATTCCCACCACATCTCCATTTAATTCTCCCATTTGGCCTGTGTAGAAGATGGAGGGGTTTTGGAGGGTGATGCTAGATGACCATAAATGGAATCAAATGGCAACTCTGATTACAGCTGTTGTACCAGATGTGGTTTCCTTGCTTGAGCATCTCCTGGTGCTTGGTAGGTGGCTATTTAGCAAATGCCTTCTTCTCCATAACCCCCATCAGAAACAGTTTGCTTTCAGCTGGCATGGCCAGCAGTATACCTTCACTGTCCTACCTCAGGGTTATAGTAACTCTCCAGCCCTGTGTCACTGCTGAGTTTGCAGGGATCTTGATCACCTTTCTCTCCCACAAGGTATCACACCGGTCCATTCCATTGATGACATTATGCTGACCGGGTCAAGTGAGCAGGAGACAGAAACCACTCTGGATTTGTTAGTGGCGCATTTGCAAGCTGGAGGATGGGAAATAAATGCAATTAAAATTCAAGGTCCTTCTACCTCAGTGAAATTTCTAGGAGTCTGGTGGTGTGGGGCATGTAGAGATATCCCTTCTAAGGTAAAAGATAAGTTGTTGCATCAGGCTCCTCCCACAACCAAAAAAGAAGCGCAGTACCTAGTGGGGCTATTTGGGTTTTAGCGGCAACATATTCCTCACTTCGGTGTTATACTATGGCCCATTTACAGAGTAGGAAAACGGCTAGTCTTGAGAGAAGCCCAGAACAAGAGAAGGCTCTGCAACAGGTCCAGGCTATTCTGCCACTGGGGCCACGTGATCTGGCAGATCCAGTGGTACCTGAAGTAGAGATGCTGACTGGACTCTCTGGCAGGCCCCTACAGGTGAACGGCAGTGGAGGCCTTAGGATTTTGGCTCCGCCATCATCTGCAGACAACTACTCTTCCTTTGAAAAACAGCTCCTGGCCTGCTACTGGGCCTTAGCAGAAACGGAATGCTTGACCATAGAACATCGTGTGACCTGAGTTGCCCAACACGAGCTGGGTATTACCTGATCCACCTATAGAGTTGTATGTGCACAGCTACTGTCCACCATTAAATGGAAGTGGTACATATGTGATTGAGCCAGAGCAGATCCAGAGGGCACATAAGTTACATGAAGATGTTTCCCAGATGCCCATGGCGCCTACTCTTGCTATGTTGCTTTCTGTTTCCCATCATGCACCTGTGGCCTCATAGGGTGTACCACATGATCAGCTGTCAGGAACAGAAGGCTAGGGCCTGATTTATGGATGGCTCTGAATATTATGCAGGCACCACCCGCAAACAGCTGCAGCGTTACAACATTACAACCCCTTTCCAGGATATCCCTAAAGGACAGTGGCGAAGGGAAATCACAGTGGACAGAACTTTAGGCAGTGCACCTGGTAGTGCATTTTGCCTGGAAGGAGAAACGGTCAGATGTGTGACTGTGTACTGATTCATGGGTGGTAGCCAATGCTTTGGCTGGATGGTCAAGAACTTGGAAGGAACATGACTAAAAAATTAGTGACAAAGATATTTGGGGAAGAGATATGTGGAAAGACATCTCCATATGGGCAAGATATATAAAAATATTTGTATTCCACATAAATGCTCACCAAAAAGTGACCTCAGCAGATAAAGACTTTAACAATCAAGTGGAAAGGATGAACAGTTCTAGATAGATAGATAACTGTTAATCTCTTTCTTCAGCCACCTCTGTCACTGCCCAATGGGCTCATGAACAGACTGGCCATGGTGGCAGGGATAGAGAATATTCAGGGGTGGAGGTCAACACATGGTCCCCCATTCATCAAGGCTGATCTGACTACAGCCACTGCTGAATGTCCAGCGTGCCAGCAGCAGAGACCAATGTTGAATCTCTAGTGTGGTAACATTGCCTGGGTGATCAGCCTGTGAACTGGTGGCAGGTTGGTTATATTGGTCTGTTTCCATCAGAGAAAGGACAGCACTTTGTCCTTACTGGCATAGACACTTATTCAGGAAGTGGATTTTCCTTCCCTGCATGAAATGCTGCTGTGAAAACTACCATCTGTGAACTTGCAGAATGTCTTGTCCACCATCATGGAATTCCACACTGCATTGCCTCTGACCAAGGAACACATTTTATGGCCTCTGAAGAAACAAGCTAAAAAGAGTCACAGTGTTGTCAGGGGTGACTGACCGAGACTACGAAGGGGAAATTGGGCTATTACTCCACAGTGGAGGAAAGGAAAAATGTATGTGGAGTGCAGGAGATCCCTTATGGCGCTTCCTAGGGTTACTGTGCCCTGTTTAAAAGAGAGTAGGAAACTACAACAACCCAGTCCAGGCAGGATGACAAATAGTCCAGAACCTTCAGGAATGAAGGTGTGGGTCACCCCACCAGGGCAAGAACCAAGACCTGCTGAGGTGCTTGCTGAAGTCCAAGGGAGTATAGAATGGGGAGTGGAAGACGGTAGTTATAAATATCAGTTATGACTTTGTGATCAGTTACAGAAATGAGCATTGTGATTGTAAAGTTCTCTTTTAATGTGCTTCCTATGTAATATGTTGATAGACTTAATATTGGTTCTTAAGTATTGTTAAGCCTATGTTATGATGTTCAGGTTATGAAATGTTTGGAGTAAGCATCACCCAGAGAAAGCTTGCCTTTTGTTCTGGGAGGAAATTAGTGTGTTTCTGTTTGTACACAGTATAGTTGTAACATAGTAGGTGTAATTATGAACTTGTCTTTGTATCTGGGGACAATGGCTTAAGGAAATGTGTCTGACTGTCAGATTGACAAGGGATGGATTGTGATAGTTAACTGTGTCTTGAGTAAGAAATATCCAACTACACTGGATCAACGTAGTTGTGGGTGTAACTGAAGGGATTTATTGAAGACAGAGGCCCCACCCTGAGCAGGCTTGACACGTGACGGAATAAAGGGCAAGAAAGGAGGAAGGCTCCCTTCTGCTTCTTCACAGGAGCTCTAGTCCTCACCTTCACCTTGGACACTGTCTCCTGGCTTCCAGCACTGACCCTTCAGTCTCCTGATAGGGGCTCGCACGGGACATCACAGTGAGCTCCAGGCCTTCGACTGGATCCTTTGGATGTCCAGCACACAACAGCCCTTTCTCACTCTTCCATTAACTGACTCTGCAGGTGGCCATTGTAAGCCAATCTTGTAAACTGTTGTATATCTTGCATTACATCTAATATGTTACAACTATACTGTGTATTATGAGACAAGTTCTTGCTAGGTTGTCCAGGCTGGGTTTAAACTTGTGGTCCTCCTGTCTCAGCCTCCCGAGTAACTGGGACTACAGGCATATACCACCATGCCTGACTGAGAAAAGTTTCATAAGGTTTAATGGGTTTCAGTGATCATGTGAAAATAGCTTTATTTAAACCATTTTGATTAAAAATTTTAATATTCATTAACTAAAACTTGTACTTTAACCCTTTAATTTTAAAGAGTTGCTGATTCAGAATATTTTAGAAGATAAATAATCTCATGAAAATATAATATTCTTTAGTGTTGGGGATCGAACCCAAAGCCTCATATATACTAAGCATATATTCTACCACTGAGCTAATCCTCTAATCCATAAAAATACTTTTGACATAATTTTTTCAATATATATTTTTGATAGAAATATATTTAAATTTATACAACTGTATTTTATTTTTAAGTATCTTAGGTCATTAGCGACAGCAAGCCATTATGCAACATATTTTATTTATTTATTCATTTATTTATGTAAATGGGGTGTGAATTCACTGAGCCACATCCCAGACTTCTTTTTCTTAATTTTGAGACAGGATCTTGCTAAATCAGTAAGTTGCCCCAGGCTAGGCTTGAATTTGTAATCCTCCTGCCTCAGCCTCCAGCTCAAACTTGCCCTTGCATGAAGTCACTCTTCCTATTGGATTACAGACCACCCTAATGATTTCATTTTAATTTGAACACCTCTATAAAGATTGTCAGGCTCCAGTCAATGGACAAGCTGCTCTGAGAGCACATAAGGAATTCTGCAAATGTCAGTCCGCTCCTGTAAACATAAAATAACAAAGATGACTGGATTTATTTATTTTATATGTCAACATGTTGTATTGCTGGCTTGGCACAGTTTGGAAGCAAAATAAAACAAATATACATGTAGTTAATAAATAGATACATTTTGGGGCTGGGGATAGAGCTCAGTGGAATAAGCGCCTGCCTAGCAGGCGCAGGGTCCTGAGTTCAATCCCCAGTACCGCCAAAAAAAAAAAAAAAAGAATAAATAGATACATTTTAAGCACACAAAATATATTTTTCTCTCCTTTTTTAGCAAGAAATATCTGTTACATAAATGTGATGATAAAGATTTTTCACAAGCCAGGTGTGGTGCGTGCATGCAATCCCTGCACCACTGTAATGTTCAGCCTCATCCCAGGTCCAGAGAAATTAAGCCAATGGCCCATGGATTGAAACCATGAGCCCCAAATCCTTCCTCCTTTAATTAATCAGTCTCAGGTACTTTGTCACAGAGTCACAAAGCTGACTAGTGGACCATGAATCCCCAAGATGCAATGGCTTCCACTCAGGTGGCGACATCTGCTCTCTCCCCATCTAACTAGTGGGGTGTCCTTTCTCCTGCCTGGCCTGTGATGTTAACACCATTTGGCATCACTGTCTCATCTGGGGAGCAGTCAAATTGTTAGGAAAGGCTCAATCTCCTTTCAGAAGAAAATATTTTCAGTAAAAAAATTCACTATGTCCCGGTTTTCAAGACAGCATCTTCACACCAGGTGCTTAATAATTTAGCCTTTTGGGCAAAGTTCTTGTCAGAATAGGTCAAAACCATGAATAATTCAGACATTCGCGAATCGTACTCCTCAGTTGTGCTGACGCTGGCCAAAAAGCACTTACAGAGAGGCTCAAGGTGACAAGATCAGATGACTGGGTCATGAGGACACCAAATTTGGTTAATGGGAATCCCAGGTCCTATCTGATGCTATCAAACTACAGCTCCTGCTTGTTATACTTTGCAGGTCTTTTAAGTCTGAAATGTTTTGAGCAAGCCAAAATTCCTGCCAGGAAATCGGACTCCATGTCCCTGGCCCTACCTCTCTCCCATTTGCCAGGCTACTGTCTTATTTCTGTCCTCTCCCCTCATGTTCCAACACTTCTTTCTTCTCAGGAGAGGACCTTTCTTCCTCTTTCACTGTGAAAGTAGAAACAGCCAGAGCAGAGCTTCTCCCAAGCTCCCCAGAGCACATCTGCTCACTACTGGCATCTGCACCTACATACTTTCCTTCCTATTTTCTGCTTCCTGTTTTCTCTTATCTATATGATGAATCCTTCCAATCTTGTCTAAAGCCATGTCCTCCATGTCTGCACTGGATCTGATCCTTTCTTGCTCACTCAAGCACATTTCTCTCCCTCTCTGTCCTACATTGTCAACTTTTTACTTCTGAATATATCTTTCTTTTTAGTTCACAAACATAGTACTCTTGTTACTACATTTAAAGTGAAGTCTCCCAGTGAATGGACAATGAGCAAATGAAAACAAATGCTCAACCTCATGAGTTACTAGTGAAATGCAGATTGAAGCCACAACAAGGTGGTATAGCATACAAATGAAAATATCCAAAATGAAAAAGATGGGCCAATGTCAAGTGTTAGTGAGGGCATGGAGGACCTGGAACTCTCTCTCCTCTGAGTAGACAAGAAAAAGCATTTCTCTTGGTTCCCTTCTTGTTCCTCAACATGTCCTACTTCTTAAAATTATTTTTCCTTGGGAAAACAAGTTGGTGGTATCTTAAAACATTAAAGATACAACCATGGCATGACCCAGCCTTTCCTCTCCAGGTTCTGCCTTAAGAACTAGGGTTAGAGATAGTGTATTGCTCAGTTTTCCCAGTGCTGGGACAAAGTACCCACTCCCACAACTTAAAGGAGGAAGGAGTCAATCTGGCTCATGGTTTCAGGGGATTTAGTCCATGGTTGTCTTGTTCCAAGGCAGGAACATCGTGGTGGAAGTGTGGAGTACGGGGACATTGGTTTTATCACTGGATCAATGTTCTGACGAAGTTCAAGTCTGATAGCATTATTGAGGGAAGATGGGGCCACTTTAAAGTGAGTGGAGGCAGGCTTGGTGGCACACACCTGCTTAGTTCATGGCAGCCAGGAAGCAGAGCCCAAGGGAAGAAGCCAGGAGGGTGCCAGGAACCTGAGAGAGTCTCTAAGTTTATGCTTCTATGACCCATCCAGACACACCCAGAGGTGTGCTTTACTAACCTCCTAGGTGCCTGTCAAGCTAATCAAGTTGATGATCAAGATTCACTGTCACATTTCTTCATGGTGGTGCACACCTGTAATCTCAGCACTCTGGGAGGCTGAGGTAGGAGGAGCACAAGTTCAAACCAAAGCTTAAAGCAATTTAGCAAGAACATTCCTCAAAATAAAAAATGCAGAAAGGGATGGCTGGGGATGTAGACCAGTGAGAAGGCCCCAGTTGAATCCCCCAGTACCAGAAAAAAGGAGATGAACTGTCACAGACAGCAATGATAACTGCATTTGTGCCACCTGTACTGGCACATTTTGTGTCAGCAATGACGTCTGAAGACTTCTTGCCAAGAAGTGCTTGAACAGTTTTCACTTAAAACTTGTCTTTGGAGCCACCTTGCTATCTGACCAACTCTGTGGCTTTTAATGAGTATATCAACTTTTGACCACAGACAAAAACCACTGGGAGGACCCAAACCTGCTCAGCCACACGGGAAATACTATAGGAGCAAAGAAACAAAATGCTGCAAGAGGCTGATTTTTTCATGAACAAGAAACGTGAGCATCTTAGTCTCAGTTTACACATGGGCTGAAGGCAACACTGAACAGAGAGAGACTCGAGTGAGTTAATTAAGGAGACATCGCAATGCAACCCAACAGGACGAGAAAGTCTGCGCCTGTTATTCCAGAGTTTCTTTCTCATCTGCCTGCTCCATGGGGTTTGCTTTATCCGGCAGATCTGCCTCCAAGAATCAAAACCCAGGGAAAACCATCCCATAAAATGGCTTCGAGGAGGGAGTGCTGTCATCCAAAACTCCAAAGACTTGAGACGGCCTCAGTGCCTAATCTGGAAGATCACTCTAAAACCCCAGAAGCCCCTCACATTCTGAACTCAGCATGGCCTTGAACGGGTGGAGGATTAAGACATACGGAATCCCATCCTACTCTGACTTTGCCAACTGTCTGGCCTTGGGAAATTCATGTGGTTTCTTAGAACATCACTTTTCTTATTTAATACAATAATTTTTAAATGAAGTGTCTATTGGGTACTTAGTACTAAATTTTTTTATTGTTGTTCTGGGGATCGGACCCTAAGTGTTTCACTGAGGTACATCCCTATCCCTTTAAAATTCTGAGACAGTGTCTCACTGAGTTGCTAAGATGCCAAGGCTCAGTTCAGACTTGTGATCCTCCTGCCTCAGCCTCTTAGGGTGCTGGGATTATAGGTGTGCATCACTATGCCTGGCTAAAAATAAAAATGATTAATTAATTGGCTGATTCACAAAACAAATATTACTGCTATATAAATGATGAATATAAAGTGAATATGTTTCACGCAGCTCTAGGACCCCCAGAAGTATAGAGACTTCTGCTAAAGAAGAAAGTACAGCCCTGTGAATTCAGAAGGGTCTAAAAATTCAACTCAGGTCCTCTGTATTTCTTTCATGCTTCTTCTTAGTTCCATATTTTTCTCTATGTTCTCAAACATTTGAAATATAGTTGTAGAGCTGTTTTAGTGTCTTAATTTTATTTTATTTCTACAGGACTAGGGATCAAACCCAGAAGAGCTTTACCATTGAGTATATCCCAAGCCCTTCTTATTTCTTTATTTTGAGACAGGTTCTCAATAAGCTGCCTAAGCAGGACTCAAACATGAGAACCTCCTGCCTCAGCCTCTAATGTCTTTATAAATTGTGTGTCATTTCATTTACTGATATTTTGCCTCCTCATGGGGTACAATCCTTGCTTCTCTACATGCCTGGTAGTTTTCAGTTCAGTGCCAGATATTCTGAGTTTTACCTTGTTTGGTTCTAGGCATTGGATGGCCTTCCATGTAAAAAACAAAAACAAAAGCAAGGTAGATAGATATATAGATAGATAGAGGGGTCTCACTATGTAGTTCAGGCTGGGCTCAAATTCACTATATAGCCCAGGCTGGCCTTGAACTCACAGTGGTCCTCCTGCCTCAGCCTCCTGAACACTGGGATTACAACCATATGCCACCATGCCAGACCTAAAAGTATATATATTCTTGAGCTTAGTTATGAGATATAATTAAATTACTTCTCAGAGATAGTTTGCCCCACTCCACCCCCTTTTGGTACTAGGGATTGAACCTAGGGCCTTTTACTGAGTTGCATCCCTAACCCTTTTTCTAGTTTTTATTTTGAGATAGGATCTCACTAAATCAGTTACTCACTCACTCAGGCTGAGCTGAAACTTGACATCCTCCTTCCTTGGCCTCCCAAAGTGCTGGGATTATAGACACATACCCCCAGGCCTGGCTAGTTTAGTCGTTTTGAGGCCATCTTTTAAGCTTTGCCGGGCAGAACAAGAGCAATCTTCAGCCTAGAGCCACCTTTGCTCCACGATGGAATCAGTATCCTCCTGGGCACTTGGCTCACTGCCTCAGCTACTGTGAGGCTTTTCTTCTGTTGCCTGGGAACACAAACTGTTGCCAGTTCTTTGTGGGCTCTGGGATTATCCTGCTTGCTTCTGTCATTCGGTTCTTCCTGTTTAGGTGGCTCCTTCACATGCGCACATTGAAAGATCAAAAGGGATTCTTTACAGCAGGGTGTGGAGGTGCTTGCCTGTAATCCCAGCACTCGGAGAGGCTGAGGCAGCCTGGGTGAGTTAGCAGCTTAGAAATGAAAAATTTCTAGACGTGGAGGAGAACGGTTGGGGATATATCTCAGTGCTAAGGCCCAGATTCAACGCCAAAGCCATGGAAAAGGGGGTGCCTTTGCAAATCTCAGGTTTCTTCCCTATGTTTTCCGGCACTTTGCCCTGCAAATTCTAGCTGCTTAAGTCTCCCTGAACTCTCAGCTCATCCGAACAGCTGGGCTCTTCTTGGGCCCCTGCTGCACTGCAGCCTGCAAGCCCTTTGCCTCACTGGTTTCACCTCTGTTCAGGATTGCCATCCCTGCAACGCCTGTTGCCACATCGAAACACAGCCATTCATGTGCTTGGTCTGGTTTAGCAGGTGTTAGGCAAGTGGGTTAATCCATCTTGGCCACAAGGGGAGGGATTTCCCACAATTTTTTAAAAAAAATTTAAGTTCTAGAAAGAGAGTTTTGGGTTAACATCTAGGTAAAATATTAAGGCTTTTGATGAGGAAATATGAAATTTCTTTAAAAACTTTGGATATGTGTGCAGCAGAATATTTATCTCCAGCGGAATCCTGACTCCTGCAGCCTCCTTAGTGTTTGTGAGCCTAAACTTTGCAGCTGCCTGTAGATGTCACTAGAGGAAGGCAAGTCAGAAGGGACAAAAATCACAGCGTGGAAGCCATTACACTGCAGCAGAGGGCTGGAGAAGAGTTTTGTTTTAAATCAAGTCATTTGGCCTGCAGAAGCAAGATTTGCAACAAGGATAAAGTAACAAGCGAAACCTTTTTGAGCACTGATTGAACACCCTAAGTGGAAAATCACACCCCCCAAAACTGTTTCGTGCACAAAGTTCTTAAACATTTTCATATAAGGTTACCATCAAGCTATGTGCATAAAGTGTATGAAATACAATGAAGTTTGTGGTTAGATTTGGGTCTCATTGTAAAGATAGCTCATTCTGTACATACAAAATGCTCCAAAGACAAAAGAAAAATTTGAAACCCAAAATGGTTCGGTCCCAAGCATTTCTGGAAGACCACGCCTCAACATACATACCGCAAGTAAAGTTTGAGGAGCACAGAATCACGAATATGAGGCAACTTGGGTATTGCACGGCTTTCTACACTGATACTCGTTTGGTCCCCTGTTTGGGGCAGATCAACTGCCTTCCCCTAATCTCAGTTTTCTCATCTTTAAAAGAGATTTTCTCATGTAGGAAGCACCGCAGAGAACCATAATCATGGTCTTACAATCTGGACTTGCACCCCCAGGCCCTCCGCCCCCCCCCCCCCCCCCCCCCCCCCCCCCCCCCCCCCCCCCCCCCCCCCCCCCCCCCCCGCAACAGGAGACCCACGCCCTCTTCCCAGGCTCTAGCAGAAATACTGCCGCTCCCCGTGGCTGCTCCCTGCCTCAGTGCTGCCCCAAACCACAGCGTCTTTTAAAAATTAGTTCTATTAGCTGGGTGTGGCGGCACACACCTGTAATCCCAGCCTTCTGGGAAGTTGAGGCAAGAGGATCACAGGTTCAGACCCGGCCTGGGTGACCAATTTAGGAAGATCTTGTCTCAAAAATAAAAAGGGTGCTGAGGGTGTAGCTCAATGCAAGGGGCCCTGGGTTCAATCCCCAGTCTGGGGAGCAGCTGAGCTGGAGATCAACCATGCAAGGCCAGCTCTGAGCTCGGAGCTCAGAGCTCCAGAGAGGAGCCATGGAGACAAGTTTTTTTTTTTTAAATTTTAATTTTTATTTTTCAATTTTATTTTAAAGACAAAAGAATGGAGACATATGAACCAGAAAAGCCATAAACAATACAGAAAATACAAAGTTAAACAGAATATCGTAGGGAATTAGCACTGGATGTTGTATTACATAGTTATCTTCACATTAGTTAACACAAAAACATTAAAGGAAATACCAAATTATAGAGAAGATAGTAGGGAATTTGCACTGGATGCTGTATAATATAAAGTTATCTTCACTTTTGTTAATACAAAAACGACTGAGGAAATACAGAATTATAGAGAACATAGAAGGGAATTAGCTCTGGATGC